>JAANDH010000629.1:15385-98752 GCA_011799765.1 Nymphaea thermarum | reverse complement strand
TATCATGCATAGGTCGTTCTATGTGGTACCCAAAATAATATGGAATAGATGGAAAAAAGAATGTAACCTGTAAAAACCGGTAAGAAACAAAGTGACATCATTCATTAATATGACGTAACTAGTCCTTGTAGAAAAGCAAAGAAAAAGAAAAGCACATTGTACTTGTATATGACTGCAATAAACCTTAAAAGAAAAAACAACATATTGACATTGACATATAAATACCTGCAATAATTGTGGAAGTCATAGAGAACACACACAAAAAAATTTGCTCGGCATGCATGCACACAAAAACAGGCATTACATGCAAGTACATGTACATGCAACCTAGATATTCTGTAAATAATCCTATACATAAATTGCTCAAGTTTTCCTATCTGAGTTGTCTTAACCCAATCAAATGATATAACATGCCAACATGATGTAGGAACCTATAAATCAACCTTGTATAGGTTTTTCGATCATTTTTTTGTCAGCCTAGAGAATTGGATTCATTTTCAGTCCTTGATTTTTGGAGCACCAGCAAATTCTTAATGAAGGTCTGATTCCAGTGATCCAAAAATCTGACCCTCTGCATAACAAAGCTTGTATACAATAATGAGTATTGAAATTTAAAAGAAAAAAATTATATGGCTTATTAATATTGAGGTAGCCAGTGTATAACCATATATGTGCATGTCTATGAACAAAAAACAGATAAACAAACTTGTACCACATGCATATACAACACAACTATGAGAAAGAAAAAAACTGAAACAAATTTGATGAAAAAAAATATGAAAAGGAGTAAAGCATGCATGGTAAAATAGCATTGCCAGCCTAAGCAGTTGAATAGATGCCCTAAATGAGGCACACTAAGAAACTCAACCCAGTCGATCCCCTAGTAGCCATGGCCTAGTCAGTCGTGTGGGAGACAGCAAGATGACAATGAAAATAATGATAATGAAACAAACTTTGCAACACTTAAAAAGAAGCAAGTAGTAGGTAACCAAGATTACCCCCTGTTTTAGAGCCATGAAATTGTATAGCGAACATGTGAGCTTCTTGCAGGTAACTTCAACAAGTTTCTGGAACTCATTAGATGGTATGGTCTGTTTGTAACCTTTAGATGCAATACAAAATTTTGCTATACAAGCCAAGTTCTTATAAATTCTTGCAGCCAATTTCAGAAACTGTTCTGCATGAGGATCTTGCACATCAGAAAGAGTATACATGTGAGTTCGATTTAATTACCAACACCCACTCTAAAGTCAATCCACTTCATGTTCCATAACCTTTGAGGTTCATCTCGGCAAACTGGGAAGCCAAGCTTACAACTGCTTCCGCCCTGGCACAGAATGCTGCTTCCAAGTGCAGGCTGGAATCTCTCGAAACAGTTTTCCATTTCAAGATAGCCCACTCTAAATCTACAAGAAAATATTCCACGGAATGAAGAATGAGAGTAGCAACAGCATTTCCTGTCAAATTATTTATTGTAAGGTAGACTTTAGACTCCTTAATTGGCTCTTCCTCCTCTGTTCCTATGACTTTCAGAAGCTCCGATGCCATATTGCAAGCAATTGCTAGATCGTTGGGGGACGAGCTTAAATAAATAGCTATTGCTGACAAACTTTGTGAAGCCTTTGGATTAGCCAAATTTGTAGTTCTGCACATATGATTAGCCCATTCTCCAATAGAGTTCGCCAAACTGCAAGGTAATATTTTCCCCAGCAACAAAGCAATATCAAGGAGAACCTGAAAATAGATTGTTGTTGAGCAGTAAGTTACGCCAAGGCAATTGCTAGTAACTATCAGAAGCCAGGACATGGGGAAACTGGAAAGGACAAGCTTTAAAGGTGTAATCAACAGACTATTGCTTCCCACCCTAAGAGAATGCTTGCACTTATTAGACAGCAATATGGGAAAGCAATGCAAACCATGAAAAAGATTCAAATACACAAGGTCGAAAACAATCACTTATGTTTTAACAGTGTCCATTTAGAAATATGTAGATTGAGCGCGAGGCAAAAAAGATAGGAAAAGACACATGCATACATTGCTTATCTAACCATGACCTAGGCCTGTGCCCTGGTCATTTCAGCAACCCAACTTCAGGAATGCATCACAAGTTGCTTCCCCAATTATAAGTACTAGCAATGAACTAGGGAACTTAACCTAGTCCACAAAGACAAAGGTTGAACAGGATATGCAATCTAATTTGATAATCATGAAGACAAAATAACTCATATGTGATTGCGCAAGAATCCCGATACACCAAGAAATCTGAAAGATGCATCAAGTACAAACTACATCCCGATACACCAAGAAATCTGAAAGAAGCATCAAGTACAAACTACACAAAATGTAATCTCCAGTCACCACATGACAAATCATGTCTTAAGCAAAGCCATTTCAGGAACACTGATAACAACATGGCATGTATGGCAATATGCATCACCAATACCAGTATGTAGGTGCCCTACGTTACACGTAGGAGGCTAGGAAGCAGTGACTAAAGATTCACAAGAGACCTAAACAAAGCCAAACTAAAACATTTACAGATATAGAAATCTAGTTTATTGCAAGATGCACAGAAGAAACTGGGCAGTGATGAGTTGTATATAGGTAAAGATTGTTGACTACAAACGGAGATATAATTAACGAGTTTGGAACCAATGAAGGCAAAAAAAATTTTAATGTGATTTGTTGATGAATTAAAAGCATCTTCCATCCATTCCCAGGGGAAAGAAAATGGCAGCGGCCGTCACACTGCTGTTGCTTGATTCCTTGTTTGCACATGCGTGTGTGTGCGTGTGCATGTGTGCGTTATTCTTTTCTTCATGTTTGTTTTCCAATGTATTGCATGTTCCAACATTGGCGTGAATTAATGTAAACAAATATATATGTGCATGTATACCGATAGATTTAGATGTTTAGTATATAAGTTTTTTAAAATTTTAGATGAGTTTTTAAGTACCTATTATAAATATTGACAAAATAAAAAGCATACTAATTAAACAAAATCATCATATTTAAACCTGCTTATTTAGCGTAAAAAATAATGCGTGTTTGTCTGAATTGAATTTTTTCGCGTTTATTTTGTGGCTGATAAAGCGACAAGTAGGGACACATAACACGAACTATGTTGAATGGCACTCTAGTTTCAAAGCAATCCTTAATTTGAGGTAGAAAGAAAAAAGGTTTTACCTATTGGCGTATCTCCCACAAATAATATAACCTAAGATTGGTTATGTTAAAAAAATGTTTTTTTTTTTCTGCATTTAAACAAAAACCAGGTTCGTGATTAGGAGGCAGACCGGACCGGAACAGGCCCTATTTATTAAAAATACATTATACACATAATATATAAAATTATAGACAAAAAAAAATCATCCAATTATCAGCAAAAACCGAGGCCGGTGCGATGATGCGTTAAAAGAAGAGGCCCTTCATGGAGTTAATTGCAAAATGATGGGTGCTTAAATGAAAATTTTCCAAGCTATAGCATAGCCTTGTGTTTTTCGCGCGCCGACCGAGGAGGCGGGAAGGAGAGCCGCTGTTTTACTAGGGTTTTGTGAGGTTTTACCGTTTTAGATTCGCCGGGGCAAATCCGGCCGGCCACCATATCGGTGGCAATCGCCATGACTACCGGCACGGCCCTCTTCTTCCTCTTGAAGTCCTCGTCGAGGGGATGGCACCAACCTTCTTTCCGTTTCCTGCCGTGGCTTCCCAGGAGGAGGGTAGTGCCTGTAGGTTTGATCTCCATGGTCGGAGAGGCTTCGCCCTTCTCGACCTCCGCCTGTTGGTGTTGACGATGGAGAGCAATTGAGAGAATTAACTGTGGACGGGACTGGTTTGGCGAAGAACTAGATCGTTATGATTGCAAGGGATGTGCAGTCGCTTAGATAGGAAGTATGATGCCATCGTCTCCACAATACGGGTATACTACCGCTTCACCCAAACTGCCCTAAAGAGCAGGGGGAAGGGTGGTTTTTTTTTCCCAGGTGGCTTCTCCCGGAAGGAGGCCCATTCTTCATCAGGGCCTATCAGAATTAAAGGAGAAAAGGTAACAAATATTGTTTTATTTGTCAATGATCAGCCATTATGGGCGTGTATCTGTCGACAAATCAACGCAGGTTCTGTATAGATCGGCACGCACGTAGAGGGAACCCTAATTTCGAGCATTTCTCCATTTCCTGATTATCCAATAGCATGGCACTGGGAGACTGAGCCACATTGCTGTGATATTCGACCTTACGGATGGAGTACTGCCGATTAATGGACCCCGTTTACACTTGATTGATCAGATGTTTCTTAATTAGAAATCCAAACTGGGAGTTGGATTCAAATTAAGCAGTAGAAAAAACCGTGGATGCGTGCCTTAGTAGTACCGCCAAAACATTGGGCGTGACCTGCGAAAGTTTTCTTTGCCTTCTCATGCACACCTATCCATCATCGATCGATGTAGCCGATGGAGAGAGGGGTGATGACCTCCTAATTCTCCCCAGTTGACCTGAAAAAGCTCTGTCCCATCCTCCACATCGGCCGATTTAAGACCTCTGGTCTTCCAGCATCTCCTCCAAAGACATCTTAACGATCTCACGACGAGGGGTTCAGCTATGGCCACTTCTTCGAGTTCACGGGTTCCATCATCCTCCTCCTCTTCTCTTGGGGTGATCAAATACGAAATGTTTTTGAATTTTAGGGGAAAAGACACCCTCAAAGACTTCATCACCGCGGCCCATGTCTAGAAGGCTTTTGAGGATGCAGGAATCTGTTTTCCTGTTTTATTTTTTTTTTATGATTTATCGTGCATAGCATCACTGATGTAAGAGGCGAAAAAGAGAGAGATAGAGAGAGAGAGAGAGAGAGAGAGAGAGAGAGAGCCACATGGTTCCTTTTCCCTCATTGACCTGAACCCTCTGCTATTCTCCACAAGCTATTTATCTCGCCTCTTCTTTATCCTACAGAAACATCTTCTTTGAAATTGATCTTTGAAATTGATCTGTTCTAACGAGGGGATCCGCTATGGCTGCTTCTTCGAGTTCAACATTGGTTCCATCCTCAAGCTCCTTCCTATACCAAGTTTTTCTGAGTTTCAGAGGAGTAGACACCCGCCATGCCAAGGGTTTACGTGGAACCTCTACAATTCTCTCAAAGATGCAGGAATATTTAAAACCTTTATGGATGAAAAGGGTATTGAGGCTGGAGAGGAAATCGATGAAAGGCTTCTTAAAGCAATTGACGATTCAAAGTATTGTGTGGTCATCCTTTCCAGCAGATATGCTGATTTTATTGATGGAATTGGCAGCTATGTTTCCACTCAAGAAAGAGATCATCCCTGTCTTCTTCTAAGTTGAGCCTTCCAACGGGAGCCATCAGAGTAGACATCATCAGATTTGGGGGTCGTGCGCTTCGTCTTCTTGCTCTTCCCACCAGCGACTAAGTCGATACCCTAACAAATCACAGAGAAAGAGAGATGCCATTACAGATCCATCCAACGAAAAGAAAGAAATTCAGAGCGCAGTGATGGAAAAGGAGAGGGCGATTACCATGGCTGCGGAGCTACAGACTCTTGCACAGACGGAGAGAGGAAGGGGGAGAGGATCCTCAGGCCTTATCACGCGCGCCCTGGTTTTGAGACATTCAAGAAAAAGTCCCTTGAATTTTCACATATCTAAGATATGAACCCAAAATTTAAGAAACTTCCGTTGCACACTTCCGTCAGTTGTCATTATACAGCCTGGGGAGGATGAAACATTGTACCGCGAGAACACAAGATTGAATTAAGTATAGACAGTTGTGTTCTTCCAAATGCTTAAACTGTTCAAAGCAAATAGTTTAGGCACGGAAGTTTGGACTTAAAACCTTGAAATTGAATCAGATTTTAAAATTTAATATTTAGACTTGTTTGCTAAACCTAGTTAAAAAAATATTTAAGGAAAATATTCTTGGAAATGAAATTACAAAAAATAAGATATATAATGAATTTAAAAGTGACTTTAAAGACTTTATATTAATTTTGCAAATCGATCAAATTTGTTTAGAGGGTTTTCTCATCCTTAAGATATTAAATGATACCTTTTCCCGACTTCTGTTTGGATACATAAACTACAATATCTAGACTCTGACCCCAGGGTCGAAGTTGGGGGCTGTTCAGAAAATAACAACCTCAGGGAGGCAGTTACCTACAAAAATCCGCAATCTGATCTTACGTTTGTAAAATACCAAAAATTTGGTTATCTTTTACGTAAATTACTCAAGTGAATGCGGGTATGTCCTGTTTGGATAAGTCATCAAGATCCAGATCTCTGTCCGTTCGGGTCTGACACGGAAGAGTGGTATCAAACCAAGTCTAACCGATCCTGTTTAATGGGTACCTTTTTTGTTTTTTGTTTTTGTTTTTTTTAATTTAGAAATTCAGCCCATGAATGTAGTAGGAAACTAGACGCGTCACACCAAAGATAATTAAGTAAATTAGGAATTGGGTCGAAGTCCAAGTCCAACGGATCACCAAAAAAAAAAGACCAAATCAGATCCATTTGGATCCCTAGAAAGCAGGAAGATCGATCTCCAATCCACATAAGTCAGTGAATTAAGACTACAATCTGTTGAATTTCTACTTGGGTTTGAAAAATTACTCGAGGATTTTAGGGCTCTACTGGATTTCATTCACCCAGTTCCCTCAATCAAAACGGAAGGAGAAATTGTGATGGCAACAAGCTCTTGAAAATGACACCAAATCTGCAAAAATGGCATGTCAGTTTGATTCACCTTTTACAAGAGCAGCAGGGTTGTATTCTATCAGATAGATGAAATTGTTGCCAAGGATCTTTAGAGATCTACACAGATTTAAATTCCAGATTTTGGATCTGAAACCCCCTCCTATGTAGTAGCAGAGATACTCTGTGACTGGTGTGTAGTGTGGCGCCCACACCAGACTTTGGTCAGTACCCCGGCAAGCGCCCATCCTACGAAGCGAGAGACGGGCTCGACCAAAGCTTTCTAGCCCGACCACTACTCCCATCAGATCTTACATTCATGGTTCAAAAATTTAATGGCCAATGCACCATGCACCTGCCAAAGCTTCTTTCTTTCTTTCATTTTGTCTCCACGGGTCCACTCCATGGGTCTATTTTGTCTCTATGGGTCCAGGGTTACATTGGAGCTTAGTGTAGAGAAAATGCACCTTGGGCTCGGTACTAAACCCATCCTATCAGGCTCACAAAAATGGCACCCCACGGAAACAAATTGATGAGTTATGAGATGATTACCCACCAGTCCCGCTAGCTACACTATACTTCTTAAATTATTTTTAGCTTATAAAATCTAGAACACACATTAAAAATTATATCTCTACTTTTTGGAATTGTAAAATTTATTCATCTGATTAGATTTGAGAAAAACATCAAAATAATAATTAAAGCCTTCAAGACAAATTTAGAGGAGTCGTACCCACCCCCTTTCCCCATGCATTCTCCTCCATCCTCCGAGAATGGATCGGATTCAAATCAGATATACCCTTAACTGTATCCGTGTTTTCAAACATTGAGGTATTTAGGTTTGAATATAAATAAAGAAAAGTTAAATCTGAATACAGAATGAATATGTTTTTTACATCTCAATTTAAATATAAATTTTGAACAGAATCTGACTGGTTTTCAAAATGTAAGGGCATTCGATATATTATACTTATTTATAGTTAAATATAATCTAAATCTGAATCCAAATCCGAATTTGATCAGAAGTCGCTCTTGGATATTAATTTTCTTTTTCATACCCTAATTTTTCGAAATGGTTCCGTTGAATATCCGATCCTAAAAGAATACATTGACATCAATATCCCTTATGCCTTTCTTCCATGGTTCAGGACTGCATTAGGGTATGAATGAGGAGATAATACACCTTTAGCATGATTCATGTCCCACCCCATAAGGCCTAGGAAAATAATGGCCAAAGGGTATCAAATCAATGAGTTAGAATAAACTTATCCTCCTGCCCCCTCTCTCTCTCTCTCTCTCTCTCTCTCTCTCTCTCTATATATATATATATATATATATATATATATATATATATATATATATATATATATATATATATATATATATATATATATATATATATATATATATATATATATAGAGAGAGAGAGAGAGAGAGAGAGAGAGAGAGAGATATGGAGAGGTTGAAATCCTCTATGCATCGGGCTGTGTGAGAGATATTGGGAGGAGGAATCTAATAATTATATATATGTATTGCTTATTTTTGTAAAACAAATCTATTGATGGAAAATGAAATTAATGAAAAAGATTTATAAGATAATCATTAGGTCCCCCTCTCTCTGTCACTCATTTACTGCAGTCAACCCACACTCACTATTTATGTGAAGCTCTGTCTAGGCTGTATTGCACACCTCCATAAGGTAGAGAGTTTCTCGCTCCTTGTGGCCTTGTCCCTAGCACTCCACTGCGCCTTTGGTACGTAATCTCTCTCTTTCTCTCGCTCTTTGCCCGACCTGGAACAATATAATAGGTGTTGATTTGGGCTGAGTATTTCCCATGCAAACGGCCCTCTTCCAAAGTTTCGTGTTATTTTTCTCCAAAACCCATAGCTAAGGTAGATGAATTTCTTCTTCTTTCCCAACCCATGTATGGTTTGACGGATCGCGAACTAATCTTATAGTACAAGGATCTGCCAATCTGAAGTTGATTGTAGACTTCAATATAAACATCGCATGTTTTAAATCTTTGATGTTCAAATCATTCCTTAATAGTTTTCTAAAAGGCCGTGCGTCCAGCGTCACGGCGGAGCGTCACGGCGGACGCACGTAAATGAAGATATCTTTGTGCGTTGGAAAAGCATCAGCAGCTCTCGAGTCGTATCAGTTGGTGTACAAGAATTTACTTCGGTCAAAATTTGTAGGTGAAAACTAGCGTCCAACTGCTGATGCTTTTCCAACGCACAAAGATATCTTCATTTACGTGCGCCCGCCGTGACGCTGGACGCACGGCCTTTTAGAAAACTATTAAGGAATGATTTGAACATCAAAGATTTAAAACATGCGATGTTTATATTGAAGTCTACAATCAACTTTAGATTGGCAGATCCTTGTACTATAAGATTAGTTCGTGATCCGTCAAACCATACATGGGTTGGGAAAGAAGAAGAAATTCATCTACCTTAGCTATGGGTTTTGGAGAAAAATAACACGAAACTTTGGAAGGACGTTTGTAAACCCAATGGCAAGTGCACCACCAGCTAGCTCAAGGCTGCCAAGCTTGCCCATGCACAGGACAGAGGTCACGGATCTCAGATATGTTATGAGATGCATGGTGGTGAGGGGGATAAAGATCTCCTCTAGTAGCTTCACCTCCTCCACGATCTGCATGAAGTTTAGAACAGATAAGAGCAGACGTTGTCAGTTGTATAAAGAACAGAAGAAACATTAACATGATGCATAACTCCTGATATTTTGAGTTGAAATAGCGAGGAGGGGATTTCTTCATACCTGTTTCATTGATGGTTGCTTTGGACTATGGGGACGATCAGTAGGTGCCATAATTGTGTCACAAAGTTGTGTGTGTATGATAGCGAGTATTTATAGTGCATGGGCAGAGGGTAGGTTCTACGTGCGGAAAGTTTCACTTTAATTAATTAAAGTGATTTCCCATGAGGAGATAAGGAAGTGTGGACCAAATAAGGTAGATGAACATCGCATGTTTTCATTATGGCACGTAGAAGTTAGAACCTACCCTCTGCCCATGCACTATAAATACTCGCTATCATACACACACAACTTTGTGACACAATTATGGCACCTACTGATCGTCCCCATAGTCCAAAGCAACCATCAATGAAACAGGTATGAAGAAATCCCCTCCTCGCTATTTCAACTCAAAAGATCAGGAGTTATGCATCATCTTATAATGTTTCTTCTGTTCTTTATACAACTGACAACGTCTGCTCTTATCTGTTCTAAACTTCATGCAGATCGTGGAGGAGGTAAAGCAACTAAAGGAGATCTTTATCCCCCTCACCACCGTGCATCTCATAACATATCTGAGATCCATGACCTCTGTCCTGTGCATGGGCAAACTGGGCAGCCTTGAGCTAGCTGGTGGTGCACTTGCCATTGGGTTTACAAACATCACTGGCTTAGCCTTGGGCATGGAACCCATTTGCAGCCAAGCCTTTGGTTCTCAAAATCTTAATCTTGTTCATCTCAGTCTTCGACGCACAATTCTCCTGCTACTCTTTTACTTCATTGCCTGTATCACTTTTATGGCTTAACCTGCAACCCATCTTGGTCTATTTTAGGCAAGATCCTTCTATCACAAAGATGGCTAGCCTTTATTCTGTCTTTGCCCTACCTGATCTCATCATCAACAGCTTTCTCCATCCGCTTCGTATATATCTTAGATGCAGAGGAAATACTGCTCCTCTTATGTGGAGCACCACCATTGCTGTCATTTTTCACGTTCCCCTGACTTTCTTGCTTTCTTTTGTACTCAAACTAGGCATTCCTGGCATCGCCATTGCCTCCTGTTGCACCAACTTGAACACACTCATTTTTCTACTCATGTACATGCTCTACACTGGCTCCTGTCCACCAACTGGATGCAAACAGGTACTGCTTAATGCCAAAATTCTGACTCTTCGAAAATAGATGCAGGACCAATTTGATAGAACACCTTTAAATTAAGAGTTGATAGGATAAAATATTCTCGATGAAGAATCTAGTACAAAAAAGGAACCGAACACTTTGGATCTGTGTCAGGAAGAAGAATCTGTGTTGAACTTCTGTCAGAACATGCAGGATTTTGCAATTCCATTTTTCCAGATAATTGTATTTTTTCTGGTAGACATGCTCCGTTTTCCCCAGGCTGTCTCAATCACAAGCTTTCACACCAATGTCGTTACATGTCACTTCTTTTTTTTTATTGCTCCAGCGTAATTTGTAGTCAAGTAGACATTCAGAGTTTGTGAGGACAAACAGAATAAGAGGACAGGAACAGGCACCACTTATTTAAAATATATCACTATGCATATCTAATATTTTTTAAAATCTGTGATCAAGCAGTGCTGCTAAATTTCTAAGAAAATCCCCAATTCACTTAGGACCTTTCAGGTTCACAAATTTATCCGCTAGTTCGATGAATATCATATTTCAGTCCTTTATGTGGTAAAAGCTACTGGGGAAAACAAAAAAAAACTCCAGTTAGTAACAAGTTACAACTATAAAAGATCATTTTGATGATGCCCTGCATTGGTCTTTGGTTTCTTTGGTCGCTTCATACATTCATTAAAACTGATCATCTGAAAATGTCATGGCAGGCCCTCATCTCTAAAGGTGACAACAATGGTCATTGGATAACATTGCTTCGTCTTGCACTGCCAAGTTGTGTAGGTATGTGCTTGGAGTGGTGGTTTTATGAGTTCATGACACTTTCAGCTGGCTACCTTCCTGACCCACATGTAACAGTCGCAGTTGCAGCCATAGTCATACAAACAACATCTTTGCTGTATGCATTTCCGGTAGCACTCAGTGCATCGGTCTCAACTCGAGTTGGCACTGAGCTAGGATCTAGAAAGCCAAGTCAGGCACACCTGGCTGCACTTGTGGCCATGGTGCTGGCCATCGGGATATCACTGGTAGGTCTGGTTTGGACCATAGTAGGAAGAAGACTGTGGGGACAAGCTTTCAGTACAGATGAAGAGATTTTGAAGCTTACCATGCAAGTTCTGCCTGTAATTGGCTTATGTGAATTGGGCAATTGTCCACAAACTACAGGATGTGGCGTGCTCAGAGGCAGTGCCAGACCCAACACTGGTGCTAGGATCAATCTAATTTCCTTCTACCTTGTAGGTTCTCCCATTGCCCTAATTATGGCCTTCACCTTCCAGTTTGGGTTCTTGGGCCTCTGCTATGGTCTCCTTGGAGCACAAATCGCTGCTGCTCTCATGGCTTTCACTGTGATCTGGAATACCAATTGGGAGGAAGAGGCCCTCAAGGCTAAGCTTTTAGTAGGGACAGATGCTTGTGAAAACAGGGATGATATGTCAAAAGCTGACACCGACTTCTCCAAGGAAGACCATACCGAAGTGTAAAGACAAGAGATGAAAAATGAAGGGGGAGCAGAGCCTTTCTTGTACGTGGATAGATTAGTTGGAGAACTTGGTTTTCTGGCCTCTTCCACATGGATCTTTGGTGCATTACAAGCACCCTCGTGTCTCTGTGTATGCAGTGTGTTGCCTCAAGACATGTACAAATTCACCTTCATCATAGTTCAATTTTGTAGCTGCTGTAGTAATGTATTGCGAAAAAGATGAATTGGCTTTCTTCCTATGAAGTCTTTTGTTTTCCTACGTTTCCAAAATGGCAGCTAGACGGCTTTATTAGAGAAACGCACTAAGCAGCTTGGAAGACTTTAGCACAAGTTGGTTCAGTAAGCATGCTGTTTCTGAGTCGTACATCTCCATAGCCTGAGTCTGACTGATGGACCCAACAACCTGAGGACCAGAACTAAGCTCACACTGACAACGATGACAATGAAAAGACTGCACGCTTGTCAAATTTGATAAGAGTTTTTAGACGTACCATCGTGTGACAATCAAAAGTTGAGTTGACCAAGGATTAGATTCAGTAAATCGGCTGACTCTGCGGTGGAGCTTCAACCGATAGAAAAAAATAATAGTAACTTCACTTTAAAAAATTAATGGAAAACAAAAAAAGTTGTAAAATAATGAAAAATGAACTTATTGGATGACAAATCAAGTTGATTTGTCACCGGTTCAGTTTCCAGTTGGCTGATTCAGCTTGGTTTTTGGACACTAGGATGTGGAATGAAATGAACTCTGAAGGAAATTTAGAGTCCTAGACCTGAAAAACTCATGGGAGAAGGACTAAAATCTAGTGTCCTTGGTCCACATGTATCTGCTCATACGAATGAAACCATGATGGCCAACGTGACAACCAAGGACGGCTCAACTCTGCCACGACCTTGAACCTGATCCACATATTTTATTACTTAAAACATGCCAGTCCTTTCGTCGGATTCATGAGGCTTAAAGCATGTAGCTTTTCAAGCATATATGTTTGTGGGGACACATGAACTTGCATGCAAAAGCATTTTTCCTTATTTCTTTTTTACGGTCCCAATTTAGTGACGGCAATGAAACTTTATTTCAACAACTTTGTAAGGAAGATTTTTTTGCATTTTCTATCTAGAAATGCTTGTTCCTGCTTGGTGAACTCTCTTCCAATAAGATTCCGTCTTAAATCATTTCATCCTTGGCTTTCACCAGGTGAGAAACGAACGCAACACCAACCTGCACGAAGTGATCACATGGTTGGTTCCCTTGAAAAAAAACAGCTTACCCATATGCTTGCATAACTTTAGGCTACCATTACCCTCCGTGAAGGTAAGCCTGGGCCGGGCCTGCCCGATAAGGTAAGCCTGATCCAATTAAATTAAAATAATATATAAATATAATTCATTATAATAAAATATTATATTTATATATAAATTAATAAAATAAATTAAAAAAACATTATCGGATCTAACTGGGCCGTTTTGATAAAGAATCAGGTAAGCCCAGTGCCTCTTTTTTAGGGCTCGAGTCCGAGTTGGGCAGGGTATTGAGTACCCACCGGCGGCCGTGGATACCCAGCCTTTCGTGCCTTTTTTAGGGTCGGATCCGAGTTGAGCTGGGTACTAGGTACCCACCGGCAGCTCCGGATACCCAGCCTTGCATGCGTGAATGCCATAAAATACCCAATTCCACTAAACATGTATGTACAAGGACTGACAGGATATCTCTCTCTTTGAACAAACATTTTGTACCCAAAAGGCCCAAGCAGTCATGTGCTTCCGTCACTAAAGTCTTTAGAACCAGGGTCATTAAACTGACTCTTCTTCCTGCAGTACTACTCAATTAGAAATCCTTCTTTTCAACCCAAACAGCCATGAATTTCTCGACCCTACGTTGCTGCCTACTCAGAATCGTCTTCTGAATCTTTAACAACGTTTCTTTTAGTCCTTTTGGTTCTTAATACTGTGCATTCCTCGTTACTATCGTCGTCTTTCCCTTCTTCAGCAGATTCAGGCGAACCAGACCCACCTTCATCCTGAGCATCTTCATTTTCTTCCTCTTCCGATTCATCATCTGATCCCTTTTGACATTCGTCATGACTTGCCTGGCTTGATCTGCGGCCAGATGCACCCGGATCGTTCATGCTCCTGATGTCCAGTATCTTGAAATCCCTGGCTGTGCTCCGCTTGGCATGCCTGAGCAAGTTCACTTTAGTTAGCTTGCTCAGTTTAATGAGATATTTCTCATAATCTTCAATCTGAAATACAAGGTTTGGGATGCATTTTGTCTCCCTCCGTATCTTATTTACAACCCCTTTCTTCTTCAAAACTTCCTGTTGATCCTGCAATTTTATCATGAAATGTCATATAAGAAAAAAAAAACTTCCTTTTAGCAACTGAGACCAGTTAGACTCGAAAACCGTTGAAGCTACACAGCCAATCATTGACATGACAACGAAGGTTTTTTGCCGGTCGTCCCTCACCCACGCTTATGGCTGAAATTGAACGACAAGGCAGTATACAAGGTCAAGTATCCCTCTGACAACCTGGACACAGCCTCTTGGATACAGTTCCAAATGTGTAAATAGGACTTCAACAATTCAAAAGTTCAGGTTTTGAAGAATCTAAAATTTTATGGGTTATAATTTATAAAATCTTGATTAACAGTTCAAAAAATAACATATTCAAGAACCATTTTGTAGGTATAGAAATGCAAAAAACAGAACAAACCTAACAATGGAAATTTGTGTCATTACATGGACTCCTATCCAAATCCTGGTTAGAAGGCTATAAAACCTTTAGCAATCTATGCAGCTAGGTTAAACATGCCTTAGAAGATGAGGTTGTCATGGAAGAGGGTAGATGACAATGATGACAAAATTCAGCAGTCAAAGGTAGGGGGCCTAACCCCCAAGCAAGCTTTTCACTTCAAAATGACTAGTGGTAGCACCTAGGTTGCAATATCATGCATAGGTCGTTCTATGTGGTACCCAAAATAATATGGAATAGATGGAAAAAAGAATGTAACCTGTAAAAACCGGTAAGAAACAAAGTGACATCATTCATTAATATGACGTAACTAGTCCTTGTAGAAAAGCAAAGAAAAAGAAAAGCACATTGTACTTGTATATGACTGCAATAAACCTTAAAAGAAAAAACATATTGACATTGACATATAAATACCAGCAATAATTGTGGAAGTCATAGAGAACACACAAAAAAAAATTTGCTTGGCATGCATGCACACAAAAACAGGCATTACATGCAAGTACATGTACATGCAACCTAGATATTCTGTAAATAATCCTATACATAAATTGCTCAAGTTTTCCTATCTGAGTTGTCTTAACCCAATCAAATGATATAACATGCCAACATGATGTAGGAACCTATAAAATATAAATCAACCTTGTATAGGTTTTTTTATCATTTTTTTGTCAGCCTAGAGAATTGGATTCATTTTCAGTCCTTGATTTTTGGATCACCAGCAAATTCTTAATGTAGGTCTGATTCCAGTGATCCAAAAATCTGACCCTCTGCATAACAAAGCTTGTATACAATAATGAGTATTGAAATTTAAAAGAAAAAAATTATATGGCTTATTACTATTGAGGTAGCCAGTGTATAACCATATATGTGCATGTCTATGAACAAAAAACAGATAAACAAACTTGTACCACATGCATATACAACACAACTACGAGAAAGAAAAAAACTGAAACAAATTTGATGAAAAAAAATATGAAAAGGAGTAAAGCATGCATGGTAAAATAGCATTCCCAGCCTAAGCAGTTGAACAGATGCCCTAAATGAGGCACACTAAGAAACTCAACCTAGTGGATCCCCTAGTAGCCATGGCCTAGTCAGTCGTGTGGGAGACAGCAAGATGACAATGAAAATAATGATAATGAAACAAACTTTGCAACACTTAAAAAGAAGCAAGTAGTAGGTAACCAAGATTACCCCCTGTTTTAGAGCCATGAAATTGTATAGCGAGCATGTGAGCTTCTTGCAGGTAACTTCAACAAGTTTCTGGAACTCATTAGATGGTATGGTCTGTTTGTAACCTTTAGATGCAATACAAAATTTCGCTATACAAGCCAAGTTCTTATAAATTCTTGCAGCCAATTTCAGAAACTGTTCTGCATGAGGATCTGGCACATCAGAAAGAGTATACATGTGAGTTCGATTTAATTACCATCACCCACTCTAAAGTCAATCCACTTCATGTTCCATAACCTTTGAGGTTCATCTCGGCAAACTGGGAAGCCAAGCTTACAACTGCTTCCGCCCTGGCACAGAATGCTGCTTCCAAGTGCAGGCTGGAATCTCTTGAAACAGTTTTCCATTTCAAGATAGCCCACTCTAAATCTACAAGAAAATATTCCACGGAATGAAGAATGAGAGTAGCAACAGCATTTCCTGTCAAATTATTTATTGTAAGGTAGACTTTAGACTCCTTAATTGGCTCTTCCTCCTCTGTTCCTATGACTTTCAGAAGCTCCGATGCCATATTGCAAGCAATTGCTAGATCGTTGGGGGACGAGCTTAAATAAATAGCTACTGCTGACAAACTTTGTGAAGCCTTTGGATTAGCCAAATTTGTAGTTCTGCACATATGATTAGCCCATTCGCCAATAGAGTTCGCCAAACTGCAAGGTAATATTTTCCCCAGCAACAAAGCAATATCAAGGAGAACCTGAAAATAGATTGTTGTTGAGCAGTAAGTTACGCCAAGGCAATTGCTAGTAACTATCAGAAGCCAGGACATGGGGAAACTGGAAAGGACAAGCTTTAAAAGTGTAATCAACAGACTATTGCTTCCCACCCTAAGAGAATACTTGCACTTATTAGACAGCAATATGGGAAAGCAATGCAAACCATGAAAAAGATTCAAATACACAAGGTCGCAAAACAATCACTTATGTTTTAACAGTGTCCATTTAGAAATATGTAGATTGAGCGCGAGGCAAAAAAGATAGGAAAGGACGCATGCATACATTGCTTATCTAACCATGACCTAGGCCTGTGCCCTGGTCATTTCAGCAACCCAACTTCAGGAATGCAGCACAAGTTGCTTCCCCAATTATAAGTACTAGCAATGAACTAGGGAACTTAACCTAGTCCACAAAGGCAAAGGTTGAACAGGATATGCAATCTAATTTGATAATCATGAAGACAAAATAACTCATATGTGATTGCACAAGAATCCCGATACACCAAGAAATCTGAAAGAAGCATCAAGTACAAACTACACAAAATGTAATCTCCAGTCACCACATGACAAATCATGTCTTAAGCAAAGCCATTTCAGGAACACTGATAACAACATGGCATGTATGGCAATAAGCATCACCAATACCAGTATGTAGGTGCCCTACGTTACACGTAGGAGGCTGGGAAGCAGTGACTAAAGATTCACAAGAGACCCAAACAAAGCCAAACTAAAACATTTACAGATATAGCAATCTAGTTTATTGCAAATTCTTGCATCTTCCAGAAATGTATGCGTAAAACGAATTTAAAACTGTACAAATAAACTGAAGCCATGTGAATATTAAATTATTGCAATAAAGTTAGATATCAGAACAATTACTATTTTTCCAGAGGTGTGTTTTCTTGAAACTGATGGGCATGAGAGAGGAAAAGGAAAAATAAAAGCATTAAGATTCTAAGAAAATAAAACCCTCTCTGGAGACAGACATCGAGTGAATATAAGTTTGTATTTACCTCACATTCTCGAAATTGAGAAAGTCCTAGAAGTTTACAAAATAGTGGCCTTATAACCATCTTGAAAAACAAATAAACTGTTGTCAGCTTCTGATCTCCAACAGATAAATCACATTGACCAACTTCATTATCTTCAATACATGCACTTTCCCCTGAATTAAACATATGTTTCCAATCAAACATCATTTTGTTTAGAGTATCCTCAATATGAGACCCTAATAGAATTATTTTGAATAGCTCATGCAGGCACATTAGGGACAAACGGAGTACTCCTTCTCCATCATCAAAAGCTCTTTTCTCTTTTGCTTCCTTGATCTTTGGTATTTTCTCTGTGTCCAAATGTGATTCAAGCAGGCAAACCAGCTGCAACAATGGAAACCCTAGGGACTTGATATCTCCATATATCAAAGCCTTCAATGGGTCATCAGATGCCATCGAGGAGCAAGTTTTTAACTGACGAAGACAAGCGTTGAGTACAAAACGAATCAGCTTAGAGTGACAAGCGGATGGCTTGTGTTGGGAAGTTTGACGATGATTCTGAGAAACAGCTTGGCAATTGTGGCTTTCATCACCATTTTGCATCACCATCATGAATAAATGTTGAACACTCACGGTTGACAGGAAAGGGCTTCTTCTTTGACTGAGCTTCAGCAACTCATTTTCATGGCCCTCTTTGCTCTCACAATTGGGCGCATTAAACATATCCGAGGAAGTAGAGTTCACTCTCTTTCTCTTCGAACCATTCTTAGTAGACTTTGGAAAGTAAACCTTCTCAATTGAATCATACAAATTAAGGAAATTATAAAGTTCTTTTTCATATTGATTTTTTTCTCCTTCCTTTGCTTTTTCCAAGTCCGTCGCAACAGCATTTACCAGCACCTCTAGAATTCCCAACAAAATAAATGCATGGTAACTAGTTGTTTGTCCATCCAGAGACTGTACGTCTACCTCCTTAGTTAAAATATCTGAAGAAATGTAAAGGCAAATTAGCAGCCAAGAACAAGGTTTCCAGGAGAATGATGCTATCAGCTAATATACCATACCTTCCAATCTCACCGTCCCGAAGTACTTCCTTACCTGCAATACAGCATTTGCAAATGCCTCAGCACAGGAGACCCCACCAGGCTGCATTAACCACCAATCATTAGCCAGAGCTGTGATTTTGAAAATTTGATGATTTATTATTAACCAGAGGTCAATATGCAAGAAAGTACCTCATTCTCCTGAGAAAGAGAGAAGCCAAAGCAAGACCATGAATGATCTAATGGCTGCTTAGTTTTACCTGGCGGCTGGAGAAAAAGAATCCAACAAGCACATGAAAACAAACAATCAAGTGGTTCATCAAGATAGGGTTTCCCATTCTCAATTTTAATACAATTGTCCAAAACAAGACGAAAATTGGATTCCTGTCAACAAAAAACACATATATCAAGCACTAATTTAAATAATGAAAAACAAACTGCAACAAAAGCATGAGCAAAGACAATGGTTTGAATGGTTGAATTGCACATTCTGGAAACAATAGTCCAAGAAGTTCAGATGGATAAGTAAGGGCAGAATATTAAACTTTTGGGTCCATTTATACTAACCAACCAAATTGGTAGTCTGAGAATCTGAGGTAGGAGGTGAACCAAATGTTACCTCTTGGGATATATTGAATTTAAGAAAATGAGGCAAAAGGAAATCCAGTACAATCTCCGCCAGAGATGGATCAAACAAAACAAGCTTCACAAGGCCTTGGTACAAGGTCTCTTTTACTAATGCCTGCAAAGCAAAAAAAATTATTCAACATGCTTAGACTGATGCAAGACAATGTGTGCTTGTGTGTGTGTGAGGGCGAGTGAAAAGATACAGAGAGAGAGAGAGAGACCAGTGAGAAACCAAAATATACCTGCTGAGATAGACACCTCCTTAGTGGACCCCTTAGCTCTTGGAAGAGAGTGGCTCCCATCCGACAGTTTACCTCAGCTTGCTGGCTGCAGCTAGCTTGGCTAGATATCTCAGATACTGAATCAGAGTCCATCTTACCAATTTTCTGTTCTGACAGGATCAGATGAACAATTGCACTGGTTGCAGATACACGTACTTCAATTTCTCTTCTAAATACAGCCTTCCGGACAACCAGAATCATATACCTCTGTTGTTTTGGGAAAATAATTAAGTATAAAGTAAGCCACACTGGCTCACTTATTAGAAACTTGTGCAAAAAGATAACCAAATTGCAGAGACCTTAAGATCATGACTGAGTTTGGTGAGCGGTAAAAGTGCAATGAAAATGCTCAGAGCGGTTCCAGAGTGCATGAATGTGAAATAGTCCAACAGCTCTTTCAGATGGGCAACATGCTCCAGCAACGGATAAGGATAACTTTGTACCAGGCGGCTGAGAAGTCTGCAGAATCAGATACCTTCAAAAACTAAAAGAAAACTGTTCCCTTACATGCAACAGAATAATATTTCTAGTCTGCAGGTAAATGTGCAAGAAGAACAAGGAACTAGAAAGTTGCACAAAGCATTCATCTCAAGATGTGCAGCATCCATCCCCAGTAAGCTAAGCATCCATATAACTAGGATATAGCTATCCCACCCTCAAGTTTTAAGTGAACTGGAATTTATATAATACAACAGAAAGAAGAACCCATGTGCACCTACACATACTCATGCACACGTGTGGATGGCTTTTCAAAATTGACGACATTGTGTAGTGAAGGGCAGAGCTCACCCTCCAACTCTCAAACTTGTCTCAGCCAATGCCTTTCAGCTATTAATGGTTGGTCAATTTTTTTGTTTGCACTTTACCAAACAATGCCACCCTCCCGATGCCAGAATTTGATTGTCAGAAGCTGGTAGAGTATCACAGTATCACTCAGCATATGGAACCTAATGATGCTGGAAAAATGACATTGTATCGTCTCCTTTGACAAAGTCAAATGTCTAGTGCTTGTTCATTATAGACTTGGTACCTATCTAAAGATCTATACATGCCCCACTTACCGACCCTTCTGAAGTAACATAAGCAGAAACCTTTGAGATGTAACAAGCACCCAGAACATCATTCAAATCACCAGTCTTGATTCCAGCGACAACTGAAGAATCAATACATCGATAACCGCCTTCTCTTCCAAAGTAATGTAAAGTGACAATTTCCAGATATCAGAAGATTTCCCATTTTCCAATAATTAATAATTTAATCGGAATCCCTAAGAATGATCAAGCTAAAGGCCCAAGCTCAGTGCAATATTTAGTAACCTCAAAATTTATATAGATTTATACACTAATTTCTTTTATCAGTGGCAGGTAAACATTCCCAAACCCCAGCTTGAGCACTAAATAACAATAATCAAAACCCAACTGCCGAATTCGGAGGATATCAGAAAACGGTTGAAACAGCGTACCACAAGCATGAGAAGTTTTAAGATTCCTAAAAATACATAAATTGCAGTTGAAAATACTTGATAATGGGCACACTCTGTTGAGGCTTTAGAGAGAGTATCCGAAACTTGCACTGCTCAATCACCTGCGGCAGCATATTCATGAATAGAAAAATTAATGTCTGACTTATTGCCATGTAGCAACCATAATTAGATTGATCATAAAGCTAACTATGTTAAGTTTCCGTCCACCTCATTTCTTGCTATGTCATGGACATCAAACAATGTCTTGAGTGTTTGAATGCCCAGTCCTTCAACGCCCAACAACTCGTCATCTTTTGTTTCGTCAGAACGACCAGCTGACTCTAACAAAAGGAACCCAAGCTCCACTATGTTGGGTATAATGTACTCCCTCCCGTAGCCGCTCTCATGGATCTAAAAGATAAAATAATAAGCTCAGATGGACGAAAAAATTCCAACCCGAAAGTTGTCATCATTCTAGTTTTCATTAAACTTTGTAAAATAAGAAAAATGAGGAGAGAGAATTACCGCTCTTAGTATAGTCTGTTCTACCATTTTAACTGACTTGAAGCACGTTTCCTTTACATTATCCGGAAGCCATTTACAAACACTGCGAAATCAAAACTTGATGTATAACTTACAAGGACAAATAAAATTCTCTACAACAAAATTCCATAAGAAAGCAACTGCTGTAAACTAATGAAAAATAAAATAATCCGAGTATAAATACTGCAGCAATCCAAAAGAAAAACTTCACAAACAAAAATGACAGCAAAATCGAACATAAAATGACCTTGCCAAGCGGTGATCGCGGTGAGAATTGAGGACTGCGATCCGTAGAACGCTCATGGAAGCTTCGGCAAACCTCCGAATTCTCCCGAAAGAGAGCAACATTGCAACCCCAAAGTGTGACATTCTCTCGGGACTCGACCTCAGTGTGTTTAGGAACTGCTGGCCCAACAACGGATCCTGCTTCACCACGAAATCCAGATGCAGCAGCGTTGTTCCTTCCACCTGTCTCCGAACCAGAGCCGGCCATGCCCTCGCGTCGCTGAAAAATCCAACTATCCCATTGGCGACAACCTTTCTGTCGAACCCCTTCGAAGCCAGAATTAGGATCTTGTAAACAAGAGGAGGAACGTCTTGAGGATCAACGCCTTCCATAACCGCGAAAACCTTTAACAGGAACTCGGACGACCGCGAATTCTTCCGCTCACCAAATGGAAACTCACGAAGCAGATGAGTGATTCTCAAGAGGAAGGAATGCGTCCACTCCAGCTCGAGAATCCGATCGAGCACAGAGTCTACGTACTCGATCGCAGGTACCTGGTCGTGGCATCCAGGAATCCTGAGCGACGGGGTGGACTGGAGAAAATAAAGAGCAACTGGGATGAGATCGAGAGGGAGAGCGAGATCGGAATCTATGGTCGGGGCCTCCTGGAAAAGGGAAATAAGGGTTTCCATGAGAGAAGGAAGGAGGCGGACCGGGAGTGAAGGGAGGAGGGACTGAGAGATGAGAGAGATTGTTTGGGGGTTAGGAGGAATATTACGGGAGAAAAATAGGCGGAGGAAGGAGATGAGGAAGGAGAGATGGAGGCTGGCGTTTTCAGGCGAATCAGAGAGGAAGGAAGAGAGGGCGGACGGCGAGCTGCCGTGGAGGCGGACCTCGTCATCAGTGATCGGTGGAAGCGGTTCCTGCGAGGACACCTCTTCCGACTCCGGTTCCTCCATCTTCCACCGCTGGCAAGGCTTCTGGTTTACGGATCCCACAGAGAGAGGGAGCGAGAGAGCAGAACAGAGAAGGAGAAATGGCCGGTGGCGCGCTATTCGTCATGGCCTCGTCGCCTCGACTTGCATTCCCGCCAGATTTTCCAAATTCTTTTTTCACATAACGACTCTTAACTTATAGGTATTACCAATTGAGTTCCTAAGGTTTCAGTTATTGTAAATAGGTGAGACAAATATTTATTTCAAAAAACTTTATGGTTATTCGCCGGGGCATCTTTCTGGATATTCAACTACACTAATGTCGAACAATTCCCTTAGGTTAACAGCATGTCGAATCAGATACAGAAGGCCAGCTAAAATATGTCAACTCATAAATTTATGTCAGTTCCAATTGAGTTGCTTCAATTAATATCATAACCAATGTATATAAAGAATAATAACAGTTTTTAATTAAATATTTATAAGGTATGTGTTTTGTTTTTTTTTTTTTTGTAAATGATTGTTTCCATGACAATCAGGGGGAGTTTGGCAATAAGAATATTGCAGTTGATCATAAAAACTGAGGTATATTCATAGGACATTAAAACATGTTATCTTATGAACATGCTATAATTTTTTATGATTGATTGTTAATGTCCCTATTGTTAAATGCGTTGTACAAATCAAGGAGTGTTTCATAAATATGCTCAAATCTTTAGAATAAATTGTTAATGTCCCAGTTATCAAGCATCGGAACTTGCCATTAGAGATGACAATAGAAGTAGTCAAATCTTTAAGTTAAATAACACGAACTATGTTGACCGCACGGGCACTCTAGTTTCAAAGCAACCCTCAATTTGAGGTAGAAAGAAAAAGTTTTACCTATTGGGGTGTCTCTTACACAAATAATAGAAACTAAATTTTGAACCTAAGATTGGTCATATTAATTATTTTTTTTTGCATTTAAACAAAAACCAGGTTCGTGATTAGGAGGCAGACCGTGCGGGAACAGGCATTAGTGATTAAAAACACATTATATATATAATATATAAAATCATAGACAAGAAAAATGAAGTCATCCTTGCTGGTTATCAGCAAAAACCGAGGCCGGTGCAATGATGCGTTAAAGAAGAGGCCCTTCATGGAGTTAATTGCAAAACGAAGGGTGCTTAGAGGAAAATTTCCAAGCTATAGCATACCCTTGTGTTTTTCGCGCGCCGCGATCTTCCTGAGAAAGAGGGACCGAGGAGGCGGGAATGACAGCCGCAGTTTTACCAAGGTTTTGTGAGGTTTTACCGTTTTAGATTCGCCGGGGCAAATCCGGCCGGCCACCAGATCGGTGGCAATCGCCATGACTACAGGCACGTCCCTCTTCTTCCTATTGAAGTCCTCGTCGAGGGGATGGCACCAACCTTCCTTCCGTTTCCTGCCGTGGTTTCCCAGGAGGAGGGTAGTGCCTGTAGGTTTTACTTCCATGGTCGGAGGGGCTTCGCCCTTATCGACCTCCGCCCAACCCTTCCCAGAGTCCGAGCCTGCCGGAAACGCCAGTGGCCCCGTGCCGAGCCTCTCGGCTAGACTGAGTTTAGTCTTCGATCAGATGGACATGATCGAGCACGAACGTGCTGGTAAAGACGAGGCTTTCAGGCAAATCAAGGCGTGGAGGGAGAAGGCGATGCCATCCATTGCCTCCTTCCATTGGGACTTTGACGAGACTTGGGAGCTTAGATGCATACAATTGTGAATGTTTATCGGCTCTTCCCAATTCCATCGGTAGCTTGACTGGACTTCAGGAGTTACTGCTTACCAAATGTCGATCCCCGTCATTGTTGTCTGATTCCATCAGAAACTTGACTTGGCTTAAGAGCTTGCACCTATCCCACTGTACATCTCTAAAGGCACTGCCCGATTCCATTGGAAATTTGACCAGACTTGAGTATTTCGGATTGGCCTGGTGTATATCCCTATCAACACTGCCTGATTCCATGGAGGATTTGAACGGACTGAAAGAGTTATATGCGGCTGGTTGTACATCTCTGTTGGCATTGCCAGATTCCATTGGGAATTTGACGGGACTGGAGAAGCTAAGCCTGGCCTCATGCAGAAGGCTGTCAACGCTGCCTAGTTCTATCGGCAGCATGAGGAGACTGTCTACTCTCGTTCTCAGCGGCAGTGGCATTGAAGAGCTTCCTGATTCTGTGCGCTCGCTGGAGTCGCTCCAATGGTTGGGTATTGCAAACTGCAGACTATGCAGTCGCCTGCCTCTCTGGGAGATAAAATGCCTCAAGGGCTTGGTCATAGGAGGCGAAGACATTGATAGTGATGACAAGGATGAAAATGAAATATGCGAAATATCATATGGCATCAGCGATAATGATGATGGGGGTCGAATGGAAGTCTGTGAAATCCCAGATGGCATCGCCCGTGTAGGAGGTGAAGTCAATCAGAAGGATGAGAGCGATAGTGACGATGTGGATTCAATGGAAGTATGTGAAATCTTAGATGGCATCACTCCTCTGCATGATACAGAGGCATTAGAAGCTTGTCCAAGCAGTTCCTCTGCACCGGACATTTTTGAGGAACAGATGGTGAGTTTAAGACCTGAACCTCAGCAGTAGTTTTTGCTTCTTGAATCTATACATGGATGCCTAACTTGCAGCACAAAGACAAAGTTCAGTTTTGGTGCTTCTACCTTATCCCAGTTTTCTTTTTTTTTTTTGTCCTTTTATTGTGTTGGGCATGCCTATGCAATCTTTAATTTCATCCCATGTATTCTTTTCATTGTGCTAAGCAGGAGAATTTTTACAAAACCATCGGCTATCTTACAGAGGATTAAATTGCTGTTTTCATAGTTAATCCGCCAAAAAATGTATTTTTGCCTTATGTACATTTAAGACATATAACTGTCTATTAGTTCATGTCTCACGAGGCACAACATAGTTGGTATAAGTGGCGTATGCATAGATTGTTCTTTTTCATTTCAATTCTCATGGGTGTTACTTTTAGAGGCCTCAAAAAGTGTTTGTAGGCTCAGCCAATCTCTTCTTCAGGCTGTGGGGTTATCAACCTCTTGCTCGCCATGTAATGGAGTGTTATTCACGATCCTCACAAGGTTGAATGCCAAAAAGTCCTTTTTTTTCTTTTCAATTTTTTAGTCGGTCTTGGACATACACTATGTTTTGTTTCTCCTTTCTAATTCATGTATTAAATATTAAGGGGCTCCTTATTGGTTTGCAAGCCTTGGTGAGAATAGAAACTTTCCTCCATTGTTTGCAAGCACTAGACATGGCTGCACGCAGCATGGTGTTGATCAAATCAAGCGTGGTGGTTGCACCAGAGGCCAAGTCAGTCGCTTTTTGGACTCATCAACTTTGACTGTGCTCAAAACTTTCCAATTTTTTGATGTCTTTTAATGAGTAGACCCAGTTATTTCCTGTTTTCTAGAAATTTCTCATTGTTTCCATTTTTTACTAAGCAATATTAGCATTCAGTCTTTTCATTAATTTTTCCCTTATGTATCCTTTTTTATTGTTATTGACAAGTAGATTTCGGAAATTTGACAATGATTTTTTTAGTTACCATATTAAGTGCACTTAGTTAAGTCAGTTCATTATAAAACGTAGACAACAGTCGCAATTGGAGATACTCAGCCAACTCTCCGGCAGGTTTGATAAAGTTATCTACATAAAGGGGGTGTCAAGGACAAAGTCAGAAACGATATGCTGTACAAATTACAACGAGAGTTCATTTCTCCAGCATTAGAAGACAATGAGGATTAGAAACATATAGCTCCAGTGAGGATACTTGCTGTTCTTGTTGGTGTTGACGATGGAGAGCAATTGAGAGAATTAACTGTGGACTGGACTGGTTTGGCGAAGGAACTAGATCGTTATGATTGCAAGGGATGTGCAGTCGCTTAGATAGGAAGTAG
Organism: Nymphaea thermarum; assembly: GCA_011799765.1. Classification (NCBI taxonomy): domain Eukaryota; kingdom Viridiplantae; phylum Streptophyta; class Magnoliopsida; order Nymphaeales; family Nymphaeaceae; genus Nymphaea; species Nymphaea thermarum. Next base: position 71,927 of record JAANDH010000629.1, on the reverse strand, counting down.
GATGCCATCGTCTCCACAATACGGGTATACTTTACTACCGCTTCACCCAAACTGCCCTAAAGAGCAAGGGAAAGGGTGTTTTTTTTTTCCAGGTGGCTTCTCCCGGAAGGAGGCCCATTCTTCATCAGGGCTTATCAGAATTAAAGGAGAAAAGGTAACAAATGTTGTTTGTCAATGATCAGCCATTATGGCGTGTATCTGTCGACAAATCAACGCAGGTTCTGTATAGATCGGCATGTAGAGGGAACCCTAATTTCGAGCATTTCTTCATTTCCTGATTATCCAATAGCATGGCACTGGGACTGAGCCATATTGCTGTGATATTCGACCTTACAGATGGAGTACTGCCGATTAATGGACCCCGTTTACACTTGACGGATCAGATGTTTCTTAATTAGAAATCCAAACTGGGAGTTGGATTCAAATTAAGCGGTAGAAAAAACTGTGGATGCGTGCCTTAGTAGTACGGCCAAAACATTGGGCGTGAGTTTTCTTTGCCTTCTCATGCACACCTATCCATGATCGATCGATGTAACCGATGGAGAGAGGGGTGATGACCTCCTAATTCTCCCCAGTTGACCTGAAAAAGCCCTGTCCCATCCTCCACATGGGTCGCCATTGAAGACAAGTGCCCTCATCGTCTAGCACCATTATCTGTAAGAACTCTCCCTTTCTCTCTCTCTCTCTCTCTCGTTTTTCCCTTTTTTATGGCGACCATTGTGTTGCATCGTGGATCAATTCGCTGGATGTAGCACAAGCGCAGAAGTTGTTTGATGAAATGCCTGAGAGAAGCGCTGTTAGTTGGAGTACGATGATTACAGGCTATGTTCAAGCCAACTGTTACGAGGAGGCGGTGGATCTGTCAAAAGGTGCAAGTGAAAGGGATCGAACCAAATGATGCCACTCTTTTTAGTTTTATTTCTGCTTGCATGTTAATTCTTTCTTGTGCATCAAACATGATTAAATTTACCAGGTTAAATTTTTCTTGTGTATCAAAGATGACCTCATTGTGTATTTTTTTCAAAAAAATTTACCGTGATAAATTTACTACGTTAAATTTTTCCTTGTGCATCAAACGCACCCGGTTTTGAGACATTCAAGAAAAAGTTCCTTGAATTTTCACATATCAAATTTTCACATATCTAAGATATGGACCCAAAATTTAAGAAACTTCAGTTGAACACTTCCGTCAGTTGTCATTACACAACCTGGGGAGGTTGAAACATTGTACCGCGAGAACACAAGATTGAATTAAGTATAGACAGTTGTGTTCTTCCAAATGCTTAAACTTTTCAAAGGAAATAGTTTAGGCACGGAAGTTTGGACTTAAAACCTTGAAATTGAATCAGATTTTAAAATTTAATATTTAGACTTGTTTGCTAAACCTAGTTAAAAAAATATTTAAGGAAAATATTCTTGGAAATGAAATTACAAAAAATAAGATATATAATGAATTTAAAAGTGACTTTAAAGACTTTATATTAATTTTGCAAATCGATCAAATTTGTTTAGAGGGTTTTCTCATCCTTAAGATATTAAATGATACCTTTTCCCATCTTCTGTTTGGATACATAAACTACGATATCTACACTCTGACCCCAGGGTCGGAGTTGCCGAGTTGGGGGCTGTTCCGAAAATAACAACCTCAGGGAGGGAGTCACCTATAAAATACGGACAGTTGGGCCATCTTTTACGTAAATTACTCAAGTGAATGCGGGTAATGGGTATGTCCTGTTTGGATAAGTCATCAAGATCCAGATCTCTGTCCGTTCGGGTCTGAGGGAAGGCTGGACCAGTGAGAGTGGTACAAAACCAAGTCTAACTGATCCTATTTAATCTGGGTACCTTTTTTGTTTTTTTTTTTTTTAATTTAGAAATTCAGCCCATGAATGTAGTAGGAAACAAAACGGGTCACACCAAAGATAATTAAGTAAACTAGGAATTGGGTCGAAGTCCAAGTCCAACGGATCACCAAAAAAAAAAAAAGACCAAATCAGATCCATTTGGATCCCTAGAAAGCAGGAAGATCGAGCTCCAATCCACATAATTCAGTGAATTGAGACTACAATCTGTTTAATTTCTACTTGGGGTTGAAAAATTACTCGAGGATTTCAGGGAACGATTGGATTTCATTCACCCAGTTCCCTGAATCAAAACGAAAGGAGAAATTGTGATAGCAACAAGCTCTTTAAAATGACACCAAATCTGCAAAAATGGCATGTCAGTTTTATTCACCTTTTACAAGAGCAACAGGGTTGTGTTCTATCAGATAGATGAAATTGTTGCCAAGGATCTTTACAGATCCATACAGATTTAAACTACAGATTTTGGATCTGAAAGCCCCTATGTAGTAGAAGAGCTACCGTTTAAATTACAGATTTTGGATCTGAAACCCCCTATGTAGTGGAAGAGCTACCGTGTGACTGGTGTGAGCTATTGCCTATGCTTCCCCTTAAAAAGCTTTCATTGTAATGGAGTTGGGCCCTAACCCATCCGCGTGTAGTGCCCACACCAGACTTTGGTCAGTACTCCGGCAAGCACCCATCCTACTAAGCCACAGACTGGCTCGACCAAAGTTTTCTAGCCCCACCACTACTTCCACCAGATCTTACATCCATGGTTCAAAATTTTAATGGCCGATGCACCATGCGTCTGCCAAATCTTCTTCCTTTCTTTTTGTCTCCATGGTCCAGGGTTACATTGGAGCTTAGTGTCGAGAAATGCACCTTCGGCTCGGTACTACACACATCCTATCAGGCCCACAAAAATGGCACCCCACGGGAAACGATTGACGAGTTATGGGATGTTTACCCACCAGTCAGGTTAGCTATACTATACTTCTTAAATTATTTTTAGCTTATAAAATCTAGAAGACTAGAACACACATTAAAAACTATATCTCTAGTTTTTGGAATTGTAAAATTTATTCATCTGATTAGATTTGAGAAAAACATCACAATAAGAATTAAAGCGTTAAGGGCAAATTTAGAGGAGTCGTACCCACCCCCTTCCCCATGCCTTTTCCTCCATCCTCCGAGAATGGATAGGATTCGAATCAAATATACCCTTAACTGTATCCGTGTTTTCAAACATTCACATATTTAGATTTGAATACAAATAAAGAAAAGTTAAATCTGAATACAGAATGAATCTGTTTTTTACATTCATAACTCAATTTAAATATAAATATTGAACTGAATCTTACTGGTTTTCAAAATGTAAGGGCATTGGATATATTATACTTATTTAAAGTTAAATCTAATTTAAATCTGAATCCAAATCCGAAACCGATCAATTGTCATTCTTAATTTTGAACCTCATCTAATTTCTTAATTGAATATATATATATATATATATATATATATATATATATATATATATATATATATATATATATATATATATATATATATATAGAGAGAGAGAGAGAGAGAGAGAGAGAGAGAGAGAGAGAGAGAGAGAGGTTGAAATCCTCTATGCATCGGGCTGTGTGAGAGATATTGGGAGGAGGAATCGAATAATTATATACACGTATTGCTTATTTGTAAAACAAATCTATTGATGGAATATGAAATTAATGAAAAAGATTTATAAGATAATCATACCTATACTCATCAAATCAAGCACTGTCTCTGTCACTCATTTACTGCAGTCAACCCAAACTCACTATTTATGTGAAGCTCTGTCTAGGTTGTATTGCACACCTCCATAACCTGCATACCTATACTCATCAAATCAAGTAGTCAAATCCTCTTGAGTGGGACATAGGAAGGACAGAGGCCACCACATTATTGAGGAGTTTGATTAGTTCGTGTCTGAGAAAAAACTGTGCTTGATCCAGTGGTTGGTTTTTTGGGGAAGAAAAAGATATTTTCTAAGGCCAGATCAACGTTTCCCCTGAATTACTTCATAACCTCATCTCTTTTCTACCAAGAAAATCNTGTCATGCAAGTTTTCAAACAAAAAAGCATGTAGCACACTTTTATTTACAAAATAAAACTTTGATCACACACACACACACACACTTGCTAACCATCCTGAGAGCTGTTTCTACTTGGGTTCTCTCTAACTTAGCTCAGCCAAGGTATCACATAAGTTCATAACCCATCTAGAGGAACATGTAACAGTCCACTGCTCTTTGATTTACCAGCTGTATAAGCATTGGTAGGTTCCCCTCCATGGTCCAGACCAAGGGGTGGGCAGTGAAGTGAAGTTGCCAGATCAACTATGGCCACCGTGCAGACATGTCTGCAGACTTTGAATACTCAACGTGGCGCACGGTGGTCCGTGGCATCCAATCAGTGTTCACATCATGTAGATTTCGCGGCATAATGCCGTCTGCATGGACCAGTGTTGTCAATATCGGTATTGGCACCACGTCGATTTGCTGACAGCTGGTATGATGTCCCAGCCAAGAAGCATCACTCATGTCAATCTACTTCTCAAGTTTATTTAAAAGCAATAAGAAGCAATTTAGACTAATTAAGAAGCAAAACATACAGTATTTTTGAAACTATCTAACCCTAAATCATATTGGATACAGTACAATAGTTGAAACACTGATATAGACCTGATGTTGGTAACTTCAGCTTGATTTGGTTTGAGAAATATATGCTATGCAGTTCCACCTACAATAATGTGTCAGATCACTTTCTCAAAGAGATACGTGGTCCACTTTTTTAGAATGGTACCGCTCTCCATTATGAGCATTAAACAGTTTTGGTAGGTCACACTGATTGCTGGATGAAACTTGAGGCTGCAGCCCAACTGTTCTTGGCCATGGCCATCCATCAAAGCTAGAAGAGTCTGGTAATAGATGCTTCAGTAAATACCTTAGTTCAAACTTCAAACTCGAACCGCATGAGATGGGCACGACCAGAGAGCAGCTTGTTTCCTGAAACAGGCTTCTTTTGAGCTACTCTTATAAATCTGGGCATTGTCATTTTATATTGTCATCGTGTATTTACATATAATGTTTGTCTGTAGCCTAAATTAAACAAGCTTACTCAAGTTTAATCGAGTCAAGTTCATGTTGTTTGCAAGCTTGAGTTTTCAAACAATTCGACTTCGAGCCTAGCTTAAGTTGGCTCTTGAGTTGTAGAGCCCTCTGTATACACGTGATCAAATCTTATTTCATTTTATCACTGCAGTAAAAGGATCCTGCTGACAGAATGTGCTGGGGAAGCAGGGTCTAAGATTTGACTTGACATTGATGCGCAACGTACCACCTCTCGTTATTTGTAAAGGCAGACATGTCGTGCGAACCTAAAAGCAAGTTGCCCCATCTTTGTTGAGCACGGCGCATGTGTAGCAGCTAAAAATCGCTGGTTAGAAACTCACAGATGATTCTAGAAAGCAAAACAGGAAGTTGGTACCATCCACTGTTGCGCACTTATATAACATGAACAGGTAATGCCTACACTTGGTATATGTGAGAGAGAGAGAGAGAGAGAGAGAGAGAGAGAGAAAGGGAGGGAGAATTCTGGAGATCAGGTTGACGTATAAAGCTCTTCAAAAGGCGCACTTTTCATCAGCTGAACAAAAATAGAAAAATTAGGCGCTTTTGATCTCCACGTCCGATGAATATGGTTTCCATCAAACCGCGCTTTACACCAACCAAAAAGGACTGGAATGAAATAGAAAGAACAGGAAGTTTACGCCTTGAACCTTAGCTATCAAAATACAGAAGGGATTTCACATGTTCTAGTCATGATGAAAATGGAAATCGTACTCCCACCAAGACCACAACCATGACTTTTCACAGCTATCAAAGTATCCCTTGCCTGAAGCAAACTGAAAAGTGGAAGACATTTTGGAAGAAAAATCCTCCACTGACATCACATTCACCTTTCAGCTTGAAAGACTGAAAGAGTGCGCCCATTGAGCCGTGAAAAAGCATGGCTGTGGTCTTGGTGGGAGTAGGATTTCCATTTTCATCTTGTGATAGAAACACCTCATGACTAGAACATGTGAAATCCCTTCTGAATTTTGATAGCTAAGGTTCAAGGGGTAAACTTCCTCCTGTTCTTTCTATTTCATTCCAGTCTTTTTTGGTTGGTGTAAAGTGCGGTTTGATAGATGAAAGGCTCCCTTGTGTCAAGGCCTAAATTTGCTGTTCTATTTTATTCCAGTCATACTTGCTCTGAAATCAGATGAGGGTAGTCCCCATTTTTGATAAAAAGTTGCATATGCCAACCCATGCGATGCCCATGTGCTTTACCTTCACTGTTGATTCCTGTGGTGCTCAAGATGAGGACTGCATAACCAAAGATGACCGCAGAAGAGTAGCATACATGGACTGTCACAGTCAATTGCTGCTTAGAAGGAAACTAGCTTTATGCATCAAAAGCCCAACCAGGAATCTCATCCATTTGGAGTAACTCAGTGGAGAGTGAAGGCGAAAAAAGGTGATGGGGAGACCTTGGATATGTTCTTTTCATGAACATGGTAAAAGTCTACGGACAACGATGCAACCGCTGCACAGCAGTTCACGGCCAAACCAGCGAAAATAGATGTTCTAAGATAAAAGGATATCTGATGCCAGGAGAAGTGAAACCAAGTGTAAATTATTGCACTGCGCGTCCCGTAGCATGACCCACAAGAGAGAGAGAGAGAGAGAGAGTTCTACTTACATTACTTCTAGAATTTGTACTCCATGTGCTTTTGCTATTTCATGCTTGTAAACCCCTTAAGCTTATGAACTTTCTGCATTGTTCATATGCAAATCAAGGAGATGAGGTTAAATCATTTTGTCAGTTAAAAGGAACCCAGTGAATCTGCAGTACTCTCTGTTGTAGCTTTGGTCCCGGCAGGTTGAGAGAAACCGATGTCGTTTCACTTTAATTAAAAAGGTAGAGAGTTTCGGGATTGGGACGTTTGGATGACCACCACGTCAAAAACTTTCCGATTTTATTTTCTCTGTGGACTCCGAGGTGTCGCGACCATAATTCACAAGAGAGGGAGAGAGCAAAAAAAAAGTTTCTACTTATATTAATCTGAACTCCATGTGCTTCTGCTATTTCATGCTCGTAAACCCCTTAAATTTATGAAAAAACTTTCTATATCGTTTATCTGCAAAGAACATATCATATATGACAGTGTAATCATACATGTAACTTGTCATGTGAGTATATGATTACACTGTCATATATGATATGTTCTTTGCAGATAAACGGTATGGAAAGTTCCTAAATTTAAGGGGTTTACAAGCATGAAATAGCAGAAGCACATGGAGTTCAGATTCGAAAGTAATATAAGTAGAAACTTTTTTTTTGCTCTCTCCTTCTCTTGTGAATTATGGTACGGGACACCTCGGAGTCCACAGAGAAAATAAAATCGGAAAGTTTATGACGTGGTGGTCATTCAAACGTCCCAATCCCGAAACTCTCTACCTTTTTAATTAAAGTGAAATGACATCGGTTTCTCTCAACCTGCCGGGACCAAAGCTACAACAGAGAGTACTGCAGATTCACTGGGTTCCTTTAACTGATAAAATGATTTAACCTCATCTCCTTGAGAAAATAGAACATCAATAGCGGCCTCCGCACCTAGAATCTACCCTCTGCCCATGCACTATATATATCCCCTTACTCGCATTTATGAGTTCAACACCTCTCTCTCTCGCTCTCATACACACACAACTTTGTGACACAATTATGGCACCTACTGATCATCCCCATAGTCCAAAGCAACCATCAATGAAACAGGTATGAAGAAATCCCCTCCTCGCTATTTCAACTCAAAAGATCAGGAGTTATGCATCATCTTAATGTTTCTTCTGTTCTTTATATAACTGACAACGTCTGCTCTTATCTGTTCTAAACTTCATGCAGATCGTGGAGGAGGCAAAGCAACTAAAGGAGATCTTTATCCCCCTCACCACCATGCATCTCATAACATATCTGAGATCCATGACCTCTGTCCTGTGCATGGGCAAACTTGGCAGCCTTGAGCTAGCTGGTGGTGCACTTGCCATTGGGTTTACAAACATCACTGGCTACTCACTTCTCAGTGGCTTAGCCTTGGGCATGGAACCCATTTGCAGCCAAGCCTTTGGTTCTCAAAATCTTAATCTTGTTCATCTCAGTCTTCGACGCACAATTCTCCTGCTACTCTTTACTTCATTGCCTGTATCACTTATATGGCTTAACCTGCAACCCATCTTGGTCTTTTTTAGGCAAGATCCTTCTATCACAAAGATGGCTAGCCTTTATTCTGTCTTTGCCCTACCTGATCTTATCATCAACAGCTTTCTCCATCCGCTTCGTATATATCTTAGATGCAGAGGAAATACTGCTCCTCTTATGTGGAGCACCACCATTGCTGTCATTTTTCACGTTCCCCTGACCTTCTTGCTTGCTTTTGTACTCAAACTAGGCATCCCTGGGATCGCCATTGCCTCCTGTTGCACCAACTTGAACACACTCATTTTTCTACTCATGTACATGCTCTACACTGGCTCCTGTCCACCAACTGGATGCAAACAGGTACTGCTTAATGCCAAAATTCTGACTCTTCGAAAATAGATGCAGGACCAATTTGATAGAACACCTTTAAATTAAGAGTTGATAGGATAAAATATTCTCGATGAAGAATCTAGTACAAAAAAGGAACCGATCACTTTGGATCTGTGTCAGGAAGAAGAATCTGTGTTGAACTTCTGTCAGAACATGCAGGATTTTGCAATTCCATTTTTCCAGATAATTGTATTTTTTCTTGTAGACAAGCTCAGTTTTGCCCAGGCTGTCTCAATCACAAGCTTTCACACCAATGTCGTTACTTGTCACTTCTTTTTTTTTATTGCTCCAGCGTAATTTGTAGTCAAGTAGACATTCAGAGCTTGTGAGGACAAACAGAATAAGAGGACAGGAACAGGCACATCTTATTTAAAATATATCACTATGCATATTCTAATATTTTGATCAAGCAGTGCTGCTAAATTTCTAATAAAGTCCTCAATTCACTTAGGACCTTTCAGGTCCACAAATTTATCCGTTAGTTCCATGAATATCATATTTCAATCCTTTATGTGGTAAAAGCTACTGAGGAAAACAAAAAAACTCCAGTTAGTAACAAGTTACAACTATAAAAGATCATTTTGATGATGCCCTGCATTCGTCTTTGGTTTCTTTGGTCGCTTCATACATTCATTAAAACTGATCATCTGAAAATGTCATGGCAGGACCTCATCTCTAAAGGTGACAACAATGGTCATTGGATAACATTGCTGCGTCTTGCACTGCCAAGTTGTGTAGGTGTTTGCTTGGAGTGGTGGTGGTATGAGTTCATGACACTTTCAGCTGGCTACCTTCCTGACCCACATGTAACAGTCGCAGTTGCAGCCATAGTCATACAAACAACATCTTTGCTGTATGCATTTCCGGTAGCACTCAGTGCATCGGTCTCAACTCGAGTTGGCACCGAGCTAGGATCTAGAAAGCCAAGTCAGGCACACCTGGCTGCACTTGTGGCCATGGTGCTGGCCTTCGGGATATCACTGGTAGGTCTGGTTTGGACCATAGTAGGAAGAAGACTGTGGGGACAAGCTTTCAGTACAGATGAAGAGATTTTGAAGCTTACCATGCAAGTTCTGCCTGTAATTGGCTTATGTGAATTGGGCAATTGTCCACAAACTACAGGATGTGGCGTGCTTAGAGGCAGTGCCAGACCCAACACTGGTGCTAGGATCAATCTAATTTCCTTCTACCTTGTCGGTTCTCCCATTGCCTTAATTATGGCCTTCACCTTCCAGTTTGGGTTCTTGGGCCTCTGCTATGGTCTCCTTGGAGCACAAATCGCTGCTGCTCTCATGGCTTTCGCTGTGATCTGGAATACCAATTGGGAGGAAGAGGCCCTCAAGGCTAAGCTTTTAGTAGGGACAGATGCTTGTGAAAACAGGGATGATATGTCAAAAGCTGATACCGACTTCTCCAAGGAAGACCATACCGAAGTGTAAAGACAAGAGATGAAAAATGAAGGGGGAGCAGAGACTTTCTTGTACGTGGATAGATTAGTTGGAGAACTTGGTTTTCTGGCCTCTTCCACATGGATCTTTGGTGCATTACAAGCACCCTCGTGTCTCTGTGTATGCAGTGTGTTGCCTCAAGACATGTACAAATTCACCTTCATCATAGTTCAATTTTGTAGCTGCTGTAGTAATGTATTGCGAAAACGATGAATTGGCTTTCTTCCTATGAAGTCTTTTGTTTTCCTACGTTTCCAAAATGGCAGCTAGACGGCTTTAGAGAAACGCACTAAGCAGCTTGGAAGACTTTACCACAAGTTGGTTCAGTAAGCATGCTGTTTCTGAGTCGTACATCTCCATAGCCTGAGTCTGACTGATGGATCCAACAACCTGAGGACCAGAACTAAGCTCACACCGACAACGATGACAATGAAAAGACTGCACGCTTGTCAAAATTGATAGAGTTTTTAGACGTACCATTGTGTGACAATCAAAAGTTGAGTTGACCAAGGATTAGATTCAGTAAATGGGCTGACTCGGCGGTGGAGCTTGAATCGATAGAAAAAAATAATCGTAACTTCGCTTTAAAAAATTAATGGAAAACAAAAAAAGTTGTAAAATAATTAAAAATGAACAATAGATGACAAATATATTTTAAAATAATTAAAAATGAACTTGTTGGACGATAAATCAAGCTGATTTGTCATCGGTTCAGTTTCCAATTGGCTGATTCAGCTTGATTTTTGGACACTAGGATGTGGAATCAAATGAACTATGAAGGAAATTTAGAGTCTAGACCTGACAAACTCATGGGAGAAGGACTAAAATCTAGTGTCCTTGGTCCACACTTCCTTATCTGCTCATACGAATGAAACCATGATTGACAACGTGACAACCAAGGACGGCTCAACTCTGCCACGACCTTGAACCTGATCCACATATTTTATTACTTAAAACATGCCAGTCCTTTCATCGGATTCATGAGGCTTAAAGCATGTAGCTTTTCAAGCATATATGTTTGTGGGGACACGTGAACTTGCATGCAAAAGCATTTTTCCTTCATTTCTTTTTTACGGTCCCAATTTAGTGACAGCAATGAAACTTTATTTCAACAACTTTGTAAGGAAGATTTTTTTGCATTTTCTATCTAGAAATGCTTGTTCCTGCTTGGTGAACTCTCTTCCAATAAGATTCCGTCTTAAATCATTTCATCCTTGGCTTTCACCAGGTGACAAACAAACGCAACACCAACCTGCACGAGTGATCACATGGTTGGTTCCCTTGAAAAAAAAACAGCTTACCCATCTAAATTATGTTGCATAACTTTAGGCTACCATTACCCTCCGTGAAGGTAAGCCTGGGCATAGGGCTGGCCCGGCCCTGCCCGATAAGGAGCTGGACGACACCCAAAACTGTGGCCTAGGCTCGCCAGATTAAATTAAAAAAATATATTATATAATATATAAATATAATTAATTATAATAAAATACTATATTTATATATAAATTAATAAAATAAATAAAAAACATTATCGAACCCAACTGAGCCATTCTGATAAGGAATCAGGTCAGCCCAGTGCCCCTTTTTTCGGGCTCGGGCACGAGTTGGGTTGGGTACTGCGGTCTCCGATACCCACCCTTGAGTGAATGCCATAAAATACCCAATTCCACGATCAGATGTGGAGCCAGAGGGGCAAAAAGACCCTTTAAACATGCATGTACAAGGACTGACATCGATCTGGAAAAACAGGAAATCTGAAACCGGCAGACATTGATTGACACCCTTTTCCAAAGAGAGAGATATAGAGTGTGTGTGCGTGTGTGAGTAGACAGGTTCAGGATTCCACATGAGACCCCTGTCTAAGGTCATGGTGGGGGGCGACTGGCTGGGACGGGGCGAGTTTATTATGTCTGTGCTCTATGCAGTGACCAGGCTCTCGTACTCTTTCAACTTGCTTAAACACTTCGGCTGCGAGACCAAGTCCCACCATCAAGGTGAGCTGGACTTAGATCAGAGCCGAGCTGCCCGCTACACCCTGCATCTGTGCATGTTTCTAGCCTAGACAACCATTGTGAGCCACTTAGTTCAGTGCCATGTCAAGAATCTCCTAATGTATGAATCAAGTGTCATTTACAAAATGAAGCGGACAAAAGCTTCAAGAACATGAAAGATCTTCATGTTTTTAAATATCAGCTGTAGTTTTGATTTTCAAACAGATTTGATAATTGAACATAATTCCTATTGCAAGCATCTCCAAGGCAGCATAAACAAACCTGTATTGCTGGCCAGAATCTGTGCATTTTGAAAGAAACAGACACAAAGTATAACTGTAAATTGCAGGATCGTCTGGAACAACAACATAGTGCGCCTTGCAATAAATCATCACAAACATCGACTGGGGCATATGTTTCACATAAATGCACAAGCAGTTAGGATGAACAATTTCTCCCAATTTTGCATTGTTTACCATCAAAACTACCGTTATATAGTGTGAACCATTGAACCTGACTATTTATCTCGGATAATTGCTGCTCCAACAAGCAGTTAAAGACAGAATAACACATTAGCAAATTAAATATCACTCTGGAAAACATTATAAGACACATTACGGAGACCACTTTACAAAATTTATATGGAAGGAAGTATAACCTTACAAACTCCAGTGGTTCTAAGTTCTAACATTAGGGAGTACGGACACAAAAGGATCAGATCCATTAGAGCTATAGATATAGAGAGCGGACTGAGATACAATAGAACTTAGCTAGAATCACAAACTTCAAATTAGATCGAACTTACTATGGATTCCTTAAATCAGTGAGTCTGGGGCTTCAAGGGGCACCGACATACTATAGAAGTAGGAAAGAGGCAGATACATCCAAATATCTCTCGTTGAAAACCCATCATAGGCATTCCCTGTACTAGGAAAAGGCTACAGCTTCCTCAGGGGAAGGTGTGGTAGACATGAGTTTTTAAGGTGCCAGGCCTCGCGACTGGCTCAGAAAATATCTAATGTAGCAGGTCTAGATCAGGTGAAGAAAAAAGACCCATCATTTTGACATATGCCATTTGGAAGGAGAAGCACCTCAATATGTTTCATTCAAATCTTCTCAATAGCAACAGGATTCACTAGAACGGCTGTAGATAATCTCATCATTTCGGCTCCAACCACCGAATTCATGTGTACATGCATTCATTGTGAAGCAGATTTGAAAAATATACTTGCAACAATAGAAATATGAGACAAAAAGTTTCCTGACACTGCTGGACATAAGAAGTGAAATACAAGCCTCTGAGAGAGAGAGAGAGAGAGAGAGAGAGAGTCCAGCTTGTTTGTCAAGCCGGAGATGGAATGAGTCTACAGCCTTTGTATATCTTTCATATAAGAAAAAGTGCTTATTCATGTCAACAAGATGCCTCTTGATATTGTGTTACATAAATATTTTGCATTTGTAAATTACAAAAGACAAGGAAAGCATTTACTTTTGAAAGAGAACAACCAACGGTATCTTACCACTCAATCACTTCATTCATCAATAATATTGATTGGCTCAATCACCTTAGTCTAGTCGTTCCATCTGTACAAGAACCCACATCAAGCTGAAGTTAAAATATCGTGCTTCACAATGAAACAGAAAACAAATGAAAATTCATTCTGCAAATATCAACTCCATCATGCAAGTTGTAGTTGCTAGTACAACTATTACCTTTGAAAGAGTACATAAACCAACAACTGTAAGAGAAACATGGATTCGATTAATTACCTTCCAAAGTCCATCATTCAAATAGTGCATGTTATCCACACCAATACCTTTGTTTACAGCTCTTCTGCAACATTTTTAAAAAAAAAAAACACATCATTAGATGCTAATCACAGAAGACTATAATATATCAACAAGCAGAACAATTTTTTTAGAGGAAGTTCTAAAATGAAGCTCTTCAGTAATGGTAAACAAGCATCCACAATGACAAGGACTGTGATAAATAACTTGAATTCAAAAGGCAGCCACGTGCCTCAGTTATGAACACCAACCTACATAGATATGTAAACCCTGAACTGTCAAAACCTACACAAGTTGATGCTATCTCAATAGCAGTGAAATATAAGGTGGAAACTAGGTAAAAGTAAAGCCAGCTATCCCGGCATGACTGAGCATATCCAGACATTTAGCTTCAATATTACTACTTCATTTGATGGATGCTCATTGCTCAAAAAAAGAACACCCAAAACCAATATCATAACCATGAAGCATTAAATTGAGTGATTTTGTGGACTTCACTAACTTTTGTCGATCATCATATAACATTCTGTTGGTGCAACAAGGCTTCAAAGATGGTTTACATAAACGTACATTTTTTGAAAAAACAGTCCAAAAGTTCAGCTTCTTATAAACACATGGAAGCAGGAATTATCTTTCCAAAATCCAAGCACTGAACTTTGAGTATATATAAACAGCACTGGAGCATGATTTCAATAAACGCCATGGTCAGAAGACTCAGAACCACAATGAATGAAACCTACAGAGTCCTCAGTACTCATGCATCTACAGAAGGCAAGCAGGGAAACTGCTCGGTCCTTATCAAGAAAGGTATCATAGCGTGCTTATCAGTTATAACTTCATTGCATGAGACACGGTACCAGTTTAGTACCAAAGTGACCACGGGGAACTGCATGACCCCTGTTGTTCAGGATTGCAAAAAAATCCATGTGGTTATCAGTAGAACTTACATGTCCTTTGCTGCCATTTTTGTAAAACCAATTGCAAGTGCATGTTGCTTTCCTTCCGCCATTATAGCCTGGGAAACATTTAAACATCCAAGTCAAATATCATAGAATATAACTTGGCTTGAATGTATTGAACATCAGCATCCAAACAAATCTGCAAACAACTTTTGAGATACCAATCTAGACCAAAGTAGTGACAGTCAGGGCTATTCCTACACCAAGCCCTACAGAGAAGACAATGAATTCCATACCACAGGAGTTTCTTCCAGCACTTCATCATCCAAAATACCACCAGGGGAAGTAAGACCAGGACACATTATGTTTGCACCAGCAAGAACAAACTTGATTGCACCCCTGTCTACTTGAAATTTTTTCATCACATCTGGATCTACAAGAACAATGGCAACAAATTAGAATAAAGAGCCTAGACCATAAATATTAGGAAATCCAAAGTTCTGTGCAACCTTCTCTACTTCCCAGAAAAATACTAACAGGAGGAGTAAAGCAGAATTCGCTAAGCAATCACTTATTCATAAGAGGAAGAGAATTAGAAAGTCATATCCTTAGTTCCAAAAGAATAAAAGATAAGAGAAACTGTAGATATACTTTACATTGGTGAAGAAGGCGAAGCGTTGGCATATAAGGTCCATCCCGAATATTGAAGAACAAAGGCACATTGTTCACCAAAACCAAATTCAGATGATTTTGACTAGAAAGATAAAACAAAAATTGAATTAGAAGCAGTAGGTTAATGTGAAGACTATAGAAATATATACATAACGGCTTTTGTACGTAAAAAGTTAGAGCTGGCCTGAGAACCTAATAAATTTATTCACTTAAAGTATCAAATATCCGGTATTTTTCTCACGAATTGGAGCTATAACAGTAAATAAGCAGAAAAACATAAGGAAGAGCTAAGCTTCTGAACTGCAAGCTACCATAATACAAAAGAGGTAGGTTACTTTTCCTAACACATGGTGAGCACTGGGCACCATGCCAATTATGCAGTCATATGAGCTGATCAGGCTTATTCATTGCTTATCATTCTATGCATTTGGCTCTTATGATAATGCATATGCATTCAGAAATTAAATCCTAGAAAAATATTATCAAAGTTAACAAAAAAATATTAGCTCTTTTAATGGTTCAGCTTCGTGATTCTGTTTCTGAATTTATACCTTCATTGTATTTTCTTTCGCTTTCTTTTCCCTGTAAGATTTTTTAAGATGGTAATCATCCAAGCTCTAAATCCCAAAAATATTGGTTTTTATAGTAGGATTTTGGTCTGCTCAGTAATTTTCGACAAAAATAACACTTAAAAAATCATATAGCAAAAAATATATATGAACAAAATAAATGGACATACCATTTCACAACTATGAGGGGTGACTTCTTTGGAAGCAAGTCATCCAACACTGGTTCAAGACCTGGATACTGGAAATTGAGCAAAGGTAATAGCATAAGGTGAAATTGCTGAAACTCAGGTTCCATTTTTGTGAACTTTTATGCTACACTGAGTAAAGTGTGTAACAAAAAAAATATAATACCTCATCGGCAATACTTTGGCGGATCTTGCGTTGCACAGATGCCTTTACTTGATTTTGTGAAGAAACATCTTCTGCTGTAAACCTGTTAAGTTTAACACAATTAAAAACAATAATAATAGACAACAAGAAAAAGCACTCTGAAATTGATAATAAAGAGACAGTCTGAATACATGCTAGACATATTATAAAGTCCTTATTTTCTACCTATGGACAAAATAAACTGTATGGATGATCTTATGTACAAGATCGATAGAGTGAAACACATATACATTTGCTGGTGCACATGCATTTGGGGAAAATAAGTTCCTTGTGGACCTAAACAAAAAACTAGATACACTTTCAGTAATGCACACATAAAACTTCAGATGGCACTTAGTGAAGAATAGAATCACAAGTTTAGCAAGTACCCCATGTAAGCCATCCCATGATCGAAACGAGCAAGCAATAACATAGTCAGCGCAACTATGTCCTACGTTTCTCAGTTATGAATATTATTAATTGATTGAGAAATTTGTATGGGAAGCATTGCACGAAAAAGCCTGCGGGGCTTTTCAAGAACGAGACTCATAGGGCAAAACTTAAAAAGAGAAAAAGATAAGGGTTTTTTTTTCTCTTTTACTATTTGTCACTAACTAGGCTTCCAGATGCATTATGGAGGAAACTAGAACACTTATGCCCCAACTCCATTCAGAGCAAACTAAGTGCAGATGCCATACAGCTAGTCTCCTCCTCTCGCAATTTAGTATAAATAGCTGCCAAACTAGCAACATAGTTATGAAATATTTACTTAGAAAATAACCTTTCAGTCAAGTATGCATACCATATAAAGATTGACCAACCACGTTCTATGATAAAATGATGACAGCCTCATTCAAAGCGCATTTTCCTAACAGTTAGAAACAAAGTCGCTCATTTGTTTAGTTAAAGATTTCATCTCCAGCTTGATTCGATTCACAAATCCTCTTTTCCTTGAATTCCTGTTTCGGTTTTTAATTAGTTCAAAAGTGTGAGTAGATAGGCCTTCTCTTTTAACACCACCACCATCAACCCCTGTTACCGGCATACCTTGGCTGGCTTCAAGTAGATAAAGCCATCGAGGTCCACTGCAAGCAATAAACGCAGATCGCAACTACAAATGCCCCTTTCGAGATTTCAACATTTGATGTCCCATCAATCCGGCGAAATTCCCAAGCCCCCCTACCCACCAGGCGTAAATCCAGCTCCGATATTGGGGCAGGTATTCTACTTCCGGTTTCAAATTCCGACATTCCCTCCACTTGGTGACGATCATAAGTCACTAGTACCATACAAGTGGAACGAGTTCTGTAGCATGGACTCATCAATCTTACGAATATAAATCGTCGACCATCCTTATTCCAACTACATGAATTCCACCATATAAGTTCATCGATCGTCCTCATCTAAGCTACAGTAAGTCGATCATATGGGTTCTGTTTCTCCATTCCTTCTTTACCTAGAATAACAACTTGGTTCGGCTTACAGTTATCCTTCATACCGCCTTCCATTGCTTCTCTTCTATCAAGTAATGAACTTTTCCTTTCAGTCGTTTCTTCCACTGACTCTTGCAGACTTTCTCGAGTCGAATCCCGCCAACAAACCGATGACATCTAAAGAAGCAATGCCGGTTCGTATTCATTTCAACATAAAAAAAAAAAAACACATAACAAAGACCCAAGAAGTGAATCATGAACTCAATGCCCATCTCCAAGGCCAACAATGGGCACTACAAACGGGATTCAAGAGCAACAACAGAACAGAAGATTCAGAACGGTCATTAACGAATTCAGGAAACGAACGCCCACCATCAAAATCATCAAAAGGAGTCGGACCTACCACGCTCGTTCAGGAAAATGAGCGGAAGATGGCCCCATCAATTCACAGAAAACAACGAAAAAGAGACGACGAAACCTAAAATGGAGAAGGCGAAGAGCTTACTTCTTAAACATTCTCGAAAAACCCACTTCGATTGAGATTGCAGGGAAGACTTCTGGAGCGTCAGTACCGCAGGGGAGGAAAAAGAGCTAATGCGCAAGAGGATCGTCTACAGGGGAGGCGAACGGAGGATTCTTAAAAGCGTCGTCCTCAAGCAGCAAACATGAAGGTCGCATTTCTTCACGAAACTCGGTGAAAAACTTAAACAACAAGCTGCCAGTATATTGGAGCCACGTATTTCAGGAATTAAGAAATTTTCAAATATATGTTCTCGTTAACTATTACTATTAGACCTTCATTTACAGATTCAATCCGAGGTAACCACAAAAAGTACTCTGCAGGAGGTCGGGACTCGGGCCGTGTAACCGACCTGGGTCCGACTATCAAGGGTCCTACTGGAAATTAGGGCTGCCCAGAGCCGGGCTTCGGCCTGAGCTCGGTAGCGGATCCAGCGCGTCATAACTTGACCCGAGCTCATCACCATGAGTCGTTTCAGTCGATTAAAGGTCGAGTCGAGCACTTGAATTTGATGTTGTTAAAAAATTAGAAAGTAATAATTTTGAAGTCATTTTAAAGTAATTACTGATGAAAGTTATCCACGGATGATATTTCAAGTCCGATAAGAAAATTTATTGTTTTAAAAAAAAATACAGATTTTTAACTTTGTGTTGAAAAAGTTATAGTTTTGACGCAGGTAACACTCAACATTTTGGATCTATAATTGAATGAAGCGTGAGAAAATTATTACTGATGGTAGAATTTAAGCGGCAATGGTAAGTATCTTATATTACAAATTTACAACAAGAAGAAGCAATGAGCAAGAATCGATAAAATATTCATGTGGCAACTGGCATGCTAATGACTGAATGTGAGGAACCCACCTCCAAAGTTTTTGTTCTTTTGGAGATTATAATTCATATCCGACTCATAGACAATTGGCGCATGAATTCTAGCTTTATTGTGATTGATATCCGCTTCTAACTTTTCAAAACAGAATCATCCTTTTGTTACTGTAAACATGGTGAGCAGTTCATTGTAATGCCACCATCTTGCTAGGAAGCAAAACTAACCACAAATGAAATATCAGAAATGCACAGGTTTCATAGTAATATCCTGTCCGCATTCTTACATTGCAAAATTACATGAATTAATGGGCACTGACTCTACCACTAAGCAAGATCAGCATCAATCTTTTGCGGTACCATTACAGTGATCATCATCACAGTAATCAACGGTAACACATCATCATTGATATCGTTAAAACCGAGGCTGCAGCTTCGTCATCCAGACTTGAACAGTAAGACTGCTTTTTCATCCAAGTAGAAATACACAAAATGGTTTGTTTCATGAGTTACAAAGGACCCTGCACAGAACATGGGGAGAAAATTGTCAGACGTTATGGTGCAGAAAAAAGTTCAAAATACTATGCTGTTGGTTGCCCTATTTCAACATCGACAATGTTGGCAGTCATTGCAGAAAATTAGTGGTTCTCATGCGTTCGACAAGCGATCCGATGAAGGTACCGATCTCAATAAAGAAAACATCGGTAAAAAAAAATATCATTTACAAGAGATTCTTGTTATTTTTATCTTCCTGATTCAACTTTTTGAAAGAAGAGGTATCAGATCAGGTAGAAGGCATCATCTCTATTTTAGAACTGTAGCGGTCAGGAATCATGGGAAGACAGGTGTACCAAACAACCGTGCATAGGAATCATTGAAATTTTAAACTAGAAAAAGGAAGGAGATATCAGTAAGTTGACAAGTTCCGAATTACAGTCACCTTAGTGAATTTATCGAACAGGAAATTGGAGATGACAGACGAATGACTTTGGGAAATATTAAGTAGTCCTACATATCATAGCGGCGATAACTTTTTTTACAACTTCATGGCAAGAAAGCGCAATACAGATCACAGAAGTAGGAAGAAAATCATTGCTGAATGCCAATTACATCAAAACCGAGCAATAAGTGGACGAAGTAGTTTGGTAGGAGTAGAACTGATCAAACAATTAAAAGCAAGGCACTGTCACCTCCTCAACGATGGGAAAAGCCATTGGAACTAAGCAAGAGAATGTACAAGCATATAGCGTGTGATGATCTCGCTATCAAGCTAACAATGTAAAATAAAAATTAAAAAAAAAAGGATGCAGGAGTCAAGCAGGGGCAGGGCCTCTTATTAAAATATGAATCGATCTTGGACGCAGAGACAGGCAGCGAAATAACAGGAAATTAAATTTCCAACACATGAGCCGAGAGAGGAAAAGATGATACTCATACAAATCCCACAAGCGAAGTGAGTTTACATTTCTCAATCGTCTCGCCAGGATACTGAAACTTTCTAGGATTACTGCTATGAACATAATAAAAAGGAACGAAGATGAGAAACGGTCAACATATAAGAGCAATATTTAAGCAGTTTGTCAGCTAAAAGATGCCAGAGGTTTACTTATTATATAACAAAGATCCAAACGTCCAGAAGGTCTTGCATCCCCATCTTTGCTATTCAAAGAAACAGAAAGCCTTAAGATAATGCGCTCCTCCATGTAGGCGACCATACTTTAACTAGGATCTCCTATCATATAATTTTTGACATAAATATTGAAGAAGGAACTACTGATCTTGTTGACATAGAATCCCCCTTTAGACTTGACCCCCGTTTACTCCAACTACCACACTGCAGGAAAACATCTTCCAGACTAAAACAAGCATGACCATCTTCACAAGTCAATGGTAAGTATATCCACCAAGGAAGAGGCATAATGAGTAACATTAATTAGAGGTAGGACGTCCAACATCTACTCAAAGAACCCTTTGTTCACCAAATCAATCTTCACAACAGACTACCCGACCTTTTAATGGCACCGTACAAGGGAATGTTGGTGCTTCGTGACAAATGGAGCAACAGAGTCATACCAAGATAGCTCCTAACTCTATTTCGACACTCCAGCAATTCACTATCAACAGAAAGATCCCAAGTTGGGAGCACCAAAACCAAATGCTTCCCAATGGTGCTTCCCAAATGCTCCACAGATGCACCAAAACCATATGTTTCCCAACTTGGGTTCACCGAAACTAATTCAAGAAACCAAACGCCCCCAAGATCCACCAACTACAGAACTTTGAAAAGCAACATTACATCAGAAATGATCAGGAGATGGCCCCATCATTCCGAGCACAACAAGATGCAAGACTCAAACGTCTCCACTCAGAAAAAACAAAAGAAACAAAAAGAAATCAAATAAAGAAAGGGAAAAGGAAAAGAGAGCCAATAAAAGTTCGCCAAAAGAACCGGTAAATATGATACTGTTATTGGAGGGACAAAGAGAGAATACCGAAATTGCGACCGACGATGCAATGCCAGGTAGGCCCGTACATCTTATCGAATTCCTTCTTGATGTAAGCGGCTACGTCCTTTTCCACGCTATGCTTCTCGAACGCCTGGAAACAGATACAAGAAAACGATGATGACGGCAAAGAAGAATAGTATTTCGTCGCCACTACACAGAAACCCCTCTAATAAAAGGAAGGGAAAAGTACTCCAAGAACACGAAATTTGAAGAAGAAAAGCAAACGAAAAGAATTTAGGCGGAAGAGAAAGAGGAATGGGAAGGTGGAAGTTGGGTTGGAGATCATTACGGCCACGGCGCGATCGACGGCAGCCTTCTGCATCTCCTCCTTCATGTCGGCGCTTTTGATGGTGACTTTAGACTGCCTCCTCTGCTCTTTTCCCAACGCCAGCGGCTTCCCGATAATTCCGCCCTCCTCCGTCATCTCTCTGCCTCACTGCTCACTGAGTATCTGTGCCTCCGCCTGTGAGAGGTCGAAAAATACAGTGGCAAAAGCGACGCCAAATAAATGGCGTTTGTCGAGATTCCGACTTGCCCAATTACTCACTTGCACATTTGAATGTTGGTTTATGACGCTAAGTCATCGGAGACGATGAGAACGGTCAAACGCTTTGTTTGGTTGGAGAGAAATGGATGGGAAGGAATGGATGGAAAGAGAGGGAAATGAATGAAATGGGAAGAGAAATTGATGGAATGAAAAAGGAAAGGGAAGGAATGGAAAGAATTGATTAATAAGCTTGTGATAGAAATGAAATAAGAGGAAAGGAAACACTAAATAGCACATGGATTAAAAAAAAAAGGAAAAAGAAATGAGGGAGTAATGTTAGAATAAAAATACTCTTTCATTTCTTTCTTTTTTTTTTAATCCTTTCGATTTAGAAAGGAAAGAGATTTACACTATACAATTCCTCCATTTCCTTTCATTTCTTTTCTCTCAAGTGTGTTGTTAATTAACGAAGAACCTTGTCTTCCAAATTAGCCTTTAAATAATTTGGAAACACTCTCTCTGATCTTTTATTAATGCCAAATCAGTGTCATGAATACCGATTTTTTTTTTTACCTTTATGGCTTTCATAATTTTTCATTTTGAAATAATCTTTAAGTTTAAAAGCTAAAGATAATTAACCCACATAAATTAACTTGAACTTTCTTTAAAAATACACTCAAAGTTTTGATGATACAAAAAAAAACATGCTTAAGTTTAGATTTAGTTCATTTAACCGTGTGTTTTCTTATCTAATTTAAGTTGCTGAATGGAAGGACCCAAAATTTATGCATGCTTGTGTTATTCTATCAACACTTATGTGTGTAAACTTATGAAATCAATTATATCATTTTGCCAAAAGATTCACTTCTATATCTGTCGTTACATTTTTGTCTGTAAACAATAAGAGTTTAATACCCACTTCGAAGTCAGACACATAAATTTGGAGGCAGTTCAACTCATTTCTATTGATAACAAGCAATTGAATCGCAGCTAATATGAGCACCACAGATGCACCCGATCTGATTTAAATGTTAGATAAATAAGATCCGTGGACATTTTGCTTCAGATTTTTAGAAATTCTTTGATTGGCGTTCTCGCATAGCTAAAGCCAGAGAGCTTCATGGTGTTTGCAGGGTCATGCAAGCATTGGATAATATCATAAGACGATATGATTAGGTGTTCATATGTAATTAGAAGGTTTTTGGCATGAAGAATAATGTCTTCTTGGTACCCATGTTTCTAAAATATATGATCCCTAAAAACTATGTCCTCAGTATATATATTGTTCTTAAATCTGAGCATAATCACCATATATTTTTTTAGAATGAAAATATGGTATTCTTGAAATGTATGTTATAAGAAGTATGTGTTTTGATAACACAATGTCCTTCTCACCAATATGCAATTCTAAAGGCACCTTTTTTTTTTTTTTTTTGCTTTTCCACGCAAAACCACAGAATTCATGGAACAGTTCCAAAGGCATCTCTGTCAAAACAAGCTTCTCAATGATCTATGTTATGTTAATTGAAATTAGTGAAATTTCTAAACATTGTTTTACGAATCTAACATTGTAGGTGCATTCATCGTCGTATATTTGTTAAGAATAGTGGTTTGAAGTATGCTTCAAAATATAAAATATAAATATTCGAAGTAAGGGTGTTTATGAAATTTATGTCTTAATGCTTTCCAAACCCTTGTAAAGCTACCCATCTGCTTTGCAATTAACCAAAAACATTACAAAATCAATTATGTAGTTTACATAGCATGTTCACTTTAATACAAATAAAATGAACCATGAATATCGGTTGTCATATCTTATTTCATAAAGATCGGCAGATTTCGGTAGACAGAATTAATTGCATCATGATCAACCATTATTCATACTTTTTTTTCCTCCTTTTATTATTGGAGTTCAGGGTTGTTTCTAGACTTGAGTGGAGACTAGTAGACACATCAACTAGAGTACGGTGCTTCCACTATTTACCATCTAGAGGAATAATAACCACATTAATTAAAAACCGGTCTGTCAGCGACCAGCTATGTGACTCCCTCTGATGTAGAATTAATTGATTAAAATTGTGTGGAGCGAACAAACTGGACCCAAAAACGCATCATTGGGCCTGATCCAATCAACCCCATGTTAGAATTTGAATCTAGTGGGCCCTTTCTAGTCGTTTTCCTTTCTTCTCCTCTTCACTGGCTTTTTCATCCCATCCAACTATCAGACCCGTCACATATAAAAACAAGAAGAGGAATCCAATGCCTTTTCTTCGAATCTTAGTGGAAATTTCCACGATCCAAACAAATGGGACCCATCTAGATATTTATGGACCTGTACGAAGACTAAGACTGGACACCGGGCTGGTCCCACTCGTTATTGGGCGGGCCCTAGTGGGCACCCATAAGCTCGATTCAAGCTTGATAATTTTTTTTATTAATTTATATATATTTTAATAATATTTTATTATAATTTATTATATTTATATATTATTTTATATTAAAATATATACCTTTAAATTTAATTGGGCGGGGTCGGGCCCAAACTCTATCTCGGGTTTTCTGAGTCGGGTAGGCCTGATGCCCAGGTTGACGACCCGATTGAATAAATGGATTCATTGAATATTTCATTTAGGCACCGCTCAAGCTATTGTCCTCCCAAATCAGCTCAACCTTGATAATATTTCAGGAAAATAAACTAAAGAAATTTAATAGCCCCAGATCTCAGATCTGAGGCTGATCTGAAATCCAGAGTCTGTGGGACACACTGTTCAAAAAATCAATGGATTTAGCACCACAGTTTTGTTTGCTCATATTCTAGAGTACCACAGTTTTATTTGCTTATACTATGGATGTCCCACTAGGATTATAGATTCATCTGAAGTCTAGAATCACGGGGATTTAGACTATATAGAGAATGGTGGCCGAATGTGGATTATAGAAGTATGAAACAAGTTCAGATTGAGGCCGGATCCAGGGTTTACCAGTCCCACCTAATCATATCTCATCAATCGGATCTGGATCGGGATCCAGTTTTGGACTCAAACCATATAAATCTTAAAGTCAGATTAGGCACACATAAATTGATTATTTTACTACAATCCAATTTTTTTCAGATCCAAATTAAAGCCGCCAATGGGTTAGATCTTTCCGGCTGGTTGCCATAGAAACAAATATCAACAGCTTTTAGTGAATTTCCAATTTGTATGTCATCGACATTAGGAAGTTGATATCTAGTGTTCATAAGGATATACAAATTTTCAAGACCCCATTTATCTCTAAGTGCGGCAGTTTCTTAACTAATAAAAGCAATTTCTTGGTTTACATTATTTGTACTTTTGTTTAATACTCTTAGATATCAAAATATCCTACTAAATGAGCACTGTGACTGGCATTTCATTTAAATAAAGTGGTATATCACCCAATTTGAAGCTTTAGACCATAAAAATTATATCCATACAATTACACGTTCCAAAATAAAAGGCAAAAATTAATTAATAATACTCTTATACCTATTTTGTGCAATTATGTAGCACCCAGTTCAAGGATCGAGCTGATCACTTCTCCAGTAGGAGTACCTTAAAAGAGTATATCCTATGATACAAGACAAAAAATGCACAACTACTAGTAAGGCTGAGCTTCGGGTACCCGGTACATTGCCCGACTCGGGCCTAGGTCCTGGCCCGAAAAAAAGGGCATCGAGCAGGCCTGATTCTTTATTGGGCCAACCCAATTAGGCCGATAAGCCCAAGTGGGCCGGACAATGTTTTTTTTTTTATATTTATGTTATTAATTTATACATATATATAATATTTTATTACAATTAATTTTATTTATATATTATTTTATATTAAAAATATTTTTAAATTTAATCAAGCAGAGCCTTGGCGTCAGTTTCGAGTGTCAGACCGGGCCAGGGCCGGGGCAGGCTTAACTACCAGTATTATGGTATATGCATCTCATGCGAGGAGCTAAGAAACTGGATGATAGTTTGATTCCGTAGAAGAGGGAATTCTACAGAATGGAAAGCTGTTCTAAGAGACGCACCCTCGCTTGTACCAGAGAACCTGTTGCCAGTGTTGCACCATTTTGCCAAAGCTTAACATTATTGTGGGGTGTTAATTCCAGCAAACAAGGAGGGAGAGGATAGTTTCAAGGGGTGTAATTGGGCAGCAACGTAGCTTACGTTTAAGGGGATTGAAGTTGAAATCCTGAGGATGCTGTCACTTTTCGGTGTGTTACTCTTTTAAACTGAAAACAATGGCAAGCGCAACAACCAAGTTGAATGATGTACCATAAATTCACCAGGCTCTGAAGCAAGCTAAAACCGTAGAAACATAAGAAAATAAGAGTATGATCTTAAGGGTTTTTTTTTTTCAAAAAACATTAAAAAGGGATAAGATAGAAGCTAAGAGGGTTGAGATGTCTAGTACCTTGGATGCACAAGGACATTGTTATGAAGCGTTGCCTTTTCCACAAGTTCCAAAACGGGAATCAAACAAACTCTTAGAACCTGTTCAGTGTTCACAAAGCGGGCCCTTCACGGAAAGCTCACCCCACATCCTGCTTGTAGTCACCAAGAAAATCTGCTACAGTTTTGTTTGCTGCTTCATACAATTTCTTGGACCTTACCTATATTAATGGCAGTACCTTTTTGAAATATTCACTTTGATGATTATGGTCTTGGCTTCTCGAGGTAAATAAGCAGCTTCGAGTGGTATTTTTCGAGGACATTAAAAAAATTAAACTCCCTTTTTAGCAAAATTATCATGCAAACGTAATGTACTACTATGTTAAATTATACATAAGCCTCTTTATAGCAAATTGAGATAGCCGCTTACAAGGGGGAGGTTAACAGACTTTCCATCCATTTCTTTCCATCTCTTTTCCTTATTTTCCTTCAATTCCCTCCATCCAAACAAGACTCAAAAGAACATGTTTGGTTTGACAAGCAAAATATAAACAGACTTGTCTCATCACCTCATAACCAATTAACCATGGAATTCAGACTCTTACTTGGGCCCGCGGAACATTTACGCATTGACACATCACACTACCAGAGCTAGTGTCACAGTTCAAAAGTAACTTAGAAGAGATAAGCAATAAAACTCAAGCTTAAGTTAGCTAGAGTTACCTTCCCAGTAAGTGGGATGATAAATTTTATTGCTTGGGTGGGCGAGAGTCAGAGCCGATCTCTTTTCTGTTACCTCCAAGGTTTAAAATTGCATGATGAGATTTTCACAGGATTCAACTTGCATGCAGGACCCACTTTCATTAAAGATAGAGAAATCATAAAAATTAGGTAAATGACCAAAATTTTGTTTACTCTATGTGTGGGTGCTGGTGAAGTCGCCAAGCCTAAAAGATTCCGTGCCATAGAAACAAGTTTCGTATTCTTAATCGCTCGTCGTTCAGTCAGGGAAGCATAATGAACAAGACCCACCCCTCAGTTCAAATCTTTCATGAACAAAACCCTGTCCAATCCCCACATGACCTTGCAGATCTCGGTAATAGCAGATTAACGGGTCAACTTCTACCAAGAGTTCCAATCGTTTTGAAGTACTGGACGTCTGGAATACTTTTTCTTCGTCACTTTTGGAACACCAGCAGAGCGGACACGAGCTTCAACCATCGAGACGTGTGCAGAGATTCCTGCCTTGAAAACTTCAGTCCCAACTGCCGACGCTCAGATGCCGGTGACGATTCAAAGACATTCATCAACAACCAGAAAATGACAGCAAAAAGTTTTAGTAACTTGTTTCAGCAAAGCTTCTTCCGCTTCCCTTTTCTTATCTTACCAATTTTTAACTGAACAAAATTTTCCAAATGAAAACCAAGTCAGATAGTTAAACCTGTAACTGCGTTAACATACTTGAATCTGGCTTTCAGCTTGCTTCTGATGCTTTCCTTCCCCACTTGATAGATTGCTATTTGACAGATGTCTCTTCTTCTCTGAACAAACTTTGTGTACCCAAAAGGCCCAAGCAGTCATGTGCCTCATTCACTCAAAGTCCTGAGAACGAGGGTCATTAAACTGACCCTTCTTCCTGCAGTACTCAATTAGAAATCCTTCTTTTCAACCCAAACAGCCATGAATTTCTCGACTCTACGTCGCTACCTAATCAGAATCCTCTTCTGAATCTTTAACAACGTTTCTTTTAGTCCTTTTGGTTCTTAATACTGTGCATTCCTCGTTACTATTATCGTCTTTCCCTTCTTCTTCAGCAGATTCAAGCGAACCAGACCCACCTTCATCCTGAGCATCTTCATTTTCTTCCTCTTCCGATTCATCATCTGATCCCTTTTGAGATTCGTCATGACTTGCCTGGCTTGATCTGCGGCCAGATGCACCCGGTTCATTCATGCTCCTAACGTCCAATATCTTGAAATCCCTGGCTGTGCTGCGCTTGGCATGCCTGAGCAAGTTCACTTTAGTTAGCTTGCTCAGTTTAATGAGATATTTCTCATAATCTTCAATCTGAAAAACATGGTTTGGGATGCATTTTGTCTCCCTCCGTATCTTATTTACAAACCCTTTCTTCTTCAAAACTTCCTGTTGATCCTGCAATTTTATCATGAAATGTCATATAAGAAAAAAAAAACTTCGTTTTAGCAACTGGGACCAGTTAGACTCGAAAACCGTTGAAGCTACACAGGCAATCATTGACATGAGAACGAAGGTTTTTTGCCGTTTGGTCGTCCCTCACCCAAGCATATGTCTGAAATTGAACGAGAAGGCCGTATACAATGTCAACTATCCCTCTGACAACCTGGAAACAGCCTCTTGGATACAGTTCCAAATGTTTAAATAGGACTTCAAGAATTCAGAAGTCCAGGTTTTGAAGAATCTGTATGGGTTATAATTTATGAAATCCTGATTAACAGTTCAAAAAAATACTATATTCAAGAACCATTTTGTAGGTATGCAAATGCAAAAAACGAGGAAAAACCTAACAATGGAAATTTGTATCATTACATGGACTCCTATCCAAATCCTGGTTAGAGGACTATAAAACCTTTACCAATCTATGCAGGTAGGTCAAGCATGCCTTAAGAAGATGAGGAAGTCATGGAAGAGGGTAGATGACAATGATGACAAAATTCTGCAGTCAAAATGGCTAGTGGTAGCACCTAGGTTGCAATATCATGCATAGCTCGTTCTATGTGGTACCCAAAATAATAATATGGAATAGATGGAACAAGAATGTAACCTGTAAAAACCAATAAGAAACAAAGTGACATCATTCATTAATATGAGGTAACTAGTCCTTGTAAAAAAGCAAAGAAAAAGAAAAGCACATTGTACTTGTATATGACTGCAATAAATCTTAAAAAAAAAAACAACATAATGACATTGACATATAAATACCTGCAATAATTGTGGAAGTCATAGAGAACACACACAAAAAATTTTGCTCAGCATGCATGCACACAAAAACAGGCATTACATGCAAGTACATGTACATGCAACCTAGATATTCTGTAAATAATCGTATACATAAATTCCTGAAGTTTTCCTATCTGAGTTGTCTTAACCCAATCAAATGATATAACATGCCAGCATGATGTAGGAACCTATAAATCAACCTTCTATATGTTTTTCGATCATTTTTTGTCAGCCTAGAATTTGGATTCATTTTCAGTCCTTGATTTTTGGATCACCAGCAAATTCTTAACGTAAGTCTGATTCCAGTGATCCAAAAATCTGACCTCTGCATAACAAAGCTTGTATACAATATTGAATATTGAAATTGAAAAGAAGAAAATTATATGGCTTATTACTATTGAGGTAGCCAGCATATAATCATATATGTGCATGTCTATGAATAAAAAACAGAGAAACAAACATGTACCACATGCATATACAACACAACTATGAGAAAGAAAAAAACTGAAACAAATTTGATGAAAAAAATATGAAAAGGAGTAAAGTATGTGTGGTGGAATAGCATTCCCAGCCTAAGCAGTTGAAAAGATGCCCTAAATGAGGCACACTAAGAAACTCAACCTAGTCGATGCCCTAGTAGCCATGGCCTAGTCAGTCGTGTGGGAGACAGCAAGATGACAATGACAATAATGATAATGAAACAAACTTTGCAACAATAATGATAATGAAACAAACTTTGCAACACTTAAAAAAAGTAGTAGGTAACCAAGATTACCCCCTGTTTTAGAGCCATGAAATTGTATAGCGTGCATGTGAGCTTCTTGCAGGTAACTTCAACAAGTTTCTGGAACTCATTAGATGGTATGGTCTGTTTGAAACCTTTAGATGCAATACAAAATTTTGCTATACAAGCCAAGTTCTTATAAATTCTTGCAGCCAATTTCAGAAACTGTTCTGCATGAGGATCTGGCACATCAAAAAGAGTATACATGTGAGTTTGATTCCATTACCAACACCCACTCTAAAGTTAATCCACTTCATGTTCCATAACCTTTGAGGTTCATCTCGGCAAACTGGGAAGCCAAGCTTACAACTGCTTCTGCCCTGGCACAGAGTGCTGCTTCCAAGTGCAGGCTGGAATCTCTCCAAACAGTTTTCCATTTCAAGACAGCCCACTCTAAATCTACAATAAAATATTCCATGGAATAAAGAATGAGAGTAGCAACAGCATTTCCTGTCAAATTATTTATTGTAAGGTAGACTTTAGTCTCCTTAATTGGTTCTTCCTCCTCTGTTCCTATGACTTTCAGAAGCTCCGATGCCATGTCGCAAGCAATTGCTAGATCGTTGGGGGATGAGCTTAAATAAATAGCTATTGCTGACAAACTTTCTGAAGCCTTTGGATTAGCCAAATTTGTGGTTCTGCACATGTGATTAGCCCATTCTCCAATAGAGTTCGCCAAACTGCAAGGTAATATTTTCCCCAGCAACAAAGCAATGTCTAGGAGAACCTGAAAATAGATTGTCGTTGAGCAGTAAGTTACTCCAACGCAATTGTTAGTAACTATCAGAAACCAGGACACGGGAAACTGGAAAGGACAAGCTTTAAAAGTGTAATCAACAGACTATTGCTTCCCACCCTTAGAGAACGCTTGCACTTGTTAGACAGAAATATGGGAAAGCAATGCAAACCATGAAAAAGATTCAAATACACAAGGTCACAAAACAATCACTTATGTTTTACTCTATGTGACAGTGTCCATTTAGAAATATGTAGATTGAGGGCGAGGCAAAAAAGATAGGAAAAGACACATGCATGCATTGCTTATCTAACCATGACCTAGGCCTGTGCCCTGGTCATTTCAGCAACCCAACTTAAGGAATGCAGCACAAGTTGCTTCCCCAGTTATAAGTACTAGCAATGAACTAGGGAACTTAACCCAATCCACAAAGCCAAAGGTTGAACTGGACATGCAATTTAATTTGATAATCATGAAGACAAAATAGCTCATATATGATTGCACAAGAATCCCGATACACCAAGAAATCTGAAAGAAGCATCAAGTACAAACTACACAAAATGTACTGTCACCACATGACAAATCATGTCTTAAGCAAAACCATTTCAGGAATGCTGATAACAACATGGCATGTATGGCAATAAGCATCACCAATACCAGTATGTAGGTGCCCTACTTAGAAGGCTGGGAAGCAGTGGCTAAAGATTCACAAGAGACCCCAAACAAAGCCAAACTAAAACCTTTACAGATATAGAAATCTAGTTCATTGTACATAATGCAAATTCTTGCAGCTTCCAGAAATTTATGCGTAAAACGAATTTAAAACCGTAAATATAAACTCAAGCAATGTGAATATTAAATTATTGCAATAAAGTTATAGATCAGAACAATTACTATTTTTCCAGAGGTGTGTTTTCTTGAAACTGATAGGCATGAGAGAGGAAAAGGAAAAACAAAAGCATTAAGAAAATAAAACCCTCTCTGGAGACACAGACATGAGTGGATATAAGTTTGTATTTACCTCACATTCACGAAACTGGGAAAGTCCTAGAAGTTTACAAAATAGTGGCCTTATAACCATCTTGAAAAACATATAAACTGTTGTCAGCTTCTGATCTCCAACAGATAAACCACATTGACCAACTTCATTATCTTCCATACACGCACTTTCCCCTGAATTAAACCTATGTTTCCAATCAGACATCATTTTGTTTAGAGTATCCTCAATATGAGACCCTAATAGAATTATTTTGAATAACTCATGCAGGCACATTAGGGACAAATGGAGTACTCCTTTTCCATCATCAAAAGCTCTTTTCTCTTTTGTTTCCTTGATCTTTGGTATTTTTTCTGTGTCCAAATGTGATTCAAGCAGGCAAACCAGCTGCAACAATGGAAGCCCTAGGGACTTGATATCTCCATATATCAAAGCCTTCAATGGGTCATCAGATGCCATCGAGGAGTAAGTTTTTAACTGACGAAGACAAGTGTTGAGTACAAAAGAAATCAGCTTAGAGTGACATGCGGATGGCTTGTGTTGGGAAGTTTGACCATGATTCTGAGAAACAGCTTGGCAATTGTGGCTTTCATCACCATTTTGCATCACAATCATGAATAAATGTTGAATACTCACGGTTGACAGGAAAGGGCTTCTTCTGTAACTGAGCTTCAGCAACTCATTTTCATGGCCCTCTTTGCTCTCACGATTGGGTGCATTAAACATATCCAAGGAAGTAGAGTTCACTCTCTTTCTCTTCGAACCATTCTTAGTAGACTTTGGAAAGTAAACCTTCTCAATTGAATCATACAAATTAAGGAAATTATAAAGCTCTTTTTCATATTCATTTTTTTCTCCTTCCTTTGCTTTTTCCAAGTCTGTCACAACAGCATTTACTAGCACCTCTAGAATTCCCAACAAAATAAATGCATGGTAACTAGCTGTTTGTCCATCCAGAGACTGTATGTCTACCTCCTTAGTTAAAATATCTGAAAAAATGTAAAGGCAAATTAGCAGCCAAGAACAAGGTTTCCAGGAGAATGATGCTATCAGCTAGTGTACCATACCTTCCAATCTCACCTTCCCGAAGTACTTCCTTACCTGCAATACAGCATTTGCAAATGCCTCAGCAGAGGAGACACCACCTGGCTGCATTAGCCACCAATCATTAGCCAGAGCTGTGACTTTGAACATTTGATGATTTATAGTTAACCAGAGGTCAATATGCAAGAAAGTACCTCATTCTCCTGAGAAAGAGAGAAGCCAAAGCAAGACCATGAATGATCTAATGACTGCTTAGTTTTACCCGGCGGCTGGAGAAAAAGAATCCAACAAGCACATGAAAACAAACAATCAAGTGGTTCATCAAGATAGGGTTTCCCATTCTCAATTTTAACACAATCATCCAAAACAAGACGAAAATTGGATTCCTGTCAACAAAAAACACATATATCAAGCACTAATTTAAATAATGAAAAACAAAGTGCAACAACAAGCATGAGGAAAGACAATGGTTGAATTGCACATTCTGGGAAGTGGAAACAATAGTCCAAGAAGTTCAGATGGATAAGGGCAGAATATTAAACTTTAGGTCCATTTATACTAACCAACCAAATTGGTAGTCTGAGAATCTGAGATAGGAGGTGAACCAAATGTTACCTCTTGGGATATATTGAATTTAAGAAAATGAGGCAAAAGGAAATCCAGTACAATCTCCGCCAGAGATGGATCAAACAAAACAAGCTTCACAAGGCCTTGGTACAAGGTCTCTTTTACTAGTGCCTGCAAAGAAAAAAATTATTCAACATGCTTAGACTTATGCAAGACAATGTGTGCTTGTGTGTGTGTGAGGGAGGGTGAGAAAGATACACAGAGAGAGAGAGACCAGTGAGAAACCAAAATATACCTGCTGAGATAGACACCTCCTTAGTGGACCCCTTAGCTCTTGGAAGAGAGTGGCTCCCATCCGACAGTTTACCTCGGCTTGCTGGCTGCAGCTAGCTTGGCTAGATATCTCAGATACCAAATCAGAGTATATCTTACCAATTTTCTGTTCTGACAGGATCAGATGAACAATTGCACTGGTTGCAGATACACGTACTTCAATTTCTCTTCTAAATACAGCCTTCCGGACAACCAGAATCATATACCTCTGTTGTGTTGGGAAAAGAATTAAGTATATAGTAAGCCACACTGGCTCACTTATTAGAAACTTGTGCAAAAAGATAACCAAACTGCAGAGACCTTAAGATCATGACTGAGTTTGGTGAGCGGTAAAAGTGCAATGAAAATGCTCAGAGCTTTTCCAGAGTGCATGAATGTGAAATAGTCCAACAGCTCTTTCAGATGGGCAACATGCTCCAGCAACAGATAAGGATAACTTTGTACCAGGCAGCTGAGAAATCTGCAGAATAAGATGCCTTCAAAAACTAAAAGAAAACTGTTCCCTTACATGCAACAGAATAATATTTCTAGTCTGCAGGTAAATGTGCAAGAAGAACAAGGAAGTAGAGAGTTGTACAAAGCATTCACTCAAGATGTGCAGCATCCATCCTCAGTAAGCTAAGCATCTATAGAACTAGGATATAGCTATCCCACCCTCAAGTTTTTCGTGAACTGGAATTTATATAATGCAACAGAAAGAACAACCCATGTGCACCTACACATATTCATGCACACGTGTGGATGACTTTTGAAAATTGATGACATTGTGTAGTGAAGGGCGGAGCTCCCCCTCCAACTCTCAAACTTGTCTCAGCGTGCCTTTCAGCTATTAATGGTCGGTCAATTTTTTTTGTTTGCTATTTACCAAACAATGCCACCCTCCCAATGCCAGAATTCGATGCTCAGAAGCTGTTAGAGTATCACTCAGTATATGGAACCTAACTATGCTGGAAAAATGACATTGTATCATCTCCTTTGACAAAGACAAATGTCTAGTGATTGTTCATTATAGACTTGGTACCTATCTAAAGATCTATACATGCCCCGTTTACCGACCCCTCTCTGAAGTAACAAAAGCAGAAACCTTTGAGATGTAACAAGCACCCAGAACGTCATTCCAATGACCACAGTCTTGATTCCAGCCACAACTGAAGAATCAATACAATGATACATCAATAACCGCCTTCTCTTCCAAAGTAATGTGAAGTGACAATTTCCAGATATCAGAAGATTTCCCATTTTCCAATAATTAATAATTTAATTGGAATCACTAAGAATGATCAAGATAAAGGCCAAGGCTCAGTGCAATATTTAGTAACCTCAAAATTTATATAGATTTATACACTGATTTATTTTATCATTGGCAGGTAAACGCTCTCAAACTCCAGCTTGAACACTAAATAATAATAATCAAAACCCAACTGTCAAATTCGAAGGATATCAGAAAACGATTGAGACAGCATACTACAAGCATGAGAAGTTTTAAGATTCCTAAGAATAGAGAATTTGCAGTTGAAAATACTTGATAATGGGCACAGTCTGTTAAGGCTGTAGAGCGAGTATCCAAAACATGCACTGCTGAATCACCTGCAGCAGCATATTCATGAACACAAAAATCAATGTCTGACGTATTGCCATCAATCTAGCAACCATAATTAGATTGATCATAAGGCTAACTATGTTAAGTTTCTGCCCACCTCGTTTCTTGCTATGTCATGGACATCAAACAATGACTTGAGTGTTTGAATACCCAGTCCTTCAAAGCCCAACAACTCGCCATCTTTTCTTTCGTCAGAACGACTAGCTGACTCTAACAAAACAAACCCAAGCTCCACCATGTTGGGTATAATGTACTCCCTCCCGGAGCCGCTCTCATGGATCTAAATGATAAAATAATGAGCTCAGATGCACGAAAATTTTCCAACCCGAAAGTTATGATTCTAGTTTTCATTAAACTTTGTACCATAAGAAAAATGAGGAGAAAGAATTACCGCTCTTAGTATAGCCTGTTCTACCATTAAGTTATCATTCTAGTTTTCATTAAACTTTGTACCATAAGAAAAACGAGGAGAAAGAATTACCGCTCTTAGTATAGCCTGTTCTACCATTTTAACTGACTTGAAGCACTTTTCCTTTACATTATCCGGAAGCCATTTACAAACTCTGGGAAATCAAAACTTAATGTATAACTTACAATGACAAATAAATTTCTCTACAACAAAATTCCATAAGAAAGCAACTGCTGTAAATTAATGAGAAACAAAATAATCCGAGTATAAATACTGCAGCAATCCAAAAGAAAAAACCTCACAAACAAAAATGACAGCAAAATCAAACATAAAATGACCTTGCCAAGCGGACATCGCGGTGAGAATTGAGCACTGCGATCCGTAGAACGCTCATGGAAGCTTCTTCAAACCTCCGAATTCTCGCGAAAGAGAGCAACATTGTAACCCCGAAGTGTGACATTCTCTCGGGACTCGACCTCAGTGTGTTTAGGAACTGCTGGCCCAACAACGGATCCTGCTTCACCACGAAATCCAGATGCAGCAGCGTCGTTCCTTCCACCTGTCTCCGAACCAGAGCTGGCCATGCCCTCGCATCGCTGAAAAATCCAACTATCCCATCGGCCACAACCTTTCTGTCGAACCCCTTCGAAGCCAGAATTAGGATCTTGTAAACAAGAGGAGGAACGTCTTGAGGGTCAACCCCCTCCATAACCGCGAAAACCTTTAACAGGAACTCGGACGACCGCGAATTCTTCCGCTCGCCAAATGGGAACTCACGAAGCAGATGAGTGATTCTCAAGAGGAAGGAATGCGTCCACTCCAGCTCGAGAATCCGATCGAGCACAGAGTCTACGTACTCGATCGCAGGTACCTGGTCGTGGCATCCAGGAATCCTGAGCGACGGGGTGGACTGGAGCAAATAAAGAGCAACTGGGATGAGATCGAGAGGGAGAGCGAGATTGGAATCTATGGTCGGGGCCTCCTGGAAAAGGGAAAGAAGGGTTTCCATGAGGGAAGGAAGGAGGCGGACCGGGAGTGAAGGGAGGAGGGACTGAGAGATGAGAGAGATTGTTTGGGGGTTAGGAGGAATATTACGGGAGAAAAATAGGCGGAGGAAGGAGATGAGGAAGGAGAGATGGAGGCTGGCGTTTTCAGGCGAATCAGAGAGGAAGGAAGAGAGGGCGGACGGCGAGCTGCCGTGGAGGCGGACCTCGTCATCAGTGATCGGTGGAAGCGGTTCCTGCGAGGACACCTCTTCCGACTCCGGTTCCTCCATCTTCCACCGCTGGCAAGGCTTCTGGTTTACGGATCCCACAGAGAGAGGGAGCGAGAGAGCAGAACAGAGAAGGAGAAATGGCCGGTGGCGCGCTGTTCGTCATGGCCTCGTCGCCTCGACTTGCATTCCCGCCAGATTTTCCAATTTCTTTTTTCACATGACGACTCTTAACTTATAGGTATTACCAATTGAGTTCCTAAGGTTTCAGTTATTGTAAATAGGTCAGACAAATATTTATTTCAAAAAAGTTTATGGTTATTCCCCGCGGCATCTTTCTGGATATTCAACTAAACTAATGTCGAACAATTCCCTTAGGTTAACAGCATGTCGAATCAGATACAGAAGGCCAGCTAAAATATGTCAACTCAGATACAAAAGGCCAATATACATGCATAAACTATTTTATATATATATATATATATATATATAACAGTTGGCTGGTTATGTACCATGAGTTGGATTGCAAATTATCGCTAGCCTATGTCACCGTGGTACGGGTACGGGTGCTGGTCCGGGTACGGGAAAACGGGTACTGGTACGGCGTTTTTGAAATTCATGGTACGGGTACGGTTTAAATTTTATGCAATAAAATTAATTTTTTAATTAAAAAATTATAAATTTTTGAAGAAACAACAAAACACCATCTCATAAAAACAATCATTTCATAAAAACTTTAAAATAACTTTAAAATTTTGACATAAGAGTGAAGAAATCTCGGTTTGTTTTGATGTTTGAGTGATAAGTGCTCTTTTTTAGTCCTGTATTGATAAAGTTTGGAACAAGAAAGCAGCATAAAGAGTTTCTTTAACCTTTTTGTTGCACGTGAGATGGTGGTGAGAGACCTCGACGGGTGTGCAGCTCATTTAAAAAAGAATTTTTTCGAATAAGCTTAGTTTGGATCTGGTTTCGATCCGAAACCAGATCCAAACGTACCGCCGTATCGGTATTGCCGTACCGGCGTACCAGTACCGGTACGCGCGACAAAACCGCATACCGCGGTAACATAGTCGCCAGCTGAAGGACCCATACGCCATTATTTCAGACTCCTCAATTGCCCTCTTCTTGCTAGATATCGATACAGAATGAAACTGAGCAGGTGATGAGTTGTATATGGATCAAGATTGTTGACTACCAACAGAGATATAATCAATGAGTTTCGGACCAATCAAGGCAAAAAATTATAATGTGATTTATTGATGAATTAAAAGCATCTTCATACATTTCCAGGGGAAAGAAAATGGCAGCAGCCGTCACACCGCTGTTGTTTGATTCCTCGTTTGCATATATATGTGCATGTGTGCGTTATTATTTTCTTCATGTTTGTCTTCCATTGTATTGCATGTTCCAACATTGGCGTGAATTAATGTAAACAATTTGAATACATATACATATATATATATATATATGTATATATATATATATATATATATATATATGCATGTATACTGTTACATTTAGATGTTTAGTATATAAGTTTTTTAAAAATTTTGATGATTTTTTAAGAATGCATTATAGATATTGACAAAATAAAGAGCATACTATTTAAACAAAATCATCGTATTTAAACGTGCTTATGCAGCCTAAAAAATAATGCGTGTTTGTCTGAATTGAAGTTTTTCGCGTTTATTTTGTGGCTAATGAAGCGACAAGTAGAGATCCTATAAGTTAAATAACACGAACTATGTTGACCGGCACTCTAGTTTCAAAGGAATCTTCAATTTGAAAGAAAAGGGTTTTACGTATTGGTGTATATCCCACAAATAATACAAACTAAATTTTGAACCTAAGATTGGTTATATTAAAAAATAATTTTTTTTTTTTGCATTCAAACAAAAACCAGGTTCGTGATTAGGAGGCAGAGCGGGCCGGAACAGGCCCTATCTATTAAAAATACATTATGTATATAATATAAAAAATTATAGAAAAAAAATCATATTTGCTGGTTATCTGCAAAAACCGAGGCCGGTGCAATGATGCGTTAAAAGAGGAGGCCCTTCATGGAGTTAATTGAAAAATGAAGGGTGCTTAAATGAAAATTTTCCAAGCTATAGCATAACCTTGTGTTTTTCGCGCGCCGCGATCTTCCTGAGAAAGAGGGACCGAGGAGGCGGGAAGGAGAGCCGCAGTTTTACTAGGGTTTTGTGAGGTTTTACCGTTTTAGATTCGCCGGGGCAAATCCGGCCGGCCACCAGATCGGTGGCAATCGCCATGACTACAGGCACGTCCCTCTTCTTCCTATTGAAGTCCTCGTCGAGGGGATGGCACCAACCTTCCTTCCGTTTCCTGCCGTGGTTTCCCAGGAGGAGGGTAGTGCCTGTAGGTTTTACTTCCATGGTCGGAGGGGCTTCGCCCTTATCGACCTCCGCCCAACCCTTCCCAGAGTCCGAGCCTGCCGGAAACGCCAGTGGCCCCGTGCCGAGCCTCTCGGCTAGACTTAGTTTCGTCTTCGACCAGATGGACATGATCGAGCGCGAACGTGCTGGTAAAGACGAGGCTTTCAGGCAAATAAGGGCGTGGAGGGAGAAGAAAAAAGGCGACGCCGCCGCCAAGGCGGAGGTCGAGGCGCCTAATCCGACTCCGGCTTCTGCTCATTCGCTGGCTGAGACGGTCATTTCCAGTGGCGTCGAGGGACTGAAGAAGGACTGGGGCGGAGGGTTGGCGGTGGAGGTCGTCCATCCCTGGCCGGAATGGATTGAGCTGATGGAGCGTTTGCTGCAACAGAACTATTTTGGTCATCAGGAGAAGAGTGAGGACCAGATGCTCGAGAACGTTGGTGTTGATCCATCAGGGTATCGGAAACTCGAGAACGTTGCTGTGAATGCGTTGGGTTTAACCGAGGAAGGGTTCGCCTTCACAAGGGATTGGGCGACCGTCCGGACAGCTTGTCTGAACTTCGGCCGGGACCGATTCGATATCTTGAGGTTAGAAATTGGCCCCTGATCCTTATAACCCGACGTTATTCTAGTCCTCCTCTAGGTTATATGGCATTAATAATATTTCTTTTACACCAAAAGTGAATGCATTTACCACAAAAACCTGAAAATAGACTGGCATACAAAGCTTTGTTTGTTTTTGGACATTTTTCATATCTAAATTCAACGTATACAGCAGACGGGGTTTTTGGGGATAAATACTGCATTCCTTTCAATGGACATCGTTGGGATCCATGTGATCAAATATCGGTCCTCGTTAAGTTTTCTACTCCACGTTCTGGGGCTCCTAGGAGTGATGATTTCCTGATTATTTGTTTATTTGTTCGGAATTATAGTTTGTAACTTTGTCCTATAAGGTCACAACATTCGCTGATCCTCAAACGTATTGTCGCCTGGTTACGTTGATCAAGCGTCATATTGATAATCGGGACAGCTGGATCAGCACATTTTTTTTGTTCATAGGTCCTGAAAAGGACCTGATGCTTACTCAGTTCGTCTATATAGAGAAGTTATATTTAAGCCTATGTTCCCGTGAGGATGCAACCTCTGTGAGTCATTTATATATCGAACGCATGGAATTTTACAACTGGATCAATGAAGACATCTAGTTAGATACCAGCCTAACAATTTCTTATTTTGGTTGTCCCCGGCACATAGTTGCACTTTCCTTTTTAGATCTCGATATTTATAAATAACTTACCTACGAATGTGTTGGAGTAACTTAGTTTTGTCACTTGTATATGATGCTTGAATCCTTGATTATTGCCTGGTTCTATGGTATTGACCTAATCTTCATTATTAGGTCGTTATCGAGGAAGGATATTCAGATTCTTGTTGGTCATGGTTGTCCTTCTGTGGATAACAAGGTGGTATTTTCTGCAAAGTTACTAAGAAAGTATGTCCATCTTGACGAAGGAGATGTAAGCAGAGCAAAACTTTTGATTTTTATTGCTACGATGAAGCTGTTATCTATAGGCTGTCTTTCCCATTTCCATCTCTGCCTTTTGTTTGTCACTCCCACTTTGTTCACATTTGAATTTGAAATTATCATAGTATTGATGCAGTTGAACCATGAGTTTGCGTTACACACACGGGTGTGCGCATGCACACACACACACCACACATTTTCACAATTATGTTTATGTAAAATTTTATTTGGATTTCATAATAGAAGTTGTTTTTACCTGATCCAATAGCGTAGATGTGTCCAGTATGATGAAAACCTTTAGTGAAGTCTTTATTTGTCTTTCTTTTGAAAAAAGAAGACGTGCTTTTTGGTCCTACAAACTTTTGGGCATTTTCATGCATTGTTTCTTGGATCATGAAAGTAACATTTAAACATGCAATGTTTTTCGAATCATGAAAGTAACACTTAAACATGCATTGGTTATTCAAAAGCTGATCCCACTAAAGTTGTAGTTCAGATGTATAAGTTTGAATTTTTTTAAGGGATGAAAAAAAAAATCCAACTAGATTGCATGTACAGAAGATTGTACCAAAATGTCCCATATCTAAAAATATGTATGTACTTATGCAGATATACGTGTTTACTTATAGATCGTGACCTCGTTTC
This sequence comes from Nymphaea thermarum, assembly GCA_011799765.1. Taxonomy (NCBI): domain Eukaryota; kingdom Viridiplantae; phylum Streptophyta; class Magnoliopsida; order Nymphaeales; family Nymphaeaceae; genus Nymphaea; species Nymphaea thermarum. Next base: position 30,268 of record JAANDH010000629.1, on the reverse strand, counting down.
CTGTTCATTACTTATCATAAGTTTGTTACCCAATAGATAGCCTTGTACTTTACAGTCATTTTTTTTTCACATATTACCTACTCTTGATATCTTCACAACCTAAAAATCCATTTTTGTGTGTATAAGAAGAGTTTGTTGCAATGTATTTCATGGTTGGTCTCTCATGTTTCCCAATTCAGGAAGTTGTTGTGTCTGAGTCCGTGATGCTATCCTGTCCTCAGGTCTGTAGTTCATGCAGTTTAAGAAGTTCTTGTGCAAGGGCTTATTTGTTGACACGCAAGGAGGATGAGGCAAGGACACTTGACGTTATGCGCGTTTTGTTGACTTATGGATTTGATCCCATTAGTGGATCAGTTGAGAACAAGCTAATTATGAAAATGAAACCAGTGAAGACAGTCATCCGTAAGTTGCTGCATGAGATTGTAAAACTAAGTGCCATTCCTATAGATCCAAACCTCCCGCCGCCAGTGATCAAGAAACCTCCACCAAAAGTCAAGCAACCACCTCCACCGCCAAAGAAGCGGGTTGGTCGTGATGACATTGAAATGAAGAAGGGAGACTGGCTTTGTCCAAAGTATGTCTGCATTTATTTATTTATTTTTCTCACACTTTTGTTCAGTTTTTGTCATTTTGTTATGGTATTTGCCTATTTGGTAAATAAAATTATCAAGCTGCATGCTGGACAATATATTCCACCCACCTAGTTTGGTAGTAATCCTCTACTGGTTGCTTCTCAAGAGTTAAGAGGTTCATACACATTTTATTAGACACTGACATCTTCTTCGTTATTGATTTCAGGTGTGATTTTATGAACTTTGCTAAAAACACTGAGTGTTTGCAGTGCGATGCGAGGCGGCCAAAGAGGCAGTTACTGCCTGGGGAATGGGAATGTCCGCAGTATGTGTTTTGGACTGCACTCAAATTTTTTAGTATCTAGTATCTTATTAATTTGTGACTATTTGTTTTTGCCAGAGATGCAATAGAAATGTTGCTATGTGGATACTGGAAAAAGATTTTCATGCACTGTTCATGTGTTTGTTCACAGCTAAGTAGGTTTGCTTGACATATTCTTGCCAGGTGCAATTTTTTGAATTACCGACGAAACATGGCATGCTTTCATTGTGACCACAAACGCCCACCTGATGAATTTCTTGAGAATCAGTTGCAACAGAGGCCACCAACAAGTCCAAGAACAAGACTGGAGAGAGTGGCCAATATTCAAAATGTTACTAATGCTTGGAACTTTGATTTTGATGACAATGAGTCTGATGGGGCTGATGTTGCAGCATTTGAATATGCTGACTCCCCAAGAATAGATGAAGAATCTTCTTTTAGTGGCCGTGCCTCTTCAGAATCTATTTCTAGGTTTGAAGATGAACCCTTTGAAGCCAGTCAAGTGCAAAGAAGTTACCAAAGAGGCAAGTCTAAAGAAGGTGTTGGAAGAGAAATCTCTTCATTTGGTGCTCGAACTGGGTTTGATGATTTTGATGAAGAAGAAGATGACATTGACAGTTATGAATTAGATATTTCATCTGGCGACTCCAAGTCAGAGGTTTCCTCATCAGGCATTTCTCAGGTGATGGCTTCTTCTGATTCTGATGATTTTAGCGAAGCAGATGGTTTGTCTGGAGGCAACGAAGGTACTTATTCTGGTTCTCTCGAAAGGGCATCTCATCGGATGAGAAAATCAGCTTATAACAGCTCTCAGTTTGTGGAAGAGCCCAACTCTGATGATGAATTTTCCGATGATTCTGACTGGAATTCTGGTGCCAGCACACATTCCAGAAAAGGAGCAGGTGGAAGAAGCCATCGTGGTTCATTTAGGCAGACATCTTCTCATTCAGAAAATGAACTTGTGTTTGATTCAGACACTGATGATGAGGTTGGGCATGCCGTGCGGCATAAGCAAAGGAAAGTGGCTGCTTCGAGTTTGGGCAGGAAAAACTTGAGGAAAGGAAGGAGTTTCTCTGATACCGATGATGAGTTGTCCTTTGGATCAGATTCTGATGATCAAGGTGCTGTGAGATCGCAACGAGGTAGCAAAAGAAATAGGTTTGACCATGGTACAGGCAGGAGGTTTTCCTCAAACCTCAACGGCCATAAATACATCGACAATCCACATTCTGGAACAAGAGAGAGAAGAGGTGGTTTAAGCAACTCTTTTGGCAAGAGAGATCATAATGACAGTTTTAGGAGATCCCGTTACCTTGATAGAGGGGATAGAGAGAGAAAGTTTGTGAGACAAGGTCGTGGTGGTGATTATGGAGGAAGATCAAATAAATCCTGGGATGGTAGTTTTGGCAGAAGGATGAATGACAGAGATGGTGCTCTATGCAATTTTGATCATCCTCGACACAGGGAACGATTCACATATGAAAAAAAAGGAAGATTTAGAGAGTTTGATAATGGTTTTAGCCAGGAAGTTGGTTTTACTGGTAAAACGAATAACAGGCGAAGAAATGAGAGGTGAAAATTTTGAATTCTGAGTATGTTATGTTTGGACTTATTTCCAGAGGAAGAGTAGGATGCATATTGTTGAGAAGCCAAGCCATCAACATCTGCAAATATCTCGAAGAATTGGAGTCTATTGAAGGAAAACAAATAACCTGGCATTATCTATTCTAAGCATGTAAGAGCAACATAGGATACCTGTCTTGTACCTTCTTTTCTGGCTTCAGGCTTTCTTTTTATGTTTAAGAAAATAAATTTTAGTAAATTCTTATGGGATAAAAGGAACTTCCATGTTTTCAGTTAATTCAGTGTTATGACATTATTTTTTTTCCATGTGCTTGGTATTTGAGATCTGCTGCTTGAAGTATTTCAATTTGTAGTTTGGGTGCTGATTGTACCATTTTCACACTTATTCTCCATGAAGCATTATTTTATCCATTTATAGTTTATATGGTTCTGTTTGACCCTATCATCTTATGCCAAACTTTGAATCACATGTAATTTGTATTAGCAACTAAAGAAAAATGAAAAAACTCAACCTTTTCTCCAGTTCATTCAGAAGTATGATTGATTATTTGAAATTATAAGATTTTCTCGCTTTTAGTGCTGTTCTCTTATGCTTCATGTGCATTCGCAAATGGTCCAATCTTTTTCCCCCAACATGAGCAAACCACACTTAGGATGTGAGAATTAGTCGCAACCCTGGTGGCATAAAACCTTGTGGCTAGCACCCTCACTCCAGGCCATATACTCTGATGGGCAAAGCCCCTTCCATTGCATGGATCCCCTTTGGGCTATTCTTGAAAGGTTAACAGTTTAAGAGGTGTGCGTCCACAACAGGGCATCAAAATAAGCTAACAGTATATCAGTAAACGAAATGGTCATGCAGTGATCATTATAAAAGCTGCTTACACCATTGTGATATTAGGGTAGGGCCTTGGGTATTTGTCTTGCTCTGATAGTTTATGATAGTATACAGTGATTTAGCTCTCCTTAAATCAGATGGTTTTCTGCATTTGTTCGTTGGAAAATGGACTGATACTGGCTTAATTTATCTGGCTGTTGTACTCCTATGCCCTTCCTTATTCTCTCTTTTTGTCTTCAGATGACTTTATGTGTTAGGAAGAGTGGAAATCTGCTGCTTCTGGCTTGAGCAAACATGGCAACACAAATGCCGTCTCTTTCCAAGAAATAGTTGGTGTGGTTGACAAAGCTGAACCAGTAAATGGGAAGGTAGAAATCTGCAACTTGTTGTCTGTCTGATGAAGGAAGTTTGAAATGTGAATAGTCCTCATTGAGTTTGGGGTTCAGAAAAGAAAACTGTGGACTTCAAAGTTAGGCAGAACTTAACTTGGAGTTTATTTGATCAATGTATATGTTTCAAAATTTCAGTAACAAGTGTGATCCTAAGCACAGAGACTTTAAAGATTAATTCAGTTGAGGCGGCAAAAATCAGCTAAAGATTTTGAAAGTTCCTTCACAGGTTTTTATTAGCTTAAACAAGGTTTTCCAGTTCGTTGTCTCTGATTTTGGTCATTACATTTTTGTAATAAACTATGTATTATGTGGCTTTTTTTTCATTATTACTGTAGACATGGTGTACAATGTGATACAACCTCTATCTTTCTTCAAGTTGAACATCTCAGTGTTGTGTCACCTAGTCTCTTACATATCTGAAATATGGGAACAATCAGGAAAATAAACATCATTCTCTTGTCAACGTAGTTGAATTCTATTTCTTTCATTTTTGTTATGGATGCTGACTAGCAAGAAACAATATTATGATGCCTACCTTTTTGAAACAGAAGGTGAGTCTAAGCACGTCCTTTCCTAAATTGCTGAAGCCATACTTTATTTGCAACAGACCATTCATGAACTTCTTGTTTGGAAGTTAGGTTCTTTCTTGCTCATTAATTCTTGATTGTCTTTTTCTCCTGTGATTCTATTATATCAGAAATATTGGGGGTGGTTAGCTCTTTCAGTACAAACAGGTAGTGCCACAGATATTGCGATATTTCAAAAATATCACGATATTAACGAGAAAAAAATGATGATATTTTGAAAAAACGAGACAATATACTTTCGTGTTTTTTCTTGTTTTTCCCGATTTTTATATTCTCTTTTTTAACGTGAATATCATCGTGTATTCAAATTTAAACTTAAACTAAATCATTTCTCATAACTAAAACATTCTTTTTATCACATTCATCTAATTTTATTTATGTTTTATTATTAGTTTCTGATTTATTTTATTTTTACCTAATTTTTGATTTTTTTTTTCATTTTAAACTTTGCCAAAATTTTTACGGGATTTTCTGAGAAAAACAACTTTGCTGGAAAAAATATCTGAGAAAAATTTTGCCGTCAAAAACCTGGAATGCAAACAAGCAAGTGCATGTCAAGAATCAAAACTAAAAGAATTCCAAGATATGGATTCAGCCTCATTACTGGGCCTGTTGCATTTTAAATTTGCTGCCTCAGATTGTTTTCATTAAAATGAATTTTTTGTACCATGTGATGTCAATGCTGCTGTTTCTTATTCAAATAGAGTGATATTCATTTGCTCGCTGAATACGATTATGTCCAGAAATGAAGAGAACAAAGTAAAACAGCTATTAGAAAACATATTTTATCACCTCGTATCACAATTTTCACTTGTTACCTGTCCTTCTGCTACTTGTTTTCAAGAAACAGAGTGGCGCCAATGCTTCTGAAATGGAAAACGAGCATCTATATGTGCTTTTTTTGAGCTGATAGATTTGCCATCTTTAGTTCGAAACAGTGCATGAAGTTTGCTTAGCTTTCGAGCAAAAGAACTCAGCATATTGCTAGCTGGATTTGACCTGATGAGCTCCTGTTTCATTGAGATATGGTCTTTCTCCAAGTCGTTCAGCCTCATCCTCATCCTTGCTACTTCCATTTTCAGTTCCCTATTTTCTCTTCGTACAGAAGCATAATTGTCTCTTGGTGACATGGTGCCACTTCCGACCCCACAATTCAGTTTATGGAAGTTTTGGTGAGAGTCGGCAGAACTGAAAAACTGATGTTGATGCTGATGATTTCCCTCTCCATTCAAGGCATTTCTGAGTCGGATCTGCTCGAAGTACAGAACTTGCACTGCCATCTGTATGGGTAGTCTCTCATTCTGAGCTGCATGGCTGCAGGCATCTTGAGATAGCTTTTGACAGTCAATGGTTTTGCAAAGGCGATAACACTCTGATTCTTTGATATTAGGATGAGCCTGCAAACATGAAATATGTAATAAGACAAATTTAGAAAAAGCAAAATAGTGAATATTGATACCTTGGCCTGGAGTCTAAAGAGCACAATTCGTTCTCTGGTAAGGTGTTATCCATGAGAAAAAACTAACCATAGCTTGTCCTGCCATGAGAATGCTGTGGTACTTTGATTTCCTAACTTCTTACATTCGAGGAATCTGGAGACAGCAGTAGGACATGTAAAGAAAGCGGTGTTTTCATTCTCAACTGGGTTTTCATCTTCTGAATTTGGTCTTTGAAGCTCTGGGAAAAATCTTAAGGGTAATCAATATTCTGTTTCTAGTTGGAAGAAATGGGCGACTTTTTCCTTCTGAGTTCTGGAGTCCTAATAAGAGAAATTTTGTCATCTCTTCTTTAGATCAAAGGACGGCTGGAAGCTCTGCACACATCTGAAAATCTGAAGAAAATTCTAATTGAAGCCACAAGTTATCCTAAATTGTATGAATTAAATTTGTGAGGGTTTGAGCTTATGAAGTTTGTTAGTCTGACATATACCAAAAATGTTGATATGTTGATCATTACCTTGAGAAAAAGGTCAATGGCTTTGTAGAGTCCATCACTCTGGACTCTTGCATGGTCAGGAAGTAATTCAGCCATGGCAATGAACTTGGTGGGTGTCACATTTGCATCCGTTGCAATTTCAGCAAGATAGCTGTCCATGAGCTTGGATACCTTGAAGATTGATCTCTGGTTAGGAGATCTTGGGCTATCAAGCTCATAATATACATCAGTCTCAGCTTGTACGAGATCATCGTCACCTTGTCCGTCATCCAAATTCAGAAAATTAGAGACTATTCTCTGAACCATTTCCATGTCAAACAATGTGGAGTTGCTGTCAGATGGATTTAAAGGAATGAGGATATCTTCAAGAACTGCTTGATCCAATTGCAGACCTACTCTTCTCTCTAAATCTGATCTGCATGTTGATGAGACAGATGACGTTATTGCTGCTTTGAGTAAGCCAAAGAGAAAGGCTACTGACATTGAACTTTTTCTTGAAGGTGTTGGTAGCGATCCAACTATTGTTTCAACTACAAGTTGCTGCTTCTTTTGGAGCTCTGTTTCTAAAGATCCTCCTTGAAGAGAAAACTTTGAGTAGCTAATTAAAAGTTTTCCAATTATATTTTGATTCTGGCCCTTAAACTTTAGTGTGGATATGACCCTCTGGAATAAGTTGATATTCAACTTTGTTAGACTGCTTCCCCACCTGTCTGCTGAGGTATCAGTTTCTGAGCTGGTAGTTTTTGGATGGAAGTTTTGTTCAAGTCTTGATAAGCTGGTTGTTAGTTGCTCTTTGCACAAACTTGCTGCAATCCCGTTGATAATTCTGTTAGTAAGTTTAATATCCTCTGCTGTTGGAAGTAGATTTTCACACTGTTGAAGGACATCAATGGAATTTGGAATGCTAGGAAATACAACTTCTTTCAGATACTTTTCTGTTTGATCTTCCAAATTTTTCTCTGCAAACTCTTCTGTCATTTCCAAGTAATATGCTGCACATCTCAGCATTGCGACATTCTTCTGTGTGATCTCAATATTTATGCCGTAGCAGAATTTTGCTGCTAAATCAAAAGCTTCTGGTCTGCCTGGAAATCTATCAAGACTTATCCTAGGGAAACATGAATCCTTTGCTTCAGTCAACAATCTTCTGACCTTCCCACTTCGGCAAACCAGAGGAAACTGTGACGGGACAACAAATTTGGTGAGTAACTTTTGTACTTACTGGTATGGCAAAGGGAGATTGTTTTTGGACCGTGTCTGGAAGATAGATTGGCTAGGAACCAACAATCAAGGAATGGATAGAGGGAGAGAGAAGATAAAATGATGGGTATGCATATAATCTTTTCCTAAAATGTGGAGGAAAGTTTTTCCAGAAGATGCTGAATTCTGGTGCAAGTCCGTCACAAATTTCTTGTGTTTCTCTATATGTTCAATAAAAACAATTCTCAGCTCATCAAGTAGTTTGCTTGTCAATTATAATTCTCTTTAAATGTCTGTACACTCACATGCAGTGAATTACTGCATGCAGACAAACATCTTTGCGTCTCAAATGGCTTTTCTTTCAACTTTTTATGTTTGTATGTTTTTAAGGTTGATGCGTATGTTAAATAGTAATACAAATGTCTGTTGGCATGAGGTCAACATCTGCAGCCTTTACAGAATATTGATCCTGAAAAAGGAGAGTAAAAAGTCTATCGTGCGATTGTGCTATACTTGATATGCACACACATACACACACACACACACACACACACACACACACACACACACATATATATATATATATATATATATATATATATATATATATATATAGAGAGAGAGAGAGAGAGAGAGAGAGAGAGAGAGGTGCCTTGTGAAGGAAGAACTTTGCTCCTTGCACTTCAACTGTAAGGTCACTGGAAACATCTGAAAGTGGCCTGCATCAAGATGAAGGAGACTCTGTGAGCAACAAGTCTGTATAAGAGGAGAAACTGCAAATGCTTATCATCAGTATTTTCTTATTAAGATCTGATAATTTCATTCTTCTTTTCGCTTTGTGGTAAATGAGCTTCTTGTCAGTTACTAGTCAGGTTTCAGCATTCGTCTGCATAATGCACCCATTCTATCTGTCCATCTTACTGTTGGAAGTATTGTATGCTCATAATATACCATCAAGTTGTAATTTGTGGCGATGTTCTCCTGGACACAGGTTTACCTACAAAACTTACATTCATATGGAAGGAGTCTGATATTATAATGGTACTTAACATATCATATTAGTGTGTAGAATTTTTATTCCACTGTTGGCAACGTGCAGGTCCACAATTCACTTTCTGTCTAACCATGTTACCATAGCAATGTACTCATGGTGTAATTTAAGTTTGGGTAATTGTTGTATTATTCTATACTGGCGGTTATCCTTTCCAATAACTAAACCTAAGAAGGCGAATGTATTTTCTGTGATAAATCATTGCACTTGCCTTCTTTCGGCCTTACCATCAACAAAGGATCCACTTGATTGAGTTTTCCTCCAGAAGGATATCAAAGTTGTGGTGTGGTCTGACAGGGCAGTGACCGTGGAAACAAGGTTGCGCAAAGATATGGATTCATAAACTTGTGGCTATAATTGAAACAGATTATTGGTTTGAGAGGGACAGCACGTGAAGCAGAAAATTATCCTTGGCGGACATGTTGGATCCATATTGTTTTCATTTGGAAAGCAGATTTAGTAATAACGCAAGGAATTTTTTGGTGCTTGTTCTATGTAAAATGAAAGGAAGCCAGCTTCTGTATGTACTTGCCAGCTGCATCTGTCCAAAATAACAGCCGTAGTCGGTAATTGTCTGGTTTCACCGCTCGAGGGACAAGGCTTTGACCAAGAGAGTTGCATTTGCATTTATTGGTTTGCTAAAGCTGTGGTCTGTCTCTTGGGGTTGGAACTTGGGGAGGTACACATCCTAGTGGACCTGCTGCTGCTTCCCAAACGGTTCAGGGAGGTTTCCTTTTAACCAGTTGGGAAAAAGGGAACCCAACGAGAAGGCTCTGGTGCTGCAATGTTCAAGGCAGGTGCTCTTGGTAGGTGGATGGTGTAGATCATGTTTTACCAGTCGAAAGACTGCCAAGGAATGATCAATATGGATATTTTGTTTTGCCTTAGCTGATGAAGATGAAAAATCGCAAACTAGCATGTTTGTTATGGCTCGTATTGTTATGGTAAATCCTTCAAAAATTATACAAAGCCTCTACAGAAAAATTAATTTCAGATCCATGGCGTTCCTCCAGCTATCATTCGACACCTGATATAGCTTCAGCGGAAGAGGCTATACTCGTGAGGCTTGTGATTGTTTTTAATGGCGTTTATTTTAATTTTTGAGTGCTATTAGGAAAGCCATTATTTTTATTGATTAATCGGGGGAAAAACCTTACTGATCTAGATTTACTAAAGGAAAAAGGATGTACATGAAAGTGTTACCTTCAAAAATGCCCTTATGTGAGTACAATATTCCATGGGCTGCTGAAATAAAGTTGCATTGCATACTTGAAGGAGGGAGGTCCTTTCTGGCATAACAGCCTAAATCTACCAACGACGCGAAATACGTTTTCTTGTTTTCGGGATAAAATGCTTACGAGCTGAATCTTCTATTCATTCTCCGGAAAATTAATTGAAGAGAGAGAGCAAAAAAGAGAGGGAAGGTTGTTAGTTACCATTCACGTTCGTGGGTGTGTTCCGTGGCAGTGCTTGAAATGGTGACGGTGGTTGGTCGGAAGTGTTTCTTCACAGAGATGCTGGGTTTCAGATCACCAGCAGTAGCAAAGCCCATGTCTTCCTCTTGCTCCTTCTTCTTCTTCTTCCTTCAAAAACTTCAAATCTTAATACATAGAACAGCCAGTCTGCTCTCTAGCACAGAGAGAGAGAGAGAGAGAGAGAGAGAGAGAGAGAGAGAGAGAGCTTGAGCTGTCAACTTGATCAGAAAATCCGGCAGAGATATAGCCTGTGCAAAGGGAATTCAGGCTTTATGGCTTCTGCTTTTGAACTGGTAGCTGTTTCTTTCTTTCTTTCTTTCTTTTTAGTTTATATGCTGCCCACTTTTTAGAGAGAGAAAGAAAGCGAGGTGGCAAATGCATCTTCAATCCCTTTCCTGAATTTAGTATATGCTATTACTCTTCTCCGCAACAAGGTCCCCTCCTCCCTCATTTCTACGTCGTTGCACGCTATGATGGGGAAAAAAGTCCTCAAAGATCACACCTCCACTTTTCAGGATTTCTGGCCAACTTCCTGGATTTCCGCTACAAACACCAGATCTCTCTCTCTCTCTCTCTCTCTCTCTCTCTCTCTCTCTCTCTCTCTCTCTCTCTCTCTATATATATATATATATATATATATATATATATATATATATATATATATATATATATATATATATATATATATATATATATATATATATATATATATATATATACACTTATCGGAAACCGTGCGCAGGATCCAGACCTTGTTAACAGTTGTATCTATTTTCTTTAACAGACCTGAAACATGGATCTTAGATTAGGTTTAGTATGAAGTGAAACCCGATCCATTCCGATTCGGAGAATAATGTGCTGATCGTCATTTACAGGGGGAGGACTTGCTTTGCTTGGGGGGTTTTTGAATTTAAGCACTCAGCTTTGGTTATAAATCATCCCACACCCCCACAAGAAATCTCTCATTTCCAAATTATTTTCTTCCCTATCATATGTATTTTTTAAGGGGAAAGAACCCCCTTCTCCATAATCTTAAAATAATGTAATATTTTTTCTTTTTGGATTTCCTAAAATAAGAATCCGGTTTCTTTAAAAACGATTAAAATAAAAATCTCGAGTTTATTTAAGGTCATAATTATTTGTAGTTTTCTACCTTGCATCTCAAAAGTAAAAAATTCCAGGCCACCAACAAAGAAAACAAAAATCACATTCAACTATTTATGACATAATATGAATATTTTACATTTACCCTCTTCAAATGTGGTATATATATCACTGAAAAATCAGTCATTCACTTTTCTTCTTTTAGATTCATGACCAAACCTGCCTTTCTGTAAAATAGCGAAAAGTAAAAGCAAAGATTTAGGAGTTCATTGCAATTTGAGTTAGCTGGGAATTAACTTTAGTGGTTTGTCTCTTGGCCTGAAGGCAATAAAAGATTAATGACATTATTCTTGTTGTGTTTTAAATTAAAAAAATTTACATGAGGGACAACTTGAATTTTAGCGTTACAAACATGAATCTAGGGATGTAAATTGATCGGATATATGGGGTTGCTGATCTAATTTTAAATCCATTTATCGGGCCACTTGATAAAGAACTTTGGATCCGATTACTCGTCAAATTTAGATTCATATCATCATATGTAGTTTTATAATTGAATCAGGACCAGGTTTGAGTTCGAAATCCAACTGGGATCCGACAAAGTCCCGACCCACTTACATATAAAAATCTTGGATCTTATGCTAGTCACCCGGTTTTATAACAAGGTTGTAGTTCGAGTTTGAGTCCAAATTCAGGTACGTGGAATCTTAAAAGCTGGATCCAACCTGAATCTGGATCATCTTTTACAACCTTTTTAGTTGGCAGCAGCGATATATTCAGCAAAAATCTCAGATCGTGTTCTTTGATTAAAAGAGAAAGAAAAAGAAAGGAGCATAGTATGATTGGATGATCACCTTAAGGCTTCAATGGTGAAGTGGAAGTCATTATGGTGAGGAAAGAATGTCAGCTTCAATTTAGCTGTAGAGAGAGAGAGAGAGAGAGAGAGAGAGAGAGAGAGAGAGAGAGAGAGAGAGAGAGAGAGAGAGAGAGAGAGAGAGAGAGAGAGAGAGAGAGAGAGAGAGATGAATTTAATATTGGATCCAATTCAGTGGGATTCCAACTTGGTTTCAACTATCAAGGACTATTGTATGGAGTTTTACTGTGAACTACTGAATTAAATAATTTGAATGCTTAGTGAGCATCCCATCTGACACTAAATTTGATAAAAGTGATTTCAGACCTTAGAATGCATGATTCTGAGCTGGGAAACAAGTACATATACATATATAAAATAAATATGCATGTACTAAGAGAAATGAAGAGATTCAAGTCTTATCCTTGAGAAATTGGCAAGGAAAGACCGTATAACATCTTAAATATACAAAAAATGAAAATGGTAGGCAATGTTTACCGTCCACGTACGTTATAAACAAAAATACATGAAGAGAGTAAAAATACAAATAGCAAAAGAGAAATAGAAAATGTCATTTGTGTGACCTCTCGAAAGTATACTATTATCCTTATTAGTATTTTATTATTAAATTTCAAGAATCTTCTAACAACATCAGGATATTATACACCTGTGTTATAATGTTGGATATTTTAGTGGAATTCATATACAAGCCGATATGTCTGTTGCAGTTCTTTGTTTCTTTCCATTGTAAATGAGAGAGAGCGATATCAATATCAAGTCGGCATCATAAGGAATGTGCAAGTTGGCAAAAGGGGGAAGGGAGAGAATTGTCAAGTCAACATCATTATAAGGAATGTGCTAGTTAGCAATGTCGGTGGTGATTACTAGCTAAGCCACAAATTCTTTGTGGTGGGCCACTCATTCAATACTTTTAATTTGTTTGGGCACCTATATTTATAATAATCAAATATATCAAACATTAACATATATATTAAACTAATTTTGTGAAGCTGGTGTAGGCACCTGTCCACACCAACTACCATGTAGCTCCGCCATTGGCAGTGATCTTATAGCACACTCTGTCACTGCTGTAATAGTTCCTCGAGCTTCTCTCTCTCTCTCTCTCTCTCTCTCTCTCTCTCTCTCTCTCTACCCCACTCACCAAATGTCGGTTTAGATGGCATTTAGTAGCAAGTCTTGATGGTATTGAGGAGTTGATCTTGGAATTAGGGTGCCATTGTGCAGCCAAGTGAACTGGTTCATGTTGTCATCTCTTCACTAATCTTTTCTCCAAAACAGATTATGTGCACACTCCTTTGCACAAAAAAAAATTTGCACAAGGATATGCAATGACCAAAATACCCTCGAATAAAGTTAAAAAAACATTTTAGGAGGATGAAAATGGGTTATGAAAAAGTCAAAAAGTTTAAAATAAACATTACTTTATGAAAAATTTCAAAAATGCTGCGACCCTGGTTCACTCTGTGCACACAACTCGATCTCCTCTCATCTCTCTTTGCTCCTCTCCACACACACACACACTCTTATGCACACACAGACACACACACACACACACACATATATATATATATATATATATTGAGAGAGAGAGAGAGAGAGAGAGAGAGAGAGGTCATGTGAGTCAATTTAACAAAATAATAGATTGATAAGGAGAAGCTTCTGTTGTATAAGTTCCGAATGCAAATTTTCTTAGGCCCATACGGTGATGAAACTGCACATCGAATCCAAATCCCAATTAGTAATTGGATGTGAATTTCTTTGAGAGATATCATATTTTAGATGCCTTGGGTACCCTTCATCAGTTAATCCCTCAAAAGACGGAGTCCTTCTTCCAAAAATAAGTTTGGCAGATCATTTTCTTTAAATGTTTTGATATCTTTAAAAGTCGGCCACATTCGTCTCGTCTCTCAAAAAGGTTGAGATTGATAATCTCATGGTTCAGGATTCCCCTTAAATCAATTCACATTGAAGAAGATGTTGACGTGCCACATGTTGTTCAGAATGTAGTTAAAGGAGAGGGGCTAGCTAGCCAGCTAGTGGGCTCAACTAGGTCAAGTTTGTAGCCCTTTGCTGATTCCAAAATCTCAAAATTTCAATCTGAAAAAGACCCACAAAAATGATTCAACTTTTAAGTTCTTGATTTCGACAAGTTGGTGTCACTCACATGTGAAATCAATGAATTTTTTTTTTATCCAATTTGGTCTGCAGGGAAACAAAGTGGGCTATGAGAAAGTTTTACATCCATCAAAGGCTTCACCCATTAACATGAGAGAGAGAGAGAGAGAGAGAGAGAGAGAGATGTTCTGGAGAAAACTTGATGGAGTTAACATTAAAATTTATGTACAGTCAACCAAATCCAAATGATGCTTTGATTACGATAAAATCTTTGGAATCTAATGCATATGATGAAAGCTCGACAGAGTTTGAGCACCTTGAACAATTTCTTGTAAGTAATTTAACAGAGATCCACTTAATCAATATTAACAGATAATTTAACTAAAGAAAGAGTTAGACTTGAATATCTCATCATTAATCAAGCCAAATGAAGCTTTAGTAACCAATAATCAAGCAACCAGCTCACAAAGCAAACCTAACCAAGCAAACATAACAATGCACTACTACTTAGACAATAGGCTACTACTGTTCACAAAAATATTGCTTACAGAAGAGAATAACACTTGCATCAAACGACCTACAAAGACTCATCAAGCTCACCTATTTGAACTGCTTCACTTTCCTAAGCGCTTCCACTCACCCACTCAGCACACCACACTCCATAGACTTTACACACTCACAACAAGGAGCAAAGCCCACACCCCATAAAATTTACAAACTCACAACAAGGAGCAAAGCCCCCACCCAATATATATATATATATATATATATATATATATATATATATATATATATATATATATATATATATATATATATATATATATATATATA
>JAANDH010000629.1:0-15285 GCA_011799765.1 Nymphaea thermarum | reverse complement strand
CATTTTCCGAAAAAAATAGTACGGGTGGGTGAAAGTTCACCCGCCCGACTTAAAATGGATCAACCGGGGTGAAAATCACCCCGTTTAACGCAAGAAAGGAGCGGGTGGAATTTCACCCGCTCGAAACCCTTTCTCCCGTGCTCGATACCTTCGGCCCCCCACCCCGTCGCATTTCCTCCCTCTGCTCCTCGCTCCCTCGGAAGCAGAGGTCCACCGCTCACCCGCACAACCATCGCCGCTCTGCCTCCAACCATCACCGCACGACCACCACCGCTCTACCTCCAACCATCGCCGCACCACCACCGCCAACCATCACCGCACGACCACCGCCGCTCTGCCTCCAACCATCGCCGCACCACCAACGCCGCTCTGCCTCCAACCATCGCCGCACGACCAATCGGGCATCCAAGCATCATCAATCGGGCATCCAAGGATCTTTTGGGCTTCTTTTTGTGTCATTTTTGGTTTTCGACTTTCATTCATTAGGGGCTTTCGTTGTTTTTCTATTCAGGTGCGGATCTTCAACTTGACTTTTGATGATTTTGATGGGGAAGAGGATCTCCGGCTGTTTCTTCAGTGGATCTTGATGTGCACTATGTATCTCTTATATCTCTTGTAATATTGACTGCTACACAAATGTAAAGGTAATGTATCACTTTCTACGTTCTAATAACACGAGGAACCTTGCAGCTCTTGATGATTTTGATGGGGAAGAGGAACTCCGGCTGTTTCTTATAGCTCATATGTGTACGTGGGGAATGCGTTGATTCATATGTATGGGTTCTGCGTGCGCGTTGAAACTGCTCGCCAACTGTTTGATGGAATCTCTGAACTAGATGTTGTGTCCTGGAACTCAATGATATCGGTTAATGCTGCGCGTTGAAACTGCTCGCCAACTGTTTGATGGAATCTCTGAACGAGATGTTGTGTGTTGGAACTCAATGATATCGGTTAAGTCAAGAAGTTGGTTGTTTCCTTGATTTCCTGTATACATCTTGGGTGATTGGAAATCACTTTGTTAAATGTACAATTTATTTATGGGAAGATATCCACCGATTTTGGCGAACTTGACTAGTTGGTGATATCTTTTCCTGCAGATGAATAGATGAATAAATTGCCGATGAATTTTTCTCATTGTTGTTTACTAGTAAAGAATCATTTATTTGGGCAACTACAAATGGCTGCTAAGTTGAAGTTGCATCCTTTGTAACGTCAAAAATTTTTGAGTTAAATTCTTCCTTGTGCATCAAACATGGTTAAATTTAACATGTTAAATTCTTCTAGTGCATCAAACATGACCTCAAATCAAAAGAAAAAAAATGTTAAATTTCAAAAGCACCCTTAAGATAAACTAGGGTTATTTTTCATAAATCTGTTCTAAAGAATTAAGACAGATTTATGAAACACTAACAAGTGTCAGATTTACGAAACACTAACAAGTGTCGTGCAAACTCTTAATACCTCTTAAAGCTCCTCCGAGCTTCTTCTTGATCTTGTCCGGGACGAAGGGATGCATGAAAAGTGTTGAAACCTTCTTCTTCTTCTCGTTCTTGTTGGGGATAGTTCCTTTGACGTTGAAAATGATGATCTGTTCCTTGATATTGGTACCGGCCATGACGCTCAAGCGATGAGGGCAGTTCACGCGGTGATGAGGATTCGTTGATCCATCTCAATCCCTGGGCATCATACTTTCTATCTACGCGATGCGCTTCCAGAATCTGCACATCCCTTGCGGTGATGACGATTCTCGTCCCTTCACCAAACCAGTCGCGTCCACCGGCTAATGCTCTCAACTGCTCCCTGTCGTCAACATCATCAAGAATAGCAAGTACCCTCTTGTGACGAAATCGCCTTTCGATCTCGTTGATCCCCTCACGGGAGCTATATGTTTCTTCCTCGTTATCTTCTAATGCTGGAGAAATGAACTCTCGTTGTAATTTGCGCAGCCCATCGTTTCTGGCTTTGTCCTTGATGCCCCTTATGAAGATAACTTTATCAAACCTACCGGAAAGTCTGCCGAGTATTTCCCTTGCGACTGTTGTCTTTCCCACGGCTCCCGTCCCATAAATTCCAATCATTTTAACGCCTCCTTCTTCAAGACTTAGAAGTTCTGAGACGTCTCGGACATGGGAGTCGAAAATTCTTTCAGGGCGATCTAAAAAGCGCAACTGATTATCTCTGCACCCGCTCACTCTTTCTACGATGTCTTGTATCACTTGTCTCTCCCTACTCGACCTGCCAAACAAAAAGAATAAGAGGACGGACCTTATAAATGGCACACACACACACACACACACACACACACACACACACATATATATATATATATATATATACACACACACATGACAATTAAGCTTTCTCCTCTTTCAAAATTATGAAAATAACTCAAATATACATAGTAAATATAGGTATTTAAAGTTGATAACGAGCTTTGGCAAATATATATACTATAACTTTAAAATTAATGAACACTAGAGGACCCCAAACATAGCCTCTCTAATCCATCTGATGGAAGGTTGAAAAAAAAAAAAAACAAAGAAAAAAGGATGATGATGAGTACTTTCTCTTTGTTTGTTTTTTTAACGGTCTATAAGAAGGATCAGATGGTCTAGAATTGGTGTCCCTCAGATGTGAATTAGTTTTAGAGTTAACACACATATGTATATATATACATGATGATATTTAATGCCACTGAGACCTGCTTTTTTTTGAATAAATATATATCGAATAAATATTAAGAGACCCAATTTTGAATTGGAAATTAGATAATACCACCCAATTCGAAGATGCACCTATTTTTCCCACGGGTCTTTTAATTTAGCCGTTACAAATTTTAATTTAATTTGATCACGTTTACAAGGATTTGGGGTTCAATCTTCAGATCCAAGTTAACCCATCATTTGCATTGGAATTGGAATCTGACTGACATAAGACATGACACACGTACACATGCACAGCAAGATAGCTAGGCTTGATACTAATTAAATGATCACTTCGTAAATGCTAAATTTGTTTCATGGATTCGACTTTAGAATTCTAAAGAAGTTCGTTACTTGCAGACGAACTTCATCGCATATTTACATCTATGAAACATATATACAAGAGATCAGGGAGTATTAATAGACAAGAAAAATTCTAGAGCCGTTAATTTGATGATAACCGATCTATGGTCTGAAAGTCAGATTTAATAAGGGACAAATCTTGATTATTAATCCACAATTCTAGCAAAGTGTGAACTTGAGAATCGCAGAAGCTCAAGACAAATTCAAGCTGCAAGATAAACAGGAGCCAAAATATGTGTTTACCTTGAGATTCATAAATCTCAAGTCCACATGTCAAGCTAGAAGCAGGGCGGAGGAGCGTACTTTGATCACTTGAGATTCATGAATTTCAAGAAGTTTACAAATTTATGGTGTAATTCTTTCATATTAAACAAAAGATTTCATATGCTGCTAGAAATAAAGGATATAAAAATTCTAGGAACACCAATCTCAAACAAATCAAATGTCTTTTTCTTAATCTAAGATGCTGATCAGGATATGAGATATTCATGAGTTTGATTGAGATCAGAAGGACCTAAATCAAACTAAGGTCCTTAGTTTGACGAGACATAAGCTTTGTCATACTAAAATCTTTGGTTCGATGAACCATAAATTCGCTCTCTTTTTTTTCCCCGATATCTGGAAAAGACGAAGAGGAGAGAGAGATATCATATCAGCACAAGATATAAGCAAGTAAAGAAACAGAAACCATCAGACAAGCAAGTGAAGAAACAAAAAACATCACAGACTGGGAGGGAAGGAAGGAGAGATCTAGAGGGAGAGAGAGAGAGAGAGAGACGTACTGGTGATTAACATGGAAACCTTTAAGTTTACCAACTGTGGCCATCGCATGCATCCATTCCTCAACAGCTTCTGATTCTGTTTATGTTCGGTGAAAGCAAACTCGAAAGGGCCACTCTGATTGCGCACGTCGTAAGAGTCGACATTGTAGAAGACGGGGATGATCTCCGTATTAGCCCGAAACATGGCTGCCAGTCCCTTCAAACACCGATATGAATTCGCATATCCGCTGGATATGACCACCACGCAGCACCTTGACTCCTGTGCTGCTTTCAGAAGCCTCTCGCTGTTCACTCCCGCCGCCATCTCCCCATCGTCCTTGAAAGTGCGGATTCCTGCATCCCAGAGAGCTGTGTAGAGGTGACCCCCGAAGCCTTGGCCGACATCTTCTCCCCTGAAACTCAGAAACACTTCGTATTCCCTGGAAGAGGGCAACAAGGAGGAGGAGGAGGAGGGAACGAACGATGTTGAACTGGAAGAAACGCCCATGGCCGATCGAACCCTTCGTCAGATTGCTTTCACAGGAGATTGTTTATGCAGGAGAAGGAATTAGAGCAGAGACTGACATCAGAGGAGAAGGAACCACATGATCATGAATACATCAATCACCATGTATATATGGCGCATGAAAGATGATTTCCAATAAAACTTCTGCAAGCCACGCCCAACGTTTTGGTGGCGATAACAAATAATACACGCAGGCGCACCACCCACAGATTTCTTCATCCCTTAGTCTGAATCCTTCCATTAAGATGGAACGTCACAATGGAATTATGTCCATTATCGCGTCACAAACTATTTACAATCATGTATTGGTGAGATGCTCTTATCGGTGGCACCAATCGAACCTTATCGACCGACCCTATGCGCATCTTAAAAAAGATGCCCATCATAGATTCATAAGGAACTTGTTATCAGTTAGAACTCCCTTTTTTCATGACAAAGTTATAACCTCCTCTTTAATGCATTTAATTTACTGCTTTAATTTACTGCTTGATTATGCCTTAATGATAGGTTTAACTAGTCCCACTATTATATTTATTATATCTGTTTAAGTGTATAAATATATGCATCCCTGCAACTATATTCAATTACATATAATTAAAAATGATAGACTTTACATGAGAAGTACTCAAGCACCCTATTAGTTTTTGGTCCAAGTATCCTGCCCTCGCTTAATATGAGTTGATTTTTAATTATTTGATATGCAATCGAATGCCATGCATGAATTCTTTTCCTTGATTAGAAAGGATCAAATTTCTCAGTCAAAACTCAATATTGGATAAATGGGTGTCAATACTAGATATAATGGGTGAGCAAATTTTATCTTACCACTCAAAAGAGAGTCGAAGCTCTTAAAACCTTTTCTCCTCCTTAAGTAGATGGCCTGCTTTCAATGTCCGAGGATGCCACACCCATTGTGCTTCAGCTTTTACGTGACAAAGAAGTCGATACATCGATGCTTCAAAAAGGGAAATCAACCACCTGCACCAACCTTCAAATGACTCTATTGAATATTGCTTATGTAATTTAAAACAGCTAACTGGATGTCCCTTTTGTATGACATTTGAATTTTTATCAAACACCAATTCAGTATTGCCTTTAGATGATGGCAGTTCTGGTGATTTCTTCAGCTCGGTCCCGTATTAAATATTTTCGGGCAATGGATTAATTGGGCGTTGAGAAATGGCCGTGGGTGAGATTGCAAATTCTTTTTAAACTGATATTTTGGATCTGAATCTGGATCTTGACGGGTATGCTCCATCCATGATGACCACCGACGTTGTAAATTCATCAACACCATGTCGGTTATCATACTACTTTCGATTCCTTTCAACTAAAATTAACATTAAATAACCTTTAAATGAAAAATAAAAATGATACCAAATTCATGTTGTCAAGATCCAACATTATTCGAAACAGTTTATTTATTTTAATCTTAATAATTCTATATATTTGATTATTTGCATATAAAAATGCCTTTTAAAACATTAAATTAAAGTTATTGAATCAGTGCTCATTCCATTGCCTTCCTTGAAGAAAAAATTAGTGTGATGAATATTTTCTCTGTTTCATATACTGTCCTAAAAACAGTTGTACAAGATTTGTTCAACTGATAGCCAAAAAGCTAGAAATTTTGTAAAGATTTTTGGGAAAAAAGAAAAAGAATCTCAGCAGTTTACACGCGGAAGAATATCCAATTCGAGAATTTTAGCATCGGAAGTTGAGTTTGAGATCTAACCTTGTTCATTTGACAAAAACCGGTAGAGAAAGCCTGTGGGTGTACCCAGACATTACACCCGAATTTCACGGTTTTCTTGGTTTTTTATTCACCCATCCATTATTAATATTGCAACCGAGAGAGAGTAGGTGATCTTCCTACTTCTCCCAGCCGAAACGTCTTCTTTAAAATCTATACAACCTTAGGAAGAGTTTAGCCATGGCCGCCTCTTCGAGTTCAGCATTGGTTCCATCCTCTTCCATCTCTTCAATTGGCTCTTTCACATACCAAGTTTTTCTCAGTTTCAGGGGAAAAGACACCCGACAAAGCTTCATAGGGCACCTCTCCAAGGCTCTCGAAGATGCAGAAATCCATACGTTCATAGACGATGAAAAAATGAAGGCTGGAGAGAAAATTGGCGAAAGGCTTCTCGAAGCAATAAAAGAGTCAAGGTACTGTGTGGTCATCTTGTCAAAAGGATATGCGGATTCTAAGTGGTGCTTGATGGAACTGGCCGCCATGTTTGAGTACAAGAAGGAGATCATCCCCATCTTCTACCATGTCGAGCCTTCTGATGTGCGCCATCAAAAGGGCCCGTTTGAGCAGTCATTCAAAGACCATGAAGTGCGTTGCAATCCTGCAGATGTTGGGGAATGGAGAAATGCAATGACCAAAGTTGGTCAACTTAAAGGCTTCGCTATCAGTCACCAGTAAGTGTCTCTCTCCCTTCCCCACTTTGCCTTTTCCAAAAAAAAAAAACAAGAAGGCAAACTTTGCATTTGGGCCTTGCGTGTTTGGGGTGTAACAGAGACTTTACATGCACAACTATTAGAATCCACAGTTGCCTAGAAGCATGGAATATGGAACACTTTATATCAAACTCTCAGGTATTAGATCTGATAGAATCAAAGTGGCCCTAAAAGTTTTGTTGTTCATCACTACTCTCTGTACACGTGTGTGTAAGAGGGAGGAAGTTGGAACCCGGAACCGGAGGTTAATTTAAATCAAAGTCACAAAATTTGTGTTAAAAAAAAAAACCAATAAATAAATTAGTCATTTAAAACTAAAAAAAACAACATTTTTATAAAAAAACGTTAAAAATAAAAAAGCATGAAAAATACGCTTCTCCATTTTTTTTTATTTATTTTTTCACGTTTTTTCTTTTTTTCCTTTTATTCATTTTTCACATTTTTTAATGTCAAACAGTTCTTTTTTATTTGTTCTAAATCTACTTAATTTTTGATGTTTATGTTATTAATTTTTTTTGAATTTACTTTTTTATTTTTAACAATTTACCTTATTTTTCCTTTTTTAACTCACCGTATTATACTCGAAAAAAACCTCATCATTCAAAACAAGAGAAAGTTTTTTTGCAACTATGATTTAAACCCAAATGCAAGTAAAAGTGATCAAATTAAGTCTCAAATTGCACTGTTAGCTAGCTAGATAATTGAGCCCAAAACAAAACTAGAGATGTCAATTGGATGATCTTTTCTAATTAACAGTTCAAATTTGGTTGTCAGTAGTTGCTCGAATACATAAAAAATGAGACCCACAATTCTGTAGAAATAGAATCTATTGCCTTATTTGCTTTAAGCAACTTACATTTCCTTTTTACATTATTCATTTATTTTCAGAATTCGGAAGAAGCAAAAAAGTAACAGTTTATATAAGATGGTATTCATTCCCCGCCTTCTCTTTATTTATTCTTTTTTACGTTGGCAGATCAAATAAGAAAGAGGTAGAACTGATACAAGAAATTGTGGAAAGAGTAGGTGGGTGCAATGATAACGTAATGTTGCCGGTGGCAGAGCATCCTGTGGGGATCGACTCCCGGGTTGAAGAAGTAATGGAATTGCTAAGTATTGGGGAAGGAGACGTTAAAATGGTTGGGATTTATGGGATGGGCGGCGTGGGTAAGACAACACTTGCAAAGGAAATATACAACAGACTCCAGGGCACATTTGAAAAAGCTATCTACATTGAGCGCATCAAGGACCGAGCGAAGAAAAAAGACGGGCTGCCCAAATTGCAGGAAGAATTTCTTTGTAAGGTGTTCAAAGATGGAAACAAGAAAATACGCAACCTCAGTGAGGGGTCTGCGGAGATCAGAAGGAGATTTCCTGGCAAGAGGGTGCTTGTTGTTCTTGATGATGTTGACCATGGAGATCAACTCCAAGCATTAGCTGGTGGCGGTGACTGGTTTGGTGAAGGAACAAAGATTCTCATTACCACAAGGGATGTGCAGCTTCTGGATGCGCATCCTGTGCATAAAAAGTACCAAGTCCATGAGTTGAACAGCAGCGAATCACTACATCTTTTCAGTCGGCATGCTTTCAAAACTGACCAACCCAGTAAAGAATTCATGGAGATATCTAAGAAAATTGCCAAAGCAGCAGGTGGCCTTCCATTAGCGCTTGAGATTCTTGGTGCATCATTATCAACAGAAACCGAAAAAGAAGCATGGGAGGAGGTGAAAACAAAGTTGAGGAGTTCAGGATATTCTAAAATTGACAAGTGTTTGAGAACAAGCTATGCTGGCCTCAACAAGAATGAAAAGGAAGGGTTTTTGGACATTGCGTGCTTTTTCCTTGGTCAGAAAAAAGATGAGGTCATTGACATATGGAAAGGCTGCCACTTCGATGCTCCAGTGTTGACAGTCAATTCTCTTTTTCATAAATGTCTTCTCAAGGTTGATGATTTTATTGGGAGGCTACATATGCATGATTTACTACGAGACATGGGGAGAGTCATTGGCTCGCGTAGCAGGTTGTGGAATCAAAAGGAAGTGTGGGATGTACTGGAGGAGCACAAGGTACGAGAGTTAAAATTTTTGCATCAAATTTATATACACAGTGATACATTTTCTCCCAATTAATGTAGACCGTGTAACAATTTTCATGTCTTCATCAGGGAACAAACAAAATTAAAGGTATAATTTGTAAAAAGTATATGGAAGGAGAAGGAAAAAGTTTTAATGCTATTCACTCATTGGTTCCCAATGAACAAGAAAGAGAAAGTGTGGACGTTGAAGCATTCACTAATATGTCAAACCTACAATTCCTTCTCTTGGAAAACATCAACCTCAAGGGTGACTTTAGTAGGATGCCCAGAAGTTTGAGATCCTTGAAATGGACTGGTTGCTCCATGCAAACGCTACCTGACAATTTCAACATCCAGAAACTTGGATGCCTAAAGTTAGATTCCAGAAAAATTGTTCAATTCTGGAGTGATAATTGCATATCAAAGGAAAAGGTTCGTTTCAATTTAAACTCAATTGTGTGGGACCATATTTCTGTTCTTTCATTGAAGGAGAATTTCTTTCATACCAAAAATTAAAAGAAAAAACAATTGGTGCTTTCATTGATGGACAGGTGTTCACTAACCTGAAGGTGCTCGACCTTAGTGAATGCGGTAAACTTAAGAAGCTTCCTGATTTCTCTCACTCCTTGAACCTTGAGAAACTACGCCTCACAGGGTGCTGCAGTTTAACAGACATTCCTAAGTCCATTGGAAATTCAACCAAACTGAAGATGATAGACTTGATACGTTGTTATGCACTACAGAGCTTGCCGAGTTCCATCGGAAGATTGACCAAGCTTGAGCATTTAGTACTGCACTCGTGTTTTTCCCTGTCAAGATTGCCTAATTCCATTGAGAATTTGACAGGACTGAGGAAGCTAGAGGTGTCTTATTGTCAATCTCTGTTGGCATTGCCCAATTCCATCAAAAACTTCACTAGACTTGAAGAGTTATCACTGACATCATGGGCATCATTCTCCACGTTGCCTCATTTCATTGAGAATTTGACGAAACTCAGGAGTTTAGACGTGTCCCATTGCGATTGCCTATCGGCTCTTCCTAGTTCCATCGGAAACTTGACTCGGCTTAAGAGGTTGATGCTAAACTCTTGTAAATCTCTATCGGCATTGCCCAATTCTATTGAAAACTTGACTGGACTTGAGGAGTTAGAATTGGCCAACTGTGAATCCCTGTCAACACTGCCTGATTCCATTGGTAATTTGACTGGACTCAGTAAGTTAGATTTGCTTGGTTGTGACTCTCTGTTGGCATTACCCAATTCTATCGGAAGCTTGACTAGACTTGAAGAGTTAAGCGTCTCATCGGCACGTCTATCAACATTGCCTCCTTGCATTGGGAATTTGATGAAACTTGGGAGCTTAGATGTATACAATTGCGAACGTCTATTGGCTCTTCCCAATTCCATCGGCAGCTTGACTGAACTTCAGGAGTTACTACTTACCAAATGTCGATCCCTGTCAATGTTGTCTGATTCCATAAAAAACTTGACTTGGCTTAAGAGCTTGCACCTATCCCACTGTACATCTCTAAAGGCACTGCCGGATTCCATTGGAAACTTGACCAGACTTGAGTATTTAGGATTGGGCTGGTGTATATCCCTATCAACACTGCCTGATTCCATTATGGATTTGAACGGAGTGAAAGAGTTATATGCGGCTGGTTGTACATCTCTGTTGGCATTGCCAGATGCCATTGGGAATTTGACGGGACTGGAGAAGCTAAGCCTGGCCTCATGCAGAAGGCTGTCAACGCTGCCTAGTTCTATCGGCAGCATGAGGAGACTGTCTACTCTCGTTCTCAATGGCAGTGGCATTGAAGAGCTTCCTGATTCTGTGCGCTTGCTGGAGTCGCTCGAATGGTTGGGTATTGCAAACTGCAGGCTACGCAGTCGCCTGCCTCTCTGGGAGATGAAATGCCTCAAGGGCTTGGTCATAGGAGGTGAAGACATTGATAGTGACGACGAGGATGAAAATGAAATATGCGAAATATCAGATGACATCAGTGATAATGATGATGGGGGTCGAATTGAAGTATGTGAAATCCCAGACGGCATCGCCCGTATAGGAGGTGAAGTCAATCAGAAGGATGAGAGTGATAGTGATGATGAGGATGAAAATGAAATATGCGAAATCTCAGATGGAATCAGCGATAATGATGATGGGGGTCGAATGAAAGTATGTAAAATCCCAGATGGCATCGCCCGTGTAGGAGGTGAAGTCAATCAGAAGGATGAGAGTGATATAGATGATGAGGATCAAAATGAAGCATGTGTAATCCCGTATGGCATCACCCACTACTCTCATCACATGCAAGAGTGCAGGAGAATCCGATACATCAATGCATGGGATAACCCACCCCATGGCCTACCTGGTAAAGTATGTGAGTTGTCCATTTGGGTGGTGAGGTCCAGGGGTCGAGAAAGGAAGATCATTTTACTCGTGTATCCTTTGACGGAATGGTCATGGGAATGCCCATGCGGAAGGGAATACTGGAATGGGCCATGGTTGAAGCACATTTTTCCTGACGACTTCACTCCTCTACATGATAAGAAGGCATTAGAAGCTTGTGCTAGCAGTTCCTCTGCACCGGTCATTTCAGAGGAACAGATGGTGAGTTTAGGATCTGAATCTCAGCTGTAGTTTTTGCTTCTTGAATCTATACATGGATACCTAACTTGCAGCCAATATTTCTCACAAAAACACGTTCAGTTTTGGTGTTTCTACCTTATTTCAATTTTTCGTTTATTATTATTATTTTTTTATTGTGTTGGGCAGGCCTAGACAATATTTTGTTGAATTTATACATGGGTCCCTAACTTGCAGCCAATATTTCTCAAAAAAGACGACGTTTGTTTGGTGCTTCTACCTTATTTTGGTTTTCTGTTTGTTTTATTTTTCTTTTTATTGTGTTGGGCATGCCTATGCAATCTTTAATTTCATCCGGCATATTCTTTTCATTGTGTTATGCAGGAGGATTTTTCCGAAACCATCGGCTATCTTACAGAGGATTAAATTGCTGTTTTCATGGTTAATCCACAAAAAAGGTACTTTTGCCCTATGTACATTTAAGACATATAAGTGTCGATTAGTTCATGCCTCATGACCCACAGCATAGCCAGCATAGTTGATGGAGGTGGAGTATGCATAGATGGTTCTTTTTCATTTCAATTCTAGTGGGTGCTACTTTTCGAGCTCCACCCACCACTTATACTCCAAAGGCAACGGGAATCATGAAGTCCTTCAAACCTCTTTTTCAGGCTGTGGTGTGGGTTTATCAACCTCTCGCTCACCCAATGCTCTCTTTATTTCATGTAATGGAGTCTTATTCATGATCCTCACATGGTTGAATGTCAAAAGAGCCTGTTCTTTTTTTTCCTTTCAATTTTTAGTCGGTCTTGGACATACATCTTTTCTTGTTTCTCCTTTCTAATTCATGTATTAAATATTAAAGGGGCTGATTATTGGTTTGCAAGCCTTAGTGAGAAAAGAAACTTTCCTCCCTTGTTTTGCAAGCACTGGACATAGCTCCACACGGCATGGTGTTGATCAAGTCAAGTGCGGTGGTTACACCGGAGGCCAAGTCAGTCGCTTTTTGGACTCATCAACTTTGACTGTGCTCAAAACTCTTCAATTTTTTGATGTCTTTTAATGGGGTACACATACTCATAACATGCTTATTTTCATTTTGTTTTGTTGAGTTTGTGGGAGGACCAGCAACCTATCAATTCATAGCTTCAGATTACAAACTATTATTCATGAATGTAGAAACGTTGGCTATCTGTGTTGTAAAAGATGGGGCACCAACATATAGAAATTGGGCACCAATATATAAATTGAAGCAAGCGGCCTTCACTCAAAGGCTGCGATTTTCGATTACTCATCCCAATGTAGAATTGTTAAGATATTCAAGAAGAGCATGCAGGCCAGCTGCCAGGTTCACGTGATCGTTGATCCATGGATCATTAGTACTCCTGACATTTCTGTCTATCTTAATGCATGTAACTGTAACAGATATTAGATTTGTTTAAACCATGTGCACCTGAGTTTGGAAGTTTCTTTCATTTAGATAATTTATCGCTCTTATCTTAATCAGCTGCTCAATCGTTTAATAGGTTCTTTGAGATATAGGACTCTTCATTCTAGTACATAAACAAATGGTAGTTTTTTTGGAATTTGTAGAATCTTAGGGCGTTGAATATCAATTATTTTCAGTTATTTCTTGTTTTCTAGCTAATTTCTCATTGTTTCCAATTTTTACTAAACAATATTAGTATTTAATATTTTCATTAATTTTTCCCTTATGTATCCTTTCTTATTGTTATTGACAAGTAGATTACGGAAATTTGACAATGAGTTTTCAGTTACCGTATTAAGTGCATTTAGTTAAATCATTTCATTAAAAAACGTAGGCAACAGTCGCAAGGGAAATACTCAGCCGACTCTCAGCAGGTTTGATAAAGTTATTTACATAAAGGGGCATGAAGCATAAAGCCAGAAATGGGCTGCACAAAATTACAACGAGAGTTCATTTCTCCAGCATTAGAAGACAATGAGGAATTATGGAATACTGCCGATTAATGGAACCCATTTACACTTGACTGATCAGATGTTTCTTAATTAGAAATCCAAATAGGGAGTTGGATTCAAATTACGCAATAGAAAAAACTGTGGATGCGTGCCTTAGTAGTACGGCCAAAACATTGGGCGTGAGTTTTCTTTGCCTTCTCATGCACACCTATCCATCATCGATCGATGTAACCGATGGAGAGAGGGGTGATGACCTCCTAATTCTCCCCAGTTGACCTGAAAAAGCCCTGTCCCATCCTCTACATCGGCCGATTTAAGATCACGGCAGCATTTCCTCCAATGGAGAGAGGGGTGATGACCTCCTAATTCTCTCCCTGTCCCATCCTCTACATCGGCCAATTTAAGATCACAGCAGCATTTCCTCCAATGGAGAGAGGGGTGATGACCTCCTAATTCTCCCCAGTTGACCTGAAAAAGCCCTGTCCCATCCTCCACATCGGCCGATTTAAGATCACGGCAGCATTTCCTCCAACGACGACGAGGGGTTCAGCTAGGGCCGCTTCTTCACGTTCACGGGTTCCATCCCTGTTTTATTTTTTTTATGATTTATCGTGCATAGCATCACTGATGTAAGCGCCGAAAAAAAGAGAGACATAGAGAGAGAGCCACATGGTTCCTTTTCCCTCATTGACCTGAAAATCCCCCTTTTCCTTATCCTACAGAAACATCTTTTTTTGAAATTGATCTGTTCTAACGAGGGGATCTGCTATGGCTGCTTCTTCGAGTTCATCATTGGTTCCATCCTCGAGCTCTTTCCTTTCTTTTGGCTCTTTCAAATATCAAGTTTTTCTGAGTTTCAGGGGAGTAGACACGCGCCAAGGGTTCACGTGGAACCTTTACAATTCTCTCAAAGATGCAGGAATATTTAAAACCTTTATAGATGAAGAGGATATTGAGGCTGGTCAGGAAATCGATGGAAGGCTTCTGGAAGCAATTGCAGATTCAAGGTATTGTGTGGTCATCCTGTCAAGCCGATATGCTGATTCTAAGGCGTGCTTGATGGAATTGGCAGCGATGTTTCGACTCAAAAAGGAGATCATCCCTGTCTTCTTCTACGTTGAGCCTTCCAACGTGAGCCATCAGAGTGGCCCTTTCGAGAAGGCTTTCTCCACTCATCAAAAGTGTTCTAGAGATGTTGACGAATGGAGACAAGCAATGAGCAGAGTTGGTCAACTTAAAGGTTTTCTTCTTAATCGTCAGTAAGTCTCTCTTTCTCTCTCCGGTATTTGCCAGACAAGAGTAAAACCATTTGGGCTGCTCGATTTGGGTTGAAAACTTGAATGAACGGTCATGATCATGGTCGAAATATGTCGTGGACGGATGGAAGCAAATTACCTGTTTTAAACTTGTTTTGACGAAGAGCGAAAGAGAAAAAAAAAAAAATGAAAGCAAGGGGTCGAACCGTGCGTTCTCCATCGCTCCTCTCTTCCCTCTCTACTGAAACCAAGGGTCGAGCTTGATCTCTCTTTCTCTTGTTCGCTATTAGTTCAGATGGAGAAGGCCGGACGTTACCGGAACCTGCCAGAAAACAAGAAGAAAAAAAATGAACAGTGCTTCTTCTGGATGTTCATTTTTCAGCCAAAAAGTCAGATATTTTAAAAGGCATCATAATTTTTTTTCTTGGTTCCTTATAGATTTTCATCATGCCCATGTGCAGGCTAGTGTGGCCAAACTGGAGAGCTCCTTGTCTATTGTGGGGGACAAGCTTGAGTTAAAGCTTTTTGGTTTCAATGATAAACTCCCCATACTCTTGGGTAAAATTTTGTCCAAATCAAGAATGTTCCTGCCTACTGCTGATCGTTTCCAGGTA
>JAANDH010000628.1:56926-172462 GCA_011799765.1 Nymphaea thermarum | reverse complement strand
CAGAATTTCTGTTCATCCCTTACACCACAACTACTGACAGCATATCAACTTCTTCAGCCATAGATTCCCCACTGAACAACAAAAAAAGGACTACCCAACAACTCCACGTGAGGATCTGATCACGCCTTCCACATAGGCGAGATCAGGTCCTCCTCCACGCAGCAGAAAATAAGGGATAAGTTAGAGATTACGCCAGCAGTAGCCTGAGACGTTCACGAGAGCACGCTGGGCAAGAGACGATCACGCCAGGAGAGAGATAGTTACGCAGGAGACAGAGTTGATGACGCCAGCAGCTTGGGTCGATCACGCCTGCAGCTCCAGTAGCTTGAGTTGATCACGCCTGCAGCTTGCGTCGAGGCTCTGATGCCATGTTGAGTGTTGAGGAATGAGAGAACGAGAGAACGAGAGAGAGGAGAAGAGGAAGAGAGAGAGGCGGTAAAAGATCTTGTTTCATTATCGTGCTCTAATCTCTACATAAGGTGAGATTAGGGCACGGCTGTTTCAACTTACAAAAGAGAGACATATAAAAGGGAAAAAAGGCATAAAAGAACCCTAACTTTTAAATATTCAAAAACCTACCACACTTAAGTAAAACTTTCTAATTTCAACAACCATCAATAGCCATGATAAGACAGAAAGTTTGGCTCGATTTTCCAAACCATCTATAAAACCTCAAAAGACCTTTACCTCATATGTGGTGCTTCATAGCAGAAGCCCAAGTCACATAATTCATATAAGAATGTTTGAGGAATGGTTGGAGAGAAAGATATTCCTTGTTTTCCAATTCGAAAAAATAAAGTCAGGTTCTAGGAAGAAACATAAAACACTGGAAAGAGGGATTATAACTTGCTAAGCAGACAATCCACACGAGCTACAGCACCCATAGGACTGATGAAGATCCTCAAAGGTATGTCAGCAAACAGTTGGTAAACAGCCAGAGATTTACAGTAGTAGGGAACTCAATTTTCCAAGGCAAAATCCACAACTTGCAATAAGAACAGACCATATAGAACCAAGCTCTGATACCATATAGCCATATAGGAAACAAAATATAGACATCAACCTATACTCTTGATCTCTCCCACAAATGACATAAGGGACAATTCATGCCATATATAGATACAAATTTATATTTAAGAGAAGAGAGCACTCACAAGGAAAAACAATGTGCTAAGGCACCAAAAAAATTATTATTAATGTGATAACAAATAGATTCCGAGAAGCTTAACATACAAGGGGGCCACAAGGTCCATTAAATAGAAAGAGGAAGGAACTAAACATCCAATGGCTAGGTTCCATGTTCCAATGACTCTCTCAGCTAACAATGTCTCAGCTCAAAAAGAATAGAGCAAATACAAAAGAAAAAAAATAAAAGGAAAATCACAGAAAAAAATAAGAAATTTAGAAAAAACCTAGAAAGATAACCTGAAATTACATAAATCTTAACAGTTGGATGGCTCTACTGATCATCTAGGGGCAAGTTTGAAATGGGCCTAGTGGCACATGTATTGGCTTGCTTGCATCAGCTAATGCTTGCATGTAACCTGATCTATTCCACCAGTGGAAGAGACAATGAGCTAAAACATTACGTCATGAACCACAGTGATGCATACGTAGGGCCTACAACCATCAAAGGAAAAAACAAGCAACTTCAGTAACTAGCTAATTAACCAGAAATTTCCATGGATGAGCTCTAAAATGAGAATTTTCAAGTATGTCTTAAGAAACATATCTGAAGATCAATTAAGGAGACTCACATTAGCCAAAGTTTATTTCACTGATGATAAAGTATATATCATTCTCCTCAGTTTCTTGATGAATAACACATCAGCACACTTTTGGATTTGCAGAGAGCCTATTCACACAAACACAAAAAAAGAAAGCAGGAAGAAGGAATAGATATTCACCTATTTGCATCCGATGGGGAAGAGGGGATAATTTCCCCATAGCTTCATTTATTGAATTTACTTCAATTCCCATATTCAGTCCAAGTACACAGAATATAGCAACTGCTGCATTCTGGAAGTTATGGTTACCCACTGTATTAAGGGAGTCCAATTTCAGTTCTGCACTTAGGCCTGTGGTTGGAAGTTCTATATAGGCAACCTTCTTATCCATCACCATCTGCATTAGCTTGAAAATAATACAATGACAATTAAGAACTAAGGAAACTTTCAATTAAAAACTACGAGAACAGATATTATTAACTTACCTTGAGACCAGGAAGGTCTCCTATCCAAGTACGAGTGCAATGGTTTAGCCCATGATGAAAAGCCTCCATTAATAGTTGATTATCTATTTAAAGAAATCAATAAGAGCAAATAATGTGTGAAACATTGGGCAAGGTACCTCTAAATGTAATTTAGAAGGCTATATATATTGATTTGGACAATGAAAGGAGAAAAGTTGGAGAACAATAATTTTTTGATACTGCCATTGCAAGATAAACTATTCCGAGAGTAAGATACTATAACAGTTCCAGAATATCATGATACTGTCATGATAGCTTCAGAGTTTCCTTTCTGTCATAGGTCTCCCCAGTCTATCTTCCAGCTTATGTTCATGTTATTTGCTTGTTTCTCATATTCTACAAATGTTTTCCCCTTGTCATTATACATTTCAACCAAAGAAATTGCACTGAAACCTTCTTTCATACATCTTTCTACATTTCAGAAGTAATCAACATTTTATATTGTTGAAAAATATTGCCAAGACTGACAGTTATGATTAAAATTAAGCGAAATGAGTACTTGAAAAATATTGAAAGGAATTTACAAGCCACATTATTTTCTCACTTTGCTTCTCCAGTATTCTTTGTATACAAAAGTTCCCTATATATCAAGGATATTTCTTCTCAAATTAGGGTTAAATTTCTTCAAACAAATATAATTCATGATATATTAAGCATGATTTTAAGAAGAAAACAGAATCATGCTAAAAGTAAAGTTTATCAAAAACTCCTTCAAGTAAATTTGAACTTTAGCATGATCTGAAAACATGCTCAAACAGAAGGTATTATGCAGTCAATTATTGACATCACTAATAAAGCCAAATCTGACATCGATTGTGTATAGCATCAGACAACGGATGCCAATGACTTAGTGCCAAGCCAAAAATACTAGCTATGCATTGGCTTCATTAGGGTGAAAGGCAAATGAGAATGATGGATTAAAAATTCAATGCAACTATTGTGACAATATATTTTCTAGAAGGATTAATAGAATGCAGCACTATTTTACAAGGACACGATAATGTGGCTTCATGCAATGGTAGTCCATATAATCTATTGCAACCATTTGTGTGTCACTAATTAAGGCTGGGCATCGGGCCAAGTACCAGACAGACCAGTCAAGCACCTGGCTTGAACAGGCCAGACCAAGGCATCAAAGCGGGCCCAACGGCCGAGATTTGTTGAGCAGAGCCTAGCCCAAGTATATATACCATAGTAACAGAAAACGCATTTTTTTCGAAAAAAACACAAAAAAACGTGATAAACTAACTGGCTGTTTAAAACTTTAAAAAAAGTTAAAAACGCATTTTTTTGAAAAAAAAAACGTTGTTTTTTTCATTTTTTCAGTTTTTTAATGTCAAACGGTTTTTTGTTTCATTTTCTATTTTTTATTTGTTGCAAATCTACTTATCTTTTCACGTTTGTGTTATTAGTTTCTCACTTATTTTATTTTTTTCCCATTTTTAGTTTTTTAAAAATTTAAAAATTTACCATATTTTTCCCTTTTTTTCTTTTTTTTTCAAGCTCGTTGTATTATACCCTAGAAAAACCTCTCCGTTTAAAACTCTGAAATGTTATTTGTGACCATGGACCCAACAAGTTAACAGGCTAGGTCCAGGAACTACATTCGCAACAGTAATGCCTGTTGCGCAAATTTTTTTTTTTTTTTTCATTTTTCAATATTCAATTCTTAAACAGCAGCCCACTTTCTATAACAATTTTGTGGTTGGCACTTTCATTCTTTTTCAGGATAGGATAAAAGGTGAGCCTTTCTTTTGTCTTTGTTTAGACCATTTTCAAAAAAGTGAAAACACAAACACATTGTTCAATGAATCAGGGCTGGCAACTTCCTTTATGATGGTGTTGAGAAAGGCCGCCCTTGGAGACCTATCATGTAAGGGGCATGAATTGAATTAACAATAAATTGGCGTAGTTTGGTTTGTAAAAAGAAATAATAAAAAAAAATTAACGGGCCAAGTACTAGGCAGTGGGTATGGCCTCATACCCGATAAACCCCAGGCCCGGCTCTGCTCATAGGCTCAATTACTAATGGGCTGGGCAAACAGGTCCGGCAATTATCCATTTGGGCCTACTGGTCCCATATGACAATTAGGCCAGGCCAGGCTGAGCTCGGCAATGTTTGGATATGCTTAAAGTTTTATAGAAAAAGAGGATTCAAAAATAAATAGATGAGGTAGATAGGGGCTATGGCGAGCCATAGGAAGTCGAGGATGAAGATGAATGCATTAAAGAGGGTGAGGATGTTGATGCTGGCCTAAGATCAAATGTGGCTAGCTCGAGAGCCAAAGGGAACGCATCATGCATAAAGAGAGTAAAGTTTCAAGCAGGAAGAGAAGAAGTGTGACAACCAGTAGGCATGGTCGTCGTGGTAGAGAAGTAGTGACAAGTATAGTATTGGATTTATCAAAAGTTTATTTCCTTCATATATTGCTCCATTGCTCCAAGTGCTCAGTGCAACATCTATGCTGCTATAACCTTAAAAGATATGATAGAACAAGCATATATAGAAGTTGGGAGATGATTTTTGCAACGCATGTATTCCCTTCAATGCAACTAATTCATTTCATTTCCAGGCTATGGCAAATGTGATACTTCTATAGAGCCTGGATTTAAAATGCCTTCATATCATCAGCTAAGAGGCAAAATTCCTGATGCAATAGCAAAAGTACTAAAATATTGTGAAAAATTGAAATTGAGCTAGAATGAAACAGGCTGCAGCATTATGGAAGATGACGGGCTGATACACGGTTAAGAACACTTCTAAACTTT
Organism: Nymphaea thermarum; assembly: GCA_011799765.1. Lineage (NCBI taxonomy): Eukaryota > Viridiplantae > Streptophyta > Magnoliopsida > Nymphaeales > Nymphaeaceae > Nymphaea > Nymphaea thermarum. The sequence goes on along the minus strand of JAANDH010000628.1, from coordinate 167,442 downwards.
CTAGTTTATTGCCCTAAAGGTACTATATTCTTAAAATTACTTGATCTATCTAATGTACCTAAGCCTGTTCATATTTTGTGCAATATTTTTGATAATGTTGTACAAGAAGTTAGGCTTGCAAATTTTTTACAGTTATTATGGATAAAGCTGCAAATTCTAGAGTTGTAGGAGAATTTTGTTTCAAATTTTTTTGGAGTTCATGCACTGCTCATGCATAAATCTCATGCTTCAAGATCTTGGTGAACATATATGAGATGAGTTTAACAATGCCAAGGGATCACGAATTTTTTTTTTTAAAATCATGTACACATATTGAGTCTTATGATCGGTATCGTCTTAGCTTTTGTCCACTCAGTTTCTTGTGTAATCAAGCTTTAAGTCTTTCACCAAAGGCTTGAATTTTCATCTTTTGTCCTATTGCTCGTATTTCTATCACATGTAGTCATGTACAACATGTTTCGACTGATACAGTTTCTTGTTTACCTTTGACCTCACATCCCTTTTCCTCTTCATCAATTTTTAGCACATAAGATATATTTCTTACAGACATCTGGCTTGTGTTTCTTGAAAATTATCTGGCATTTGGTGTATTGGGATCTAGAAATATTTTGTAATGAATGTACGGGCAAACCTTCTTTGGATTTGCCCAAGAATTTTGGGCTTCATTTATTTTTGTCTGGGATGGCTTGCTTTGGGTTTGGTGCATTTCCTGTAATAGGTTTGTATGGCCCTGGAATATGGGTGTCTGATCTTACGGCTATCCGGAAAAGTACAGCCTGTAAACCCTTCATGGGGCATGGAGGGTTTTGATCCTTTTGTTCTAGGAGGGAATAGCTTCCCACATACTGCAGCAGGCACCTTGAGAATATTAGCAGGTCTATTCCATCTTATTGCATGACCAGACATGGACAATATATAGGTAAATTATCAATTTACAATAATAAAACAAAATGAAGACCAAATCTTGTATGAATCACACAGAACAACTGAAATTAACTGCAAAACCATGTATTAGGTTGATTTATATAGGTATCTTCATACCAGCTGGAAGAACAGCAAGATCGCAATCAGTCATATGACAGAACAATCGGCATTTTGTATGGGCATAATTCCACATAGTTTTGTGTCTCTCTAAGTGATCAGGAGTGAGATTTAATATGACTGCCACCTGGATTCCACAGAAAAGGTAAGCTGAATGATAAAATAACAATAAGAAAGGGAAAGAAAATTGCTTCAGATTCAGTCATCACATACAGAGGGATGCAAGTACTTATTCGGAATCTCCAACTGATAGCTGCTCACCTCCACAACTGCAACCTAAGTATCGGGGTAATTATGTAAGGCTAAAATTATAAAATAAATAATTAAATAGTGGTTTCATTTATCATTATAGATTATACCACATCCAAAGAATGGTTACCAGGTCAACTATGGTCAATGTCTACAAGTCATTAAGCTTTTTACCAATATTTTGGAGATAATTGTTATATACTAAAAATCTGAAAAACTAAGGCATGTGTAAGGATAAAAGTGAGCGTGAAGATAATTCAACTTACCTGGAATTGGGATTCACCAGATCCCATACACTGTAAAGCAGCCTTTGAAAGTGGATTTCCAAAATTTCCTCCAACAAAAGCCTTGATGCCAGAATGCTGAAGTAGCTGTCTTCAAGATAAACCCAAGTGAGTTTGAAGTTGAGGATGATCAAGAGAAATAAGTTATTCTATGAATATACGGTTTACAAAAAACATATCACCAAGTAAAGATTATCACCCATTCTGTTTACAGAAACAAAATCTCCAAGCAACTGTTTCCATGTAACTACACTGGAACTGAAATTGGACTGTACCAGATTTCAATCATAGTTCTCTCTTACTCCTCCTGAAATCAGAAATCTATCATACTCACAGCATCGTTAACCATAGAGGAGAATCAAATGGCTCCTACTGACTGTGTCTACACTGTGGTAGTAGAACTCATGGTGAACACAGCATGGGCTCAACTGTCTACCTAGATGTTTCCACATTCCACTATATTCCTAAGTTGGTGCTGGTAATTATTGATAGGTACTAAATGGTAAAGATGGCTTTGGCTTGGTGATTAGAAATAAAAGTTCTAAAGCTGAGGCCCTAACTCCTCTACAAACAGAGATAGGTTTTCCCTTGTTCACTCCAAAAGACCAATCTCATTCAGTTTAGGCATAAAACCAACTTCACTGATTTACCCATCCATAACCAAGATTTGCCCAACTAAGGCCAACCATATTGAGAACTTATCACAAAAGACAAAACTGACTCTATGCATGTCTGCCCTTGGCACAAAAGCAGTGAACAGAGGCCAACTAAGGTTAAGAAGCATGACATGGCAAGAAAACCAAATATAGATACAAATTTATATCTCATACACAAAACACTCTCTCAATAGAGCTCTTTTCATACCAAATCAACAGGAGGTTGAGGTCTAAGGCACAAAAAATTGTCATTCACACACTCAACAGGAGGCTTCAAAGAAGCATACATAGGAGAGGACCGTTTAGGCCCTTAAATGTACAAAATGAGGAGCCACTGGAATCTTCAACATCTAGAAATCCAGCAGTTAGAGAGTCCAACAACTCTCAGCAGTAAAAAGTACAAAAATAAAATGAGAAAAGTACAAAAAAGAAGAAAAATAAAGACATAAAAAAGATGATGAAAAAATAATTCCTAACAACCCCCTCAAACTTAGGGTGAAGTCACCAAAATTTTGCTAAGAAGAAAAGTAGACAAAGTAGATCCAAGCCCTTTGGTGAAGAAATAGGCTGGTTGATATTGTAATGGAACATAGGGTAACTCAATTGTTTCCTTTAGAATTTTTTTCTTGCACAAATGACAATCCATGTCAGCGTGCTTTCTCATCTCATGGAATGTACGATAACTGGCAATATAAAGAGCACTTATGTTATCACAGCATAGCTTGGGAGAGCCTTCAAGATTGACTCCTATATCATAGACTAGATCCCTTAACCGGATAATCTCCATAATAGTTGAGGCCACAGCTTGATATTCTGCCTTTGTAAATGACAAAGAGATCTTCTATTGCTTCTTGCATCTCCACGAAATTAGAAATGAACTTAGGAATACACAAAAAATCAGTAGTAGGGTGTTGATTATTGGGATCACCTCCCCAATAAGCATTTGTAAACACATTGAATTCATCATGTAAACGTGTAATTTCTGGTGGATTGACAAACTTCCAAATTGCATGTAGGAGGTTGTTAGTATCCGCTTTAGCAACTTCTTGTGATCATGTCCTTCTCCACTGCTTCGGATAGTTGACCAAATTGCCACTTTAGATGACATTGACCAGGTTATTCCAGACTCTGAATGAGGATGAAGATAAAAAACTAGCAGCTAGAAAGATGGTGGACCACCATTTTAACAAAGTGCACCATCATCATGAAGAAAAAACAAGGGAACATCTGACCAACATGTTGAAAATTTAAGTTCCTTCTCTTTTTATAGTTGACAACTAACGAGCATTTGCAGGGCATTAATATATTTTGTATGCCCCAGATCTATGAAAACAATGACAAACATTGATCTTAGAAATATTTTGTCATCATCAGATATGATTGTGTTGTTCATTATTGATTGATTGATGGACCGTGTTTACATGGGAATGGTTCAATTTGCTTGTTGAATATAATATTTAGCACCGCAATCAATCTATTTCTTTTTCTTTCATATAGCTTAAAATGTCAAGACATGCCTAGGCTAGAGGTGCTACTAAATACCTATGCTCCACTCTTAACGACATAGCTTATAAGGATCATAGAGGAGGACAAAGAATTCAAGACAACCAATAAGGCCTGTAGAACAACAAAGAAACTTGAACACACTCAATAACAAGAAAGGATGAGTATCACATACCTGACCAGCATAGCTAGTCACTGTTGATTTTCCATTAGTTCCAGAAATTGCTAAAACTGCAGTTTCTTTGTGCAAAACCTCAGCTGCAAAGTCCAGTTCAGACATTACTTCCTTTCCCTGCAATGCAGTATTGACAATGGTATGCAAGTGAGCAGTATTGACAATGGCAATGAATTCATTATTGACACTCATTAGAATGGAAAAAAAAGAAAGGGATAAAAATATATACAGCAGCTTCAGAACATGGGAAGTCATACAGATTCTAGCAATCCTGCTAAGCCATAGGTCTCAAGAGGAACCCCAGGTGAGACCACCACTCTATCGGCATCCTTCAGGAAGTCTGCACCGGAAGGTGCAAGAACTGTTCGCAAGTGTGTATATTTTTGAAACAAAGGATCAACCTGAAAGTAACTTCTAGCATCAATAAGAAAATTTGGAACCCAAAATTTCAACCAGCTAAAAGTCATACTTCCAGTGGAAGCAGATTCTCATTTCTATCAATAGCAAGGACAGATGCTCCTCTTGCAAGTGCAAGTTCAGCAGCTGCCTTTCCAGAAACACCTAGCCCCAGTATCTGCAAATGAACATGAAATGGGAAAAAAAAAGGTCAACACAATTTATCCGCTTAATAAAATTGCAAAAGAGATGTAAAAAAGATGACGTGATGAAAGGTTGAGTCAAAAATCATCCTTGCAGTATCATCATTAACAATCAGGAATATTACTTAGGTCATAGGTTTGAACAATTTAACTGCATAATGCATATTTAACACTGTCAATAACATTAACTATTTTTGGGCCGTGGATTGGAGCTTCTCTCATAATCAGTTTTAACAGTCATCCAATATGAAACACAAATCAAGTCAATCTTTTTTGGTTTCAAATCTGTTAGGTTAATCATCAAAAAATCAATGGTGTACAGAACACTAAAAATTTTGGTAATAAAAAGATCAATATGTTTAAATGAAAATAACTTGAATTAAAGCATGATTTATACTAAATTAATAATCATAAACATGTTACCGTGTTGATATATATATATTATGTGTATAATATATATTATATATATATATAATATATTATATATATATAATATATTATATATATAAGAAAAAGCCAGGAATTTAGGGGAAAACCAGGAAAAAAAACAATGTGGCAAAAAAAAAAAGATTAATCGATATTTACAAGTTACAACCATTCGTGAAGCACGACAAACAGGTGCAACTAAGATAATAAATAGGTACTCACAGCGACAGTTTGACCATCAAGGTCCTTTTTTGTTAGTCCATGGTCCCTAGTTATTGCCGTTACTAGCAAGCAATATCTTGGCCTGTGAACCATCACTTTACATCCACATGGAATCTTGCATATCGTAATTTTCTCTGTGTTCAATCACCAGCAAAGAGCCTATCATTTAGAAACATAGAAGACTAAAAACATGAAACCTTAATTACAAATTCAAGTGAGCAAGAGAAATAGATATCTTGGCCCTTCCCCCCACAAAAACAAGATCAACGGGAACATTTACATGCCTAATAATCATATATGCAAATGGGTACCTGAAGCATTTGCAATTCGTTTTATTTCTGACTGGTGTCCAAGGATTAATTAAATAGGAAATAAACCACTGCAAGGAAAAGCTACTCTCTCCAATCGGAAAAATGATGCAGAAAGATTAAAAACAGCAAAATCCATTAATAAACACTAAATCATCTTCAAAGAAGCGACCCTAAGAGAAAGAGTGTTATTTACGTTAACTATTTTCAGGAGTTCTTAGTCATTGTTTCATATATATTGGAATTTATTCTCCAGCTTTTGTGAATTAGTGGATCTTCAATTCATGTACAGTATGTAGGATATGCAGGATACATGAAGCCTGGAATTTGTGTTCAGTAATGTGCAGGAGGAAGAAGAAAGAACATAGCATAAAAAAGAAAGATGGAAATTGATTCAAAACATCCTGCTGGATTTCCAGAACTAGCTGGATCCAAGCACACTTTTAAGACGATCCAAGTCACACCAAGCAGGAAATATTTGTCCAATCGCACAGGAAATAATGCTAGAGAAAATGAAAAACCTGAAGGCGCTCAATGCAGAAGCCTGATTGAGTCGGGCCTTCCACTTCTACTGCAGCAGTGCAACCTCCACACGAGCAGCATCTTGTGAAGAGCAATTGAGAGAATGTGTGTGTGTATGAGAGAGAGAGAGGGGAAAAAAAGTAGAGGAAGGATGGGTAGGCGGGTTTGCATCAAGGTGGATGTAATCCCACAAGATCACATTGAGTTCGGACTCATGAATTCTCTTATGACCACTTTGGTTTCCCCAACTGGCAGAAAAGGTCATTCAATGGGTTTTCGAAAAGCACGTAAAATAGTTTTAAAAAATTATTAAAAAAAAAAGTCAAAACTGCGAAAGGGGCCCTCTCCAAAGCTTTGATGAGAGTAGAAGGCAACACATGTTCACCTTCCATCATCTCCCACTTTACCATGAGTTCTAATTGGTTTCCTCCCACTTGGAGCTTTTCGCTTCTAGTTACGAGGTTTTTCCATTTGAGTTTTTCCTTTGTATGTTCATCGTTAAGAGGTTTTCCATTTTCGGTTTTGCAGACGCATACGTGCGATATGTTTTGTAAAAAGGTCTTCAGTTATTCCTTTTGTTAAGGGATAATTAATCATTTCAATAGTAGGCAAACAATCTACTGACATTTCTTTATTTTCTATCATCTTGCAAATATAGTGGTATTTCACCATCATATGTATGTTGGAAGGTGAGCATGTGTCACCTTCTGCTCTCATAGAAACTTTGGGAGAGAGTCCCTTCCTCAATTTTGAGTTATCTATTAAAGCTCTTTTTTCTAAAACTATTTCAAATGATTTTGGAAAATCCACAGAATGGTCTTTCGTGAAGTGGCTCATTTGGGGAAACCAGGGTGGCTGGCTATAAAAAACAATTCATGAGCTCAAGGGTTACATCTACCATAGGCTTGAAGTAAACCCGGCCAACTAACCTTCCTCTACTCTATCTCTCTCTCTCGCTCTCCATTGTTCTTCACAAGATGTTGCTCCTGTGAAGATTGCACTACTGTAGTAGAAGGCGCGACTCCATCAAGCTTCAACATGGAGCGCCTTCAATGGCATTAGAGCCTGCTGTGACCTTTGGTCTCTGGTCCTGCAAAAAACACTTTAAAACAGCAAGATTAGACAAGGCCTTAAGAAGCGGCATTTTGCCTGTCAACATGCAAAATGCACTCACAGACCATAAAATGTTTTTGTTTATATACTGCTGACCTCAACAAAGTGAAGCCGTCTAATTTTTCTGAGTTAACAGTAAAAAAATATGCATGTGTATAACCTAATATTGCTTGGCTATTGTTATATATTTTACTTGCATGCTAGCTTAAACATTTATTGCATGCATATTAGATTAAATAGCGATATCTTTGAGAATCTCGCACCAAGCAAGAAATATTTGTCCAATCGCACAGGAAATAATGCTAGAGAAAATGAAGACAAACTGAATTAGGACCAAAAGGATCGTAAATGCCAAGCGTGGTATTCGCTAGTCGCAGACCTCACGCAACACCCACCGTCGCAGAAACGTCAAAAACTTCCGCATCGTTAACTTGCTCACGGGAAGAGGATGAAGGTTCGCATGGTTTCCAAGCGAACGTGAAGGAAAAAGAAGAGTACAGGGCGAAAAAATGCAAGAAGAGGCTCACCGTGTAGGAAGAACGATGCCGACAACATAGAAGCCGGAGGGATCAGGACCCAGCGCCTGCTGCTTACTCGACAGCGGTTCCTCCTCCCACCAAAAGCCGGCACCATAAAATGCACAGCAGATTCAATGCTATAGGGTCGACCATTGAACTCCATGGTCGACCATCCCCCAGGCACCACTGCTACAGGGATCGGTCACACGGCGGGCGGGCGGGCGGGCGGGCGGGCGGGGCGGGACACTCTCGATACGCATCCCCCTGTTATAAACTAATAAAAGTTAACAGAAAGCCGCGCGACATTAGGATGTATTACAAAAAGCGCTCAGTGTTTGAGAATTTACTCTTAACTGCTCAGTTGAGAAAGTAACTAACAAATAAATCATCATCTCAAACATGAAATTAGGATTGTACAATGAGTCGAGTTTAAGTTGTAAAAACTCAACTTGTTTAGATTCCACTTGGCTCGACTATAAAACGAATGTTGAAATATATTGAGAAAATAGTTAAAGCGTAGTGAGTTAAACGAGTTAATGAGTTAAAACAAAAGAAATAGGTTTAACAGAAACGAGTTAAAGAAGCTAAACAAGTCAAGCTCTAGCTCAACACTTTATCGTCGAGTTAAGCTCGAGCCAATTCTTTGGAGCTCAACTTGAGTTTGAATCAAGCTCGAGCTCGACAATGGTGTACAGCCCATTGAAAGGTGATAGAAAACATTAAGTGACACATGCATAGTCGTAAATATCATTGTGTATCAAACGAAACCCTGGATACTGGCCATGAGGAAAATATTCTTGGTTGCACCAAGTTTCAGGCCGAGCAATCTTGTTTATGAGGAAGGGTCGCCTCTGATTTGGACATAAGATGCATGGTAGGGATGTCTCCACCAGAATTTAGATTATTCGTAAGGAAATTGAAAAGATTCAGGTCTGATTGGAAGCGGGCGATACTTCTTTGAACATGTATGAAAAGGTGTTGCGGGAAGAATTGACTGCTTCCTTGATTGAAGAAGAGGAAGCATCGCGTACCAAGTCTAGAGCAAAGTGGCTGATTGAAGGTGATAGGAATTCATGTCATTTCCAGGCTGCTGCAAGTGGGCGTCATGCAAAAAATCGTATTGCTTCACTAGAAGATAATAGAGGCACCCATTCAGACTAGGAAACCATAAAATGATTTTTTTCTATATCTTGTTAGGGATGTCTGCAAAGTCTAGCGAAGTGCTTCCTAATTTGATGGAGGGGGCCCAAAGTTAATGAAAGCCAAAATTCTGAATTGAATAAACCAATGGCTTTGAGGAAGTTCAAAATGTGGTTTTCAAGGAGGATGTTGGGTTCTTTGTAGCAGAACGACACCTTTGATCAACTCTTCGTCTGCACAACGCATTCACCAGTGGCGTCTCCAACCAAGCATCAATGCAGCAGCAACCACCACGGAGGAAGAATAAGAAGAAATATAGATTTTTCGGTTTGCTTCTATGAGGCTCCAATTAGGGTGATCAACATGTAACCTTAGATGAATGAATCACTGGGCATATATAGAGCCATCTCATAGGTTTTCCCAATGCCGAGCGGGTAGTTATGGCATGTGAGAGATTTGCAAAGAGAATCAAGCTCGTAACTGCAAGTGGGCCCCCTTGCAGTTACGAGATAAATGGGTAGGGCCCTTGGCCACTATTCAACATCTTCCACTTGGCCATGAAACCGTCAGATTGCTTCCATTATTTGTGGGTTTCTTTAATCTTTAGTTGTGTGGTTTTTCATAATTGGTTTATTCATCATAACTCAAATATTCAGTATATTTAACATTAGTTACGAGGTTTTTTTCAAAAGGTTTTACCATCATGTAAGCATTTGAAATGTACATAAATATTATATTATTGTTCAATGAGTGAAATCAACCTTAATACTCTTCAACCACCTCACAAAGAGGCAAACCAAGATATTCTTAACATTGAATGACAAGACCAACTAGAAAGTTTGCAACAACGCTTGCATATGACATAACATGTATAAGTTTTTCAATGGGCAAAGGATATATTCAAATGTGCTCTCACTTTTCAAATGTTTACATAGTCATCTAGTTGATTAGCAATACATTGAATCTTCACTGTGACTATCTAAAAGAAGGAGGTACTTTTCATCTTGTACTGTCTTTGAAAGTATTTCATTTAACTCATCATGCATATAATAATTTTCATGACCAAATATTTATATCATAACATACAAATAAATCACCTATCGTCATATCAGATTTGTCAAGTATTTCATAAAGGTCAAAACATAACTCCACTAGCAAATGCATATAGCAATAATTCAAGTATTTCCATTTGTAACTTAATTATCAATGTTTGATGAATAGAGGAGTTTGACTGAGTTAGTTGTTTTCCTAACTGATCAATTGGTTCATTATCAAACTGATCCTCAGTCGGCTGATTGTGTGACTACTTATTAACATGTCAATCAATCAAATTTGATCATCAAAATAATCATCATATTTGTACTATTGGAATAATTTCATCATGCACAAAAACATCTTAGACCCTACTTTTATTTGGGTATACAATAGATATGTATTTGCAGACATATTTTTTAATTTCTAGATCTGCATTTTGACATGCATTATAGATCTCCAAAGATCTCAATATGGATCTATTATATTCATGAGTGTTATCTTACACCTCATGACAATTATTAAAAAAACAAATTCATTCTCAAATAAGAACTTAGTAGCATACTAGCATGGATCTAATATAAGAAGAATATGGATGTTTAACTGTATATACAAATATATATATTCAATTCTGAATCAAGGTTGTATGTAAGGTGAATATCAAGCAATAAAATAGATCTAATTACCAAATGTTACATGAATATAAAGATTCTGTTTATATTAGCATGGATCCAAACTAATAATATTTACAATACAACTAATATGAATTAACTTTGAAAGGATGCAATTTTGGATAAATGCTAGCCCATCGTTCTATTGAGAAAATAAAGTAACCATTTGCTAGTGCTTTAGTGTTAAAAGCTTCCAAATAAACACATTCTTGCCAATATAGATTTTAGTTCAAAAAGGTTATATTATACCTCTTGGGCATGTATTAAAAAACAAATTCATTTTCATAAGAAAAAGAAGCAAATAAAGTTTTATTCAATAGTTCTCTAGAATGATTTTTGGATCTAGAATGACAATAAATGTTACAATATAATCAGATCCAAAAGCAAACATGATAACATATATTAGAACCGATATAAATAGGATATGGATTTGTCCCACATATCAAACTTTACGTATTGTGGATTTCACCAGTTCAAATATAAAAATTCAAATAATATCAACATAGATCCAAACACAACAATATGAAAAGATAATGAATATCTCGTCCTGAATAACAGTCTAGTTCTCTTAAGTCAACACCAAAGATTTTTCTTTTTTCTCACTTTTAATATGACGCAAATCTAAATTCATACCTGCTAGCCATCTCTGATAAGAGCTTCTACGTTGATATGCTTGTTAATATGGCTTTCATCATGTTAAGAGTGTTACCTTTTAGTACAACAGATCTTCAAAATTCTTGTTAATATGGCTTTCATCACTTACAACTACAAACAAAAAAGTCAAACATGATGATATATTGGATTCAATGTAAGTACAGATATTTGGAGCCAATGATCCGAACAAGTTAATATCGATCTAAATCTTTCATGAAACAAGCACAATGCTATATGGATTTCACCATGTCTAAGAGTGCTTATTTATACTTCTTAGCATACCAACATCCAATAATATAATCATTCCTTTTAACTAGGATAGACATATTGAATTATAATCTTTGTTCAGAGAATTGCTGTCATAAAAAGCACAAGAAATTCATCTTTTAGAACTCTAATGCTACTCAAATTGAATTTATACATTTTTCTTTTAATTCGATAAAATCATTAGATCTAAAACCAATGCATATCATAGTATGTTTATATCCAATATAAACAAGATATAAATCTTAAACAAAAAGATGTAAACAAGTCAAATCAGATCATGCTTCAAAAGAGTGCAATGTTTACTGTGAGTTCCAAATTCAACAGCTAAATGGATACAAAAAAAAGTTCTGGTCATATCTAATATCAACATGGACCCAAAATGACAACAAATATCTGAAAAGTGTGCATGATAACATATATTTGAACCAATATAAACAAGATATGGATTTTTAACCAATATCCAAACAAATTAATATTTGAATATGCCACGAACCAAACTAAATACAATTATGGATCTTAAGCAATGATTAGATACAAAGCAAAAATATAAATGGTTGTCTAGATTTAGATCATATCAATGTGGATCCAAACACAATGATATCAACAATAGAATCAATATGTATTTAAACAAAGAAAGATGATCCAAATTCAAATACAATATGAACATGTTTCAATATAATCCAAATAAGATTTTACTTAGTGTTCAAAACACAAGGTTTGTACCGCCATTGGGTCATGCACGCACAAAATAACAAAATTGCATAAGCATATATACATGTTGCTAACCATTTAGTTTTTCAGTGCTGGTCAGTTCTGAGGCTCCAACTATAGAAGTCATTTCTAAGTTTCGATTTTAAAGACAAGTTAAGAACAACGAAGAAGAATTTAAATCATCATTAGATATTCGCAACATTAATAATATCATGTCAAGACATCTCCAACAAAATTCTAAAACACCAGTTAAAAGCAAGGAGGTTTCAATTTTAAATATTAGAGCATGAATTTCCTCCTTTATTTTCAAAACTATTTTTAGAACCCTGGTTTAGAGATTTTTAATAAGTTTGAGGGTACTTATATGAATTGTAAATAAAGTCTCGATTTTCTGCTGAAATTGTAAAACAATTTGTCAGAACCCTCTTTTGGCAACTTATAATAAGTATGAGTGGTCTCTCTATGCAATTTTAAATAAAAATCCAGTTTTAAACCGAATATAACTTTCGCTACCCTCTTTCTGAAAAGTTTTTAGCAAAAACTTTGAGGCATTCACGATGTAGGAGAATGAAATGGGACATGTAGTTCTTTAAAGAGGTACGGTACCTAGATAAGCTCCACTGTGGCATTGGAGATTGCTCGGTACTCTGCTTTAGAGTTGGATCTAGTAACAATAAATTGCTTTTTGGAGCTCAAGGTTAGAAGATTAGGTCCAAGAAGAAGTGCATATCCTCATGTTGATTTTCTATCATCGAGATTTTTCGCCCAATTTGCATTGCTATAGGCTTGAAAACATGAATTTTTAGATGGTTGAATAAAAATGCCATGACTATGAATGTGCTTGAGGTGACACAAGATGCATTTGACATCCTACCAATGTTCAATAGTGGGGTTGCAGAAATTGACTACTATGTACATCAAATGATATATTAGGTCTAGTGATGGTGGCATATTGGAGTGACACAACAATTTGGCCATAAAGTGATGCATCGTGAAAGGTGTTGCCTTCATTAGCCTGTAGGGAGGTAGAGCATGACATGGATGTGCCAATTGGCTTGACTTCAGTCATGTCGGCCCTTTGAAGAATGTCCACAAAGTACTTATGTTGAGATCATATAATTCCAGATTTAGTTGTGATGATTGAAATGCCTAGACAATAATGAAGAGGCCCTAGATCTTTAAGAGCAAACTCATGTTGAAGATTATCAATAACCTGTTGCACTGAAAAAGACGATGTAATGATAACATTGTCCACATAAACTAAAAGATATATTGAGTCTTCTCATGAAAAACAAAGAGACATGTTAGTCGTCGAGCTTTGAAATCCAATATTATAAAGATTATTGCTTATTTTTTTATACCAAGCATGAGGAGCCTATGTTAAACCATACAGTGCTTTATGTAGATGACACACGTGAAGAGGATGTTGATCATCTTCAAAGCCAATGCCTGGGTCATGCAGATAGTATCTTGAAGATCCCCGTGAAAGAATGTGTTGCTAACATCTAAATGTTGAATCTCCCAGTGATTTCCAATGGTGACTAAAAGTACAATGGGAATGGTAGCAGGTTTGACCACCATACTAAATGTGTCAAAATAATCTATGCCTTGTTCTTATCTATAGCCCTTAGCCTTCAACCGGGCTTTGCAATGCTCACTAGATCCATCAGCCTTGCATTTGAGTTTAAAACCCACTTGCACCTGATAACATGTTGTCCTGGTCATGGGATATGAGAGGTGGGGATTTGATTAACATGTTTGGTGTCTAAGAGATGGGTATAACAGGTCCAATAGAGTGATGTAAGATTGTTGGGGGTAAAATTTTCCTTTGAAATGGAAAATCCATTTCATTGAAAACCATGTTTCTAGATATAATAATTTTGTTTGTGGTAGGGTCTAGGCAAATATAAGCTTTATGACCAGGGCTGTATCCTAAAAAGGCACAAAGGATTATTTAAAATCAAGTTTATGATTTCTATAAGGTCTTAGGCAAGGAAAACAAGCACAACCAAAATTCCTAGAAAAGTATACTCTAGACTCTTTTTGAAAATCACTTCATAAGGTGACTTTTGTTGATGAACAATTGAGGGCATCTGAGTCATTAAATAGTATTGAGTGAATAGCCTCAAAAATTAGTTGGCACGCCAGACTATGCCGTAAGGCAATGTCCAGAATCCACTATGTAACTCATTTTGCTCACGTGTATGTGGACAAGAAATTCAACGAACAATTCTATGCCCCTTAACATATGCATCCAAAACTTTCTACTCACCACCACCACCACCATGAAAATATTTAATTTTCCCCTCATAAATATTTTCAACTCCATTTTTAAATATTTGAAACACATCTACAACATTAGATTTATGGGGCAAGCATGTAGATCTATGTAAAATGAGAAGATGCATCAACAAAGGACACATAATATCTATATCGATCTGAACTACTAACCGAGATGGCCCCCAAACATTAGAATAAATTCGCTCAAGCAGTACATTAATCTGTCACATGAGTCATAAAAAGGCAATGTATATTTTTCCCTTATTGACATGCAGAGCAAACTTTATTCAAATTTAATGTATGAAAATATGACAACTCAAATCTACTGATAACTTGTTGAAAAACTCTACATGCAGGGCCGCCAAGATAAGGAGCATAGATTGACAAGATATTGAGATCATTTGTCACATGATGGGTAGCACCTGAGTTAGCAAACCAGATATCATTGTTTCCATCCTATACAAAAGTATGATAGGCTTGGACTTGATCATTGTTAGAGTTGGTTTTTGGTGTAGTAATTTGATATCAAGTCCGAACAATGTGTCCTATTGCAGTACTGACATACTATCCTTCCATGAATATTTTCAGATCAGCCTCTTCCTTGACCATTATAATGCCCACATTTTTGTTTTGGAATCCTGGTTTTGATTGAATGATTGATGCTGCTGATTATACTTGCTGCTGTTAGCCTTGAACTGAGTACTGTTAGTAGAAAATCCAGCATCACTATTTTCAACTTCACCGTGATCTGGTTGAGACTCTTAAATTAACACTAAACTAAGGAGTTCATTAAGAGACATAGGATTAGCTCGAGTGCTCATAGAAGTCCTAAATGCAGCATAGGAACTAGGCAGTCCACATGCAATATATGGAGAATCAAGCTGTCTTCTATCACTGGTTTTGAGGCCATTGTCATCTGGTGCACAAGAGACTTAAGTCTTTGAACATATTCACTAACAGAGCTGTTGCTTTCATTGTAGATTGCAGTTGCTCCCTAAGTAGAAGCACACGAGAGTGAGAGTGTGCAGAATACAATTCTTTTAGACTATTCCAAACTCCTTCTGATGATTTCAGGCCACAATATCAGAATGGATTGGTTCAGTTAAAAAATTGATAATTCATCCTAAAAGAAGCTGATTTTGACGATTCTAAGAGATGTATTCAAGATTCAGCTCTTGAAATTTTCCATTGATGGACTTCTTAAATTGTTTTGGATATGGTTTACAAACATACACTAGTCAGTACAAGTCATATCTCATAAGAATAGGAGTAAATTTTGTCTCCCATAGAAGATAGTTATCAGATGACAATTTCACATTAAGAAAATCTTGCAAATTAGAAGGACAGCCAAGAAGATTTCCAAAACTTATCTGTTGTAACACAAATGATGAAGAAAAAGAAATCGTTTGATGCCATAGTGCCAACACAAGGTCTTCTCTTTTGGGACAACAAACTAGCTCTCAAACACAAGCAAGAGCATGTGGCTTTGGTACCATAAAAGATTATGTGATAGGTTGAGGGAGAGGTGGAGAGAAAGAAAGAGTGAGAGAAAGAGAGAACAAGATACATGGTTCAACTGCCTACATCCATGGGAAGAGTTGTGAGTTTTTTCCTTAATCAATGTCACGTGAGAGAGATATAAACTCTTATTTGTTACATGATGTTACAATAGATTTAGTGTATCGTATAACAAATCCTGCAGTAGTGTCAACGCAATTTGTTTTGTCCAACTACTTATCGCCTCTTAATAAGAAGTTTTTATTGTAAAACAAGTCCATATAGTGTCGTTGTCATATTAACTTTTTTCAAGTGCTTATCACATCCTTATAAACACAATTTAGTTGAGTGTATTGTATAACAAATCCTGTAGTAGCGTTACTGCAATTTGTTTTGTCCGACTGTTTATCATCTCTTAGTAAGCGCCTTTTTATCATAAAGCAAGTCCATGCAGTATCGTTGTTATATTAATTTTTTTCATGTGCTTATCGCATCCTTCTAAACATGATTTTACATGAGTGTATCATATAACGATTCCTGCAGTTGTGTTATCGCAATTTGTTTTGTCCAACTGCTTATCGCGTCTTAGTAAACACCTTTTTATCGTAAAACAAGTCCATACAGTGTCGTTGTCTCATTGAATTTTTTCGAGTGCTTGTCGTGTTCTTGTAAACATGATTTTATTCGATTGTCTCATATAACAAATCTTGTAGTAGCGTTATTGCAATTTGTTTTGTCTGACTACTTACCGCATCTTAGTAAGCACCTTTTTATCGTAAAACAAATCCATATAGTGTGTTATCGTACTAAATTTTTCAGAGTGCTCATCACGTCCTTGTAAACATGATTTTATTTTAGTGTGTCATATAACAAATCCTATAGTAGCGTTATCATAATTTGTTTTGTCTGACTACTTATCGCCTCTTAGTAAACACTTTCTTATCGTAAAACAAGTCCATGCAGTGTCATTATCACACTAAATTTTTCAGAGTGCTTATCGCGTCCTTGTAACACAATTTTACTTGAATGTATCTTATAATGATTCCTATAGTAGTGTTATCTGCACCTGAGGAATCAGTCTCAGCCAAACATAGGTACTGGACCTGGGCTGCAAACAACCTCAGAGAGTCTTTCGCATGTAGTGGTATCTCAATGCTCTTTTGAACTCACTACTTATCGCCCCTTTTATCATAAAACAAGTCCAGACAGTATCATTGTTGCATTAAATTTTTTCGAGTGCTTATCGTGTCTTGGTAAACACTATTTTACATGAGCATATTGTATAACAAATCCTGGAGTTGCATTATCACAATTTGTTTTGTCTGGCTGCTTGTTGCCTCTTAGTAAACACTTGTTTATCATAAAACAAGTCCATACAGTGTCATTGTTACATTAAATTTTTTCGAGTGCTTATCGCGTCCTTGTAAACACGATTTTATTTGAGTATATCATATAACGAATCCTATAGTAGCGCTATCGCAATTTTTTTGTTTGACTACTTATTGCCGCTTCGTAAGCACCTTTCTATCATAAAACAAGTCCATACAAGTGTCATTGGTGCATTAAATTTTTCTGAGTATGTACGGCGTTCTCGTATAATGAATCTTGCACTTGTGTTATCGCAATCAGTTTTGTTTGAGTGGTTATTTCATTTGCTCGTACAACAATCCTACCATTCATATTGGCAATCTCTTTATGTTTTCTTCCTCTTCGTTTGGTTTGGCCTTCTTAGTGTGGCCCGTGATACGTACTCCACCAAGTCATCACGTAGCTGTTTTCTGAGATGGTGGTATACTATCCTGTGAAAAAGCATGTTCGCTGCCATTGTAAATTGCTTCTATGCATTTGATGACAAAAACATCGCAATCATAGTAGTTGTTTTGGTGGAGAGCTTTCTTCCTATGGAAAAAGTGCCACTGAATCATGTTGATTCTGCACTGACTCCATAAGAATTCTTTCACGAACCATAATCATAGAGTACTGGTCCATGCATTTGCATTGAATTGTATTAAAGCAAGCTCTATTCTACATGTCGAGAATATACAATACTCAATGATGGCACTCTTCCCACAAGGTTGGAAGTAGAACCACTTCAAACGAGTTCAACAGAGGTTTGGGAAGCATATTTTTAGAGTCCATGAAACCACAACCGAAGGGCTTTCAGCGGACTGCACTCCGTACAACATGATAGAAGAACATAAATAATGTCGTAGGTCAAGCAAGCTATAAATATATTTTAAAAAACTAAACTACTGTGACGGCAGAACTGAGAATGCAATGCTTTTGATTCGCAAGTGTTTGTTGCATTAAGTCCATTCCATCTTGAAAAATCTGCGACTAAAAGACAAACTATATAAATGATCCACTTACCATATTCCCTAACAGTAATGTTAATGAGATAGTAGGTACCTACGATATTGCTAATTCAATCTTTTGGGTTGAGCTCATGAACAATCCCATGTATATCATCACTGAACAAATTACATTTATTCTTCTTCATTGTCATCACCTTCTGAAACGAGTTATTACCTGTTGCCTCTCTTATATATACAAATATAGTCCAAATTATTCCCGTCATGGCACATTTAATATACCTCCATGTGACAATACATATTGCAGTGGTACATTTCCATTTTTTGTGTTGTTGATGAACATGCAATAGTGCAGAGGAATGTTGCTTGAATGTTGTGTGCTTTGACTACGTACATTTAATGCAATTGCAACAATTAACATCTTCATTAAATGCAGTCAAATGGGTATTAGAAACAACAAGTGATAATACATATCATGTGTTGTTCCCTCTCAGCCAAATGCATGTGAGATAAGCAATCGATAAGCAGTAAAAAAGCATTTTCGCTTTTTTTCGAGTGCTTATCACATCCTTTAAAAACAATTTTATTAGAGTCTATCATAAAAATGAATCCTGTCATAACATCATCGAGAATGATCAACATTAGCACAATATGTTATTTTTTTTGTGTTCACTTAATGCAACTGAATGGATGTCATAAATAGCAGGCAACAGTATCGCGTGTTGTTCCCTCTCATATAACAAACTGGTAGAGCCGAATGTGTATTATTTTATGCTCAAATGTTAATTAGGTTATCATTTTTTTAAGATCTAATGTGAACATATGATTTTCAATGATCAAACTATGACATAAACACTGTTACATACATATATATGATAATCATATGGATTTATCATAGATGAGATAGTGTTGTTGTTACACACATATATAAAACAATCATATATATATATCATAGATGAGAGAGTATTGTTGTTACACATGTACATATAACAATAATATGGTTATATCATAGATGAGATAATGTTGTTGTTATACATATATATTTGACAATCATAGGTATATATCATAGATGAGATAGTGTTGTTGTTACACACACACACACACACACACACACACACACACACACACACACACACACACACATATATATATATATATATATATATATATATATATATATATATATATATATATATATATATATATATATATATATATATATATATATATATATGATAATCATATGGTTATGTCATAGATGATCCAGCACATACTGTGTGTTGTTCCCTCTAAGATAATTAACTGTGTGTAGCCCAATGCATTATTTTATGCTTGTTACTGATCGAAGTGTGACAAAAACACTGTTGGCTTTGTTCGATTGTGCATATATGAAAATCATATGTGTATTTGTATGTATTCATTGATGCTCAAACGTCCACATAAGATTGGTATGAATATATACATCAATTAGGTTGTCATTTTTCTAAGATCTAATGTGAACATATGGTTTCCAATGATCGAAGTGTGACATAAACACTATTATATATATATATATATATATATATATATATATATATATATATATATATATATATATATATATATATATATATATATATATATATATATATATATATATAGTTATATCATAGATGAGATCATAGATGAGATAGTGTTGTTGTTACACATATATAGATGACAATCATAGATATATATCATAGAAGAGATAGTGTTGTCATTGTTATATATGTATATATATGTATAGTTATAATCATATCATAAATGATCCATTACGTATCATGTGTTGTTCCCTCACAAATAACCAACTGGTATAGCTTAATGTGTTATTTTATGTTTGTCAATTATCGAAATGTGACATAAGCACTGTTATCTCTGATTGATTGTACATATATAAAAACACGTGTACATATATGTATAAATAGTATTATCGATGCTCAAACATCCACATAAGCTTTGTATGGATATACACACCAATTAGTTTGTCATTTTTCTAAGATCGAATGTGAACAAATGGTTTTCAAGAACTAAAGTGTGACTTAAGCACCATTACATATATACATATGAAACTCATATGGTTATAGCATGGATGAGATAGTGCTATTGCTACATACACACACACACACATATATATGTATATATGACAATCATGTAGTTATATCATATATGATCCAACACATATCACATGTTGTTAACCCTCTTCGATAACCAACTGGTATAGCTGAATGTGTTATTTTATGTTTGTCAATGATTGAAGTGTAACATAAGTACAGTTATCTCTTAGTGCATATATGAAAACCATATGTGTATATATAAGTATGAGCAGTGTTTTTGATGCTCAAACGTCAAGACAAGCTTGATATGGAAAAACACATCAATTAAGTTTATGCTTTTCTAAAATCTAATTTGAACATATGGTTTTCAATTATGGAAGTGTGAACATAAGCACCGTTACACATATATATATATATATATATATATATGAAAAACATATAGTTATGCCATAGATGAGATAACATTAAAAACATATAGTTATATCTCATAGATGAGATAACATTATAGTTACACACACACACACACACACACACACACACACATATAGATATATGACAAACATATGGTTAGATCATAAATGATCCAGCACATATCACATGTTGCTCCCTCTCAGATGACCAACTGGTATAGACAAATGTGTTATTTTATGTTTGTCAATGATCAAAATGTGACATAAGCACTGTTATCTTTAATCGATTGTGCATACATGTAAATCATATGTGTATGCATATGTATGAGCAGTATTATCGATACTCAAATGTCCGCATAAGATTGATATGGATATAAACATCAATTTGGTTGTCATTTTTCTAAGGTTTAATGAGAACATATGATTTTCAATGATCGAAATGTGACATAAGCACCATTACATATATACATATAAAGCTCATATAGTTATATCGTAGATAAGATAATGTTGTTGTCACACACACACACACACACACACACACACACACACACACACACACACACATATATATATATATATATCAATCGTAGGTATATCATAGATGAGATAGTGTTGTTGTTATATATATATATATATAACAATCATATGGTTATATCATAAATGAGATAATATTGTTGTTACACATATATATATGACAATCATATGGTTATATCATAGATGAGATAATGTTGTTGTTACATATATATACATACGACAATTATAGGTATATATCATAGATGAGATAGTATTGTTTTTACACATATATATATGACAATCATATGTTATATCATAGATGCAATAGTGTTTTCGTTACACAGACACACACACACACACACACACACACACACACACACACACACACACACACACACACACACACACACACACACATATATATATATATATATATATATATATATATATATATATATATATATATATATATATATATATATATATATATATATATATATATATATTGACAATCATATGATTATACCAGAGAATTGTTCTTACATATAAATATGACAACTTGATGAACGTGGCAATTTACATACTTTTTGAAAATAAATACACGTTTCCCCAAAAGTGATGCAAGATACGAGTAGAAACAATATTTTCAGCGTATTTTTCCATAACAAAAGAGGTGGTTTCGACTAGATTAGTGCATATTAGGGCAAATTGAGGTAAAAAGAAAGAGAGACTCCATAGCGAGGGAGAAGAAGACCATTGACGCAACAAATTTGGCTGGGTTTGCAACAAGGAGGAGGCGTTCAACCAGAAAACCAGCCAGTGAATCCAATAAACAAGCCTGCAACTCCATAACACATTTGCCCAGAAAACCAGCCAACAAGCCCAACAAAGCAGCTGGAGAGTCCAAGACACATTCTAGGGAACTTAGGGACAATCTACTCTCTATTTACATTGAAGACTTCTTCCCTCGCAAGCAAGTAACCAATACTAGTATGAATTATTATGTTGATCTTTTAGAGTGTAGGTGTTAGAATTTAGGCCTTGGAAATTATCCTATAAGAACAAATTTCATGGTACCTATCCTTCATCTTATTTCATCATGTAACCTTTATGTTGGAAAAAGCATTGATCAAACTGATAGATGTTTAATAGCATGTTGCATCGTTTCCATTGTTGGATGATACTGCAACTTTGATGACGAATGTCATAGAAAATGTTTCGAGAATTAAGGACCAGTCACCACTGACGTTAAAATGGTTGTTCCTCTTTCTGTAAATTCCTAAATGTCTTGCTTCGATTTTACTCTAATATGATTGCTCTCTAACGCCCATATGTTTCAGGTTATATTTCCTTCTATGTGGGTGGAAAAGGCATAGTGGGTGTTGTATGTCCTTCACAATGTCAAAAAACAAGTGCGGATATGCAATGTATGCGAAGGTTATGACAACTAACAAATTGCATACGACCTCTATAGGCTGTTAAGCAGTTTAACCTAAATTTTTGTTAAGATAACTTCTTAATATTTCCTTAATAAGTTTTGGTTTTTTTGTACAAATATTGTCTCAAACATGTCTTCAACATCATAATGTTGGACGACTACAAACTTTTACAGTAAAATGTCAACAGCAAAGAAACAACTATGATTGTTGTGTGTTTGTGATGAAATATATGCATGAGATAACATCTTGAAAGAAACCTAGCTTCACCCAAGCTGATGTTACCAATAGAATTAGATCTATTGGAAACTTGCTTCAAATAAGTAGACATTCTGAAGTTTAAATAATATCATCTTTGTAACCATTTCAGTTGAAACTTGTTTCAAATAAGTAGACATTCTGAAGTTTAAATAATATCATCTTTGTAACCATTTCAGTTAATTTTCGTGTCCTTGTAATCATTTCTCTTAATTAACACATTTGTAAATGTGCTTATCATGTTTTTGGTGTCCATTTACCTATCGTCTTCCATTATTATCTCATTCGCACGACCCTTCCTATCGTTATCACACTTTGTCTTAGTTTACTTATTGTCTTTTGGTAGATGCATTGTTATCTCATTCTCTTGTATCCGTTTGGCCTTCCTATCATTATCACGTTCTATCGTTATTGTACACTTGTTGTTATCTCATTGTTTCATTACGTTGATTTATTGCATTTTTGGTGTCCATTTACTTATCATCTTCCATTGTTATCTCATTAGCACAACTCTTCCTATCGTTATTGTGTTAATTCATCTTTGTTTACTTATCATCTTTTGGTATATGTATTGTTATCTCATTCTCTCGTATCTGTCTGTCCTTCCTATCGTGTTCTATCGTTATTGTAGACTCGTTGTTATCTCATTGTTTCATTACATTAATTTATTGCATTTCTGGTGTCCATTTACTTATTGTCTTCAGTTGGTATCTCATTCGCACGGTCCTTCATGTCTTTATCACATTAATTCTTCTCCGTTTACTTATCCTCTTTTGTCAGACGCATTGTTATCTCATCTCTTGTATTTGTTCCGGCCCTTCTTGTCACTATCATGTTCTATCCTTATTGTAGACTTGTTGTTGTTAGCTCATTGTTTTGTAACTTAAATTTTTGCATTTTTGGTATCCATTTACTTATCGTCTTCCATTGTTATCTCATTCAAATAGTCCTTCCAATCGTTATTGCATTAATTCATCTATGTTTACTTATTGTCTTTTGGCAAACACATTGTTATCTAATTCTCTTGTATCCGTTCGGACCCTTCCTATTGTTATTGCGTTCTATCGTTATTTTAGACTCGTTGTTATCTCATTGTTTCATTACACTAATTTATTGCATTTTTTGTGTCTATTTACTTATCATCTTTCATTGTTATCTCATTCGCGCTACCCTTCTTGGTGTTATCACATTAATTCATCTCTTCGTAAATGCCTTTATATCGTAAAACAAATACTACAATTCTAATATGTATTGTCGTAGTTCATACAGTGTCGTTCTCATTGCCTCTCATGTATTTATGAATATAGTCCCAATTGTTCTCACCATGTCACATTTAATGCACCCACATGCGACAATACATATCGCAGTAGTACATTTCTATTTTTTGTGCTACTGATGAATACGCGATAGTGCAAATGAATGTTTCTTGGACGTTGTGTGTTATCAACTGCGTTCATTTAATGCAGCTACAACAATTAACAGCTTAACTAAATGTAGCTGAATGGAGGTTAGAAAACAGTAGGCATAGTACATGTCGCGTGTTGTTCACTCTCAGATAACAAACTTGTATAGGAGACTCATTGTATTCTCATTCTCTAGTATCCGTTCTGGCTCTTCCTATCGTTATTGCATTCTATTGTTATTGTAGACTTGTTGTTATCTCATTGTTTTGTTATGTTAATTTGTTGCATTTTTGTGTGTCCATTTACTTATTCTATATCTCATTCACACGTCCCTTTTTGTCATTATCGCATTAATTCGTCTCCGTTTACTTTTTGTCTTCTTAGCAGACACGTTGTTATATCATTCACTCGTATCTATTCCAGCCATTCTAGTCGTTATTGCATTCTATCGTCATGGTATAATGGTTGTTACCTTTGGCACCATGTGCCTTGTCGTATCCTTTCCTGCACCAGGTTTGTATGTAGTTATCATATTATTTCATCTCCTTTTCAAAGCTTGTTACATAATGATCTATTGTATGATACATTTTGAGAGGGCTACTATTGGGATTGACGAACTGAATCCATGTGGCACTGTAACAATTAAACAAAATCAATTATCAGAATGTGTTTAAAGTTTAAATATACATAATACACATAATATATTAAACTTACCAGGACTTTCATAAAACCGCCATATACATCTTTCATACATGTGGACGACATTCAGGTCTAAACATAATCAACCTTTTGAGGATGATTTTCTTTTTTGACTTTTCTAGTCCTGCCTCTTTTCTCCAAGGAGCTTTTTGTCCTACGCAAACTCCTATCTAGCTTCCTCTTCAAAGCAGTGACTGGTAGACTAGTACCATCGTATTTTACAACCTTTGCCTCAGCATGATCGAACAACATATTAGCATAACCATGTCCCTTCTTCTCTAAGGGGTATGGGGTGACAAGATTTGCTACTTCGGGCTGGTTTTTCATTGCCACCTTGTTGTCATGACATAGATTCGAAACATTCTCTACCGCTACGTTCGCCAACTGCGTCATATGTTCATAAATCTGGTCATTCCTTGCTGCCATGTCTGTAACATACGTCAGTCTGCACAGTACGGGACTTGTGACCATCAGAGAAAGGACTTTCGAGAGAAATCTTAATTAACTCAATCTTTAAATTTTTGGTCCATCTACGTAGGATGTATCTCTCTAGTAGTTCCTGAATGTCCTCTCGATCGAGTCTTTAGAGCATGGCAACACAAATACCTATAAATTCAAATTTCTTACAAGAATATTTGACATCACCTATTTCGATGATGTAGTTCACGAAAACATCATTGATCTTAGTCAAATTTCTCCCCCTTTGTATCACATGATATATGCAGCAACTTGATTGTTGTGCATGTAATTCAGACAATGACAATTTGCGATGCAGCCATCAGCATGCAACTCATGCGAGAAGGTGCCAATGGATGATTGTGTTCAATTGTCAATGTGCAAATATAATATTTTTCATTCAGATGCCTTCTCAACTTCAAATTGACGGCACAACCACACCTTGTATCAATCCTGTGCTTGGTTAAACATGTTATTAATCTCTTCCATGCTCATTTCGAACAAATATATGACATTCGCACAACGACGTTCTGTGCGTTTCTCTCCATCCTACATTTCCTTACACTAAACCCATGGCCAAGAGCATAAGAATTGTAGAAACTGTGTGTTGCATCCTCTGAACTCCATTCCTACAACAGGAGCACGTTCTTCGGGATCCTTAGTCTCGAACTCCGTTCCTACAGTAAGAAGATCCAATCCTACAATAGGACCATGTTCTTTGGTTTCCTCCATCTCAAACTCCATTCTTGCAGAAGGAGCACGTTTTTTTGAAATACTTCATTTCCTCGCAGAATGACCCCGTCTTTTGTTCGTTGCCATCCGGTGATGTAAATATTTCATACACTTTGCCATTTACAATGCATAAAGTCAACAGAAAGTAAATAACTTTTTAACATTATCTTACGAATTATTTGTTTCACACATAAATACATTCCATCAAATAACATTCAACATTATCTTACCATAAAGTCAATCAGACCTTATCTCACACTATTTAGTGGTATCGTTGTTATCTCATTACATCGTGACCATTCCTTTCATCATGTGATCACATCAGACCTTATCTCACACTATTTAGTGGTAGACTCGTTGTTATCTCATTACATCGTGACCATTCCTTTCGTTATGTGATCGCATTATCTCGTCTCTGTTTACTTATGGCCTACTTTGTATACATGTCTTCTATTATTCTGTCGATCAATAACGAGATGAAAGATTACGAAACATAATGAAATAAACTGGGATGCATAAACTTATCCCATGAAGTCGTAATCTCATGCATTCGTTATGCCATGGTTTCGTTATCTCAAGCAAATTATCTCAAACCTGTTACATTATAACATTATGTACTACATAAATTGGGATGCACTCATTGTTTCGTCTGTAACATTATCTACCACAAGAACTGAGATGCACTTGTTACCTGTTGTGTCAACATTTTTTTTAAGCTCTGCCATCACTTCTGTCTTCAGTTCCTCAGAAAGTGCTACTTTGATTTCTTCGAATGTCCAACCATCGAAAAAAAAAACCCTTGTAGAAGCCATTGCCTTTGTCATTTAACATCCACAAACAAAAACCCATAACGACATCGTTGTGAACTCACCACTGTCCTTTCCTTTTGTTGTCATTCTGTCATTTCTGCTTCAAGGCCAAGGTTTCTTCACCAGCAACCTCTGCTCTCCTTCCTTCATTCAATGGGAACCTCTCTCTCCTATTTTTCTTCTCCCTGGCCGTCTTCATTCCTTTGCACAAAATAATGCATGTAGCGTGAAAGTTAAGTATGTATATGTTGTGTCCGTGCAATGCTAGGGCATTCAAATAAATATGCATATGTACCTTTTTTGGCACAAAGGTAATTTCTGAAACTTTATATATACATAGTACAAACCACTCTATAAGGACATTCAATTAAATATGGACATATACCTTTTCATTCACTAAGGTAAATATTGAAACTTTACATATACATAGTAGGGTCCACCCCTGGCATAAGCTCGTTGAGTATGCTGAGGTGGCGCACGTACGGTCTCCTATAGTTTGGCCTCGGCACTTGACTTTTCTAGCCATGCGTCCTATCTCCACCTCTTTTTCTCTCTCTCCTTCCTCATCATGGCTTATCTTGCACAACACCCTCTCACAAGGCACAACACACACCAAATAGTAAGTTCATGTGAGGCATAGTTTAGTGGGTGGGATCTCCGCACTCCATTTTAATGGCTGGGATTTGTTTGGACAGCCGTTGATCGTATTTATTCAGCACATAAGCACAACAGAGGATCCTAGGTTTAGCCAGGCAAGACTGCAACACGACACCAATAAGCCTCTACCTATTTTCTTCTCTGATAATGGTTGGTGGCTGCCATTTACTAATTAATACCATCGCACACGCAACCTCATTTTTTCTAGGGTTAGCCCGAGAAAACCTATTAATTCTCATTAATTTTCGAGATTCACCAATACCCTTTTGTAAGGGAATAGTTACACGGGTTCATAAAGCATATAAGACGCGACCCACTTATTAACTATTCTTCCCTATTCACATATTCATAGTTGATCCAACTGGATGACTATAAGGTATCCTTTTTAAGTAACAAGAATTCCTATATCCAACTCCCTATTTCATAAAAAATTAAAAGGCTTTCTCATAGTTTCCTTTTGTCACGTTGAAAGAAAACTACCATGAAAAAGACAATAGTTTTTCTTTTTCTTATTTTATTAACCAAAATAGATTACTGAAATATTTTCTCAGGATTTCTTCTTTAACAACGACAATTAAATGGTACATGACTTGAACGCACCACCCTCACTATTTTACATGCTTGAATAATTCGTTTTTTTTTTACAACAATTTAATTTCAATCTTGCACATCTTTGATACATGTACCATGTACGTATTTGTGCTTATGATTCTTGTAATATCGACGTCATGCAGTATTTGCCAATCTTTTTGAAGATATATACATGTCCTCTCCGTTTCAAATAGACTGAGTTTAGTCATTTTTAATGTCATTTGACAGTTTCCAATTCAACAAACTTATAATATAATAAACCCGTATCTGAGACCCCTACAGATGCAAAATTTAAGATAAGTTTTTCATAACATTCTAACATTCTATACAAAGATGCCTCTTCTCCAGCCCACATTGTTGGCAATGAGAAACTCTAAATAATCTCATCGCTAATATCACAAAGTAAATTATAGTGGATGAAAACATCATAAGGACAGAAATAACTTAGGGTTTCCAACTATTAACCTAATTAATAACTACCTCTGCAATGTACGTTAGGCAGGATGAAGTCATATTATTAATGGCATTGGACATGAACAATTTTGTTCACACAAATAGGATCTCTCTCTCTCTCTTTCACACACACCCCCCCCCCCCTCCCTCTCTTTCTCTCTCTTTTAACAGCAGGACATAAAACAAAACAGAACATCACACATTACAAAGAATATACATAATTTAAGGAATGAAAAATGTCTTGGTTTGCTTGCATCAAGCTTGCAGATAAGTAGGTTCACAATATTAGAACCCACACACAAGGCAGAATCCTACAGTTCACATTCTTTAAGTAAATTCATTATTCAGTGGCTTCATTTGGCATCCAACCAATAATTCAGCATGGTTTTTGAATATAATACAGAAACTCAGAAGAATGTTGTTCTCAATGAAACTAGAAAAGTTTAGAAGCTGGACCTGTAGAAGCCAAAAGTTATCTCAGTACAAAAAGGGCAAAAAACTCAAAAGCAGCCTCAATGCCGCCTGAGCTTTTTAATCCGATATCCTTTGTCGAATCACTGGCGTAAACTCCAATTATTTAAGAATAATAACAAAAAGGAAACATGGATACAATGGGACCAAAAATGTCAGGGCGACACAGCTCAGTAGTTAAAATACCCACTAAATTATGTTGCTTTCTGTTGAGCATCTGATAATCCAGAATGAGCTGCCTCCAATGCAGCCTTGTTTCTTTCAATTGCAGCAGCCACTTCCTTTGGCATGTACTTCTCATCATGTTTGGCTAGAACCTCTATAGCATCAAAGTAACAATCGCCTTTTCTTGCTTTCTCTAATGCAGGCTTGCATGGCACCACCTCTCTGCTCTCTGCATCAAAGGGGCGGATGAAGCCCTCAACAACAGCTGAGTGACCCTCTCTGAAAAGATCAGGTAGTGAGCCTTGATACCTAACCAAAATATCCGTTACGAGATCGGTAATCACAAATTGCATTTCAGGCGATTCTGCCGGTTGAACCACACTCCCTTCCAGCACCAAACCCCCAAGCCTGAACTTGTTCTTTGAAGGATTCAGAGAAAATCTATCCAAAGCATCTGTGGGAGTCAAATAAAACATCATCTGATCTTGGAAATTATTGAGGACTATTATGACAAATCCAGCAATGCCACTGAAAGTAAGAGCATAGGTCCACAACCGGCGGTTCTGGAGCTGCCTAGCTCTGGCCCCGATGTCCACCGTCCGGGGACGAGCTGGTTGGCGACGAAGAGTGGCCAGGAACCGAGTGCCATTTCTCGAACATCCAGAATTCCGGGACAAATGGAAAGTCTCAAACAAGGGAGCCGCTGTCCACGGATGAGACGAATCCAATACTGCCGTTTCGATTTGATGATGAGGCGGAAGACGGAAAAGCGACTGACTGAATAACCGAGAAGCAAAACGAAACGAAGCCTTAGAAGCCATACCGTACCTAATTCCAATATGGATCACATAAGGAAACCACCACAGCAATGGAAATTTATCAAAAGGGAAAAAGGAAAACGAGAACAAAATTTCGAAGGATCGACTATCCAACAGCTTTAATGACTTGGCCGAAGACTTCCAGCAACAGAAGATGCTTTCTAGAACCCGAAACTGCTAACTAATCTACTACAAGCAGCACGGGTCAAAATTTAAGCATCGACCACTAAACAAGATTGATGGAAATGGTTAAAGAAATTCGCCAAAATCAGAATTCTTTTCTAAATTCCAGAAGGAATTGACACCCAAAATCAGCAACGCGGGGAAAGCAAAATTAAACCCTAATCTTAATGAAAACCGCACATAGGGAAAGAGAAACCAAAAGGAAAACCGATCTAATCCTGAAAACTTTTGGGCCTTCTAGATATGTACCTGCAACGAGGAGGAAGAGGAGGAGCGCTTCCTCCCGGCAGATGAGCACACCAAGGAAGGCGTCCTTGGCGCCACCGCCCACCTATTTGGAAAAGTCGCGGGGCCGCGGAGCCTCCCTACCTTAACCACCGCCTCCTGTAATGGCCCAAGGACAGCAGACAGGGGAGAGAAGAGATGTTGGAGACGTGACTTCTAGTCGTGTTAGAGTTTCTCTAAAAATTGTATTAAAAGAAGCCAACTTTCGAAGGCGGCGCGGCACTCACGGTCACGGTGGCTCTTATTTTCATTTTACTATATAATGTTTAAATATTTACTTGTAAGGGTTCTGAGCATTGGACGGGCCCCATTCCATAAGAAGTCGGATTTGGGTCAGCCATGCATTTCAAACTAGAGTTCGAATCTGATCCACACTTAAATATGGGGTCGGGTCTGATTAAATTAAAAATATATGCTTTTAATATAAAATAATATATAAATATAATTTATTGTAATAAAATATACATTAGAATTATTATCGAGCTCACCCTAGCTTAATTGAGCCCACCGGTTCAGTCTGATAATTGGTCGGACCGACTTAGTGCCCTTTTTTCGAGCTAATTGAGCCCACCGGTTCAGTCTGATAATTGGTCGGACCGACTTAGTGCCCTTTTTTCGAGCGGCCAAGTACCACGCACTTGGCCCGACAGCCAACCTTATTAGGAAGCGCACCTAAGAGAGAGAAAGAACTCATGGAGAGAGAGTGAGAGGGAGGGTAGAGTTTGCTTTCAAGGGACTTAGTGAAAGTGGATGGTACGGCCATTCTCGAGGTTTAAATACTGTAGCAACTATGAGTGCATTATTTTTTTTGGGTTGCAAACAGCCGCACACATAACATTGACACTGAGTTAAGGGTTCGTCCAAACCCTGCCATAGCTTTATCAGTCATATGACCTTAGAAATTTTAGGACGTTACAAGTTTTTTCGCAAATGTTTTGTCGTGTTTGGGTGAAGCCAAGTGGACAGAGGTTCAACACTAGTGTATTTCAGTAAAAAATATGACTTAAGTATCGATTAGCCCGGGGTTTATCGGGTTGGATTCGACCGTCAGCTTCATGCTCTGGGGCAGAGTTAGGGGGCCGCTTGGGTTATGGTCCCATTCTAACGAATTAAAAAAGAGAAAAGATAAAAAAAAAAAAAAAACATTTTTAGTTTGGTCTATATTATTTATATATAGTATTTGGATTTGAGTTTAGTTTAACGTCACCCGGATCTAACCTACGAAACCCAGCCGGCCGCAGGCCCGCAGACGAAAACTAGTTTTGAAAGGGGAAAAACGCAGGACTGCAGGAAAGAGAGTGCGACGAAGGGAACTTGAGACAAAGAAAGGGAGACAGAGAATGAAAGAGTGAGAAAGGGAGCACGGGAGAGGGCAGGGCTGCAGAAAGGACGAAGGAGGTCGCCACTGTCCCTATCTCTCTGCCTTTGTCTGCGTCTCTCTCCTTCTCTCGATTAATTCGGTGTTCGGCATTTCTGGTTTTGTTTCTGTCCTACAGGGTGCAGGGAGCATATGCGTACAGAACGTCCTGGACTCAGTTATCTCTGCTTTGTTAGCTGATAAGAATCGAAAGTTCATCTATGTAGAGCAGGCAATGGAACTTCCCTGTATTTGTCTCCTTTTCACCGTCGTTTGGGATACTCTTGTTGCTTCAGCTTCTGTTTAGGTGTTTAGCTAAACATTAAAGTGGACAGGCGTTCGAGGCCGGGCAGCATGCATTGCTTGAAACTGACTTATTTGAGCAACGCAGACATTTTTTCCGCGATGGTGGAGAAACCAGAGCCCTATGGTGCAGAAAATTGTGAAAGAACCAGTTGACTCCGGACAGCTTGAATTTATGTACGAATACAACATGGTAGTTTTGTTGATTTTCTCGACGAACCCATTCTAACCTACAATAACATTATGGCTGTGAAAAGATGCTGGTCTTTATAAACAACTTAAAGGAACTAGGTGTTATAATAACGTTCAAATGCTGGAATATGCATTTGTTATTGCGCCATTTTTCAGTTGTGGATTTATAAAATTTTCCAATCCCTTTGCTTATTTCTTTCATGGGAATCCTCTAGAGCTATACCCATACGTGTAAAATGGCGAGTTTCATCACTTTGATGCTATGCTGGTTCCACTAGTGAAAGCTCCAGACACCAACATTCCTGTTTATGCCACAATATGTTTATGATCCATCAATGGCGTGATTCGATAAATGGAGATAGCATTGGTGGTGCATGGCAAATCGATTTGTCTACACTTTCTGTCGCCTCTCCTTCCTCCTTCACCGGCCTCCTTCTTCCTTGCCAAGGTAAAATGATTACCTGTCCTCTCTCTACTCACACATAGAGAACACACACACATAAACGAAAAGGAAAAACTTCTTCTCTATTCAATTCCTCATGCATGAGATGCAAACCCATGTCTTTTTTTTTTCTAATGGCAGGGTTGTCCTTCAGCATTCACCGGTCACTCCTTTCTACTCGCTCTATCCATGGAAAATTTCATTGGGCTTTAGTCCTATGAGCTACAGTTCGGTTAATGTGGTGCTTACTGAAGGGACACCGAAGTTTGTAGTGCAAGAAGCTGAGATACCCAAGAAGGAGAAATGGAGGACAAAGAAGAGGTTGAAAATGCAGAGAATGAGGGAAAAGAGGAAGAGAAAGTTGGCTAGCAAGACAGACCCACGTCGACTCACAATCAAAGGAAAGAAGCAGAGGTTTCCAAATGCGGAAGCAAGAATCATATGCAAAATAGAGAAGGTTAAAGTCATTATTTTTTCTCACGTCCCTTTTATCTTGAACATCTAACTGATTTTTCCATCCTTTTGGGGCTAATGTTTAATTTGTTATCTTGTTACTTTGCTGAATTCAATTGTACTTTTCTCATGAGTTTATTCTATTGTTCATTAAGCTGTATGCTGTGTTGGTTCTAAAATTTGAATAAGTAATTAAATAACCAATGGATGTAAGCCAATTTGATCTAGCTTTTGGTTTTGAAAAGTTCCCTTTTAAATCTATCGGTCCCAAGAATGCATCATTTTAGATATGCCTGCTTGATGTTATAAATTCCCATTTTTCCTATGTCAAATAGTTAGATGTGTGGATACGGGCTATGGGCCATGGCTACATGAGTATGAACAGTACAAGACAAATTGCATAAAAGGTGCAGAAATGTGCAAGTATTGTACATGAAATATCTGACCTAGTGTTATAGGCTTGTAGCGTTCCTTTTAGGAGTATATACAAATTCTAAAATATAGCAAAGTTACATGCTATGTCACATAGGTACGGGTACTGACCATTTTAAAAAACAACATAGAAAATATATATCAACGGCTGTTGCAGCAGTGTGTTTAAGAAGCGTATGTAAAACTTTGAACATATGGACAACCGAGTAGCCCCCTAGACAGTCAAATATGAACATCAATCGAATTTTCACATCCAAAACATGGTTCAACATTATGGAGCTAGAATCTAAGCGCTAAATGGTAAACTGGAATAGCTCAGTTACATAAAATGCAGGATTTAGGCTCCAAATATAGAAATATTGAACGGCTCAACATTGTGGAGCATAGTTACATATAAATGTAAAAGAGAAAGGGCAGACAATATGATTTTCGAAGAAGAAAAAAATAAAAAATGACAAACCAGTAAACGAAAAAAAAAACAAAAATACTACTAAGAACAACAACAAAAATAAAAATAGTTGATGCAGGAAGGTCGCCGGAGGTTGCTGGAAGTCGTTGAACGTCACCGCAGGTCATTCTTCCTCAACAAACAGCAGTGGGGAAGAGCAAAATAAAGCCAGTTTTGTCGAGTCTTTGTGCTTTTGAAAGGAAATAAGAAAAAAAAAAAACCTAACTTTTGGACTAAAATGAACTCGGTCAACATTGACCGAGTTTGTTTTTGGACAGATATGGACCTGAGTACGTTGATCGTATCTAGTACCTGTTGACTCGTACTTGAGCCGCACTCGACATTGTACCCGTACCATACACATGTCGCACCCGACCGTTACGGGTACTCCACCAAAATTAAGGTACCCATGTTACATAGGTTATATGACTAATAATTCAGAAGAAAAGATATATTGGTCCTGTTAAAATATGTATAATATATATATATATATATATATATATATATATATGTATGTATATATAATATTTTTCTGTATATAACTTGTAACTTCTATATTTTCTGTCTTTTTTTTTCTTTTCTGCTGCTTAAAGGCTAAAGCAGCATTTAAGCTAGTTGTTGATTAGCTTCAATGGCTAGAATTCTAGCCGTTAGAAGTAGTCCAATAGTCAGAGTTTTACGTCCCTATAAATAGGACTCTCTATTCTTTTGTGACTTACTTCTTCTTGTTTGGGGTTTTATCCCATACCTAAGTCACACGGATGCTGCAAAGTGACTGCCGCACCCGTGTCGACATGATTCAGGTGCGGATGCAGACACAGACGCCGCTCGAATTTGCACCTAATAGAAGTCGACAAGAGTCGGGTGCGGTGATCATTTTCATCCATTTTGGACACGCACCCGACTGGCGTTTGACTCGAGTCGGGTGCGATCAAACTATGTCAAGCCTATTTTCGTCCTCTTTTGATATTTTTTTATTTTAAAATTTTTTAACGTTAAAAAGAGGGTTTAGGGCATGATCGTATACCCTTTTCCTCTCTTTCCATGTGCTCTTCCCTTGCATGGGTTTTGCTGGTTTCATTGAAGCATCTAGCGCAATGGAAAGCCATTTCCGGCAATTGAGGGGGTCGAACGACGGCCGGCGGCAACGTGCGATGGGTCTTCGAGTGGAAGGAAAGACTTCTTTGCCTATTTCAGTAGTATTGTCGTCTGCATCTTTCTCAACCCTATTTTCAACAAAACGGCTGTTTTTCTATCTGTTTTGGCTTGATTCTGCTATCTGCACTTCCTCATTGCACTCTTGAGTTTGTATTTCATTTTGTTGTGCAAGCGATTCAACTAACGACTCATAGCACAAGTGATTCTATTTTTTGTGTTTTATGCTTAAGTCATTAAACGTTCATATTGACCGTTAGTTTTTTCACTTTCTCAGTTTTGTGTTTTGCTGTAATGACTGATATTTCTTGTTTAGCTTTTTTTTTTCCTTTTCTATGTTCTGTCCTGGTTTTGTTGTTTTTTTTTTACTTATTTAATGTTTGTACTTTTGTAAGCATGTTAATGCTTAATATGTTACATTCATGTACACAATACATTATAACTTATAAGTATGTAATATATAATATTTCATGTATAATTTATCTATAAAGTTTGTAGTGTACAGTGTATAGACTATAGTGTATACTCTAAATTTCTTAATTCTTATATATATATATATATATATATATATATATATATATATATATATATATACAAATAACAAATAACTCGCTGTACCTTTGCACCTAAATTTTTTGGGATGTGCCGCTCCAGCACCCGCACCTGCACCTGCACCCCGCACCTATGTGACATAGTCCCATACTATATTCTTTATAATTTTCTGATTGTATTCAATAAAGTTGTCGGTTCAGATTCACTGCTCTGTCTAGCAAGTGTTTGAGGGATTGTTTTTAGCTTATTTTGGCATACCTGGGATTCCATTACATGGTATTAGAGCCAAGGTTAGGCTCGTGAATTTGTTCATCAAGCTGGTGGCATCTGAAGTTCTATCTTCGTGTTGATTCAAGGCTTCGTGCCATTTGTTCGACACAATTTCTGAAACTGCATGGTGCAGTTTTCCTGAAGCAACAAATACTGCTACAAATCAGTAGGCATATTTGTGACTGTGTGGTGGCTGTCTTCTCATCTTCTTGAAGAAGCTGCTGCTGCTCTGCGGTTTGTGCTGAATTCAAACCTATTGATTCTGCATTGTGTAGAAATATTGTGTCTGGTATCATACTTTTAAGGTGTACATTTTCTTCATTATCCTTTGGTATTTGTGATTGAAGACACAGAATTTGGTTGTCTGTTAACCATTCCCAAACTTTCTCCCTCTAACTGTAGAACATGGGCATCGTCCATGGAATTTTTTTTTTGGCAAAATCTTTGGGGCTATATTGATGGTACCGAAGAAGAGCCTCAACTTGTTCTTACAGAGAAAATAGATAGAAAAGAGGTAGAATTGACTGAAAATGAGAAAGAAAAGGCTCATAATGAATATAATAATGAGTGGAGAGTATGGGCATCATAAAGCTATTTGTGGGCTTCAAGCTGGAGTTGATTCTGGCCCAGCAAGGAGAAAAAACTATTAGAAAATTCTATGGAGAGACAATGCAACTTTGGGATCGACATATTTTGTGTGAGCCAAAATAGATGTTGGATTTATCTCTTAGTAAACAACAACTTGAAGATAAGCTATTCAAGTTTGTGAATAGTCTCCGACCTGAGTTTGATGTCTTTAAAACCGCACTTCTTCATAGAGAGCGACCACCCACTATCCAAGTTCTTGCGGAACTAAATATGGATGAACTGGCCTATTCAACCAGCTTCAGAAGAATGATATTATATTTGCCATGTCAAAACCCGGTCATAATGTGAAGCCCTATAAGCCTTTGCACTTCAACAAACAAAATAAAGAAGATTTCTTTTTTAAAATGTGAGGTGCCACTACTGCAAGCAACCATGACATATAAGACCTAGATGCCCTAAGTTGAAGAAAGAAGAGAAAAGAGCTGCAGCTATAGAAAGGAAAGTAGAACTATCTATGAATGATCTTCAAGCTTCAATGGTTGGGATGCAAGCCTCAATTAATTAACTCGCCCAAGCTCTATAACCTTCTTCACAACAGCAGCAGTCTCTTCTTCCAATAAACGTACAAATTCATGGCTTTTGGACTCAAGTGCTTCTTTTCATGACTCCAAATGAAACATTTTTCTTGAATACAAATATTGAAATAATTATGTTTCTACTGCTGATGGAACAAATTTAACTATCAAAAGCACTGGAAATTTTGAAAAATTCTTCAAAACTCTGAAATATTTAACCAGCACTAGTGTCGTGTCATGTCGACATGGGTACTTCTCTACCTTATAGAAATGTCTATGTTCTCTGCATGGTTTTCTTTGGAGCATCTTCAAGAAGTGGATTTACTTGAGAAAGTATCAGCAACATGTCGGCAGTTTTAAAGCATAAAAAATATAAAGAACAAAAGAAGGAATTACAAGATAATAGGTTGTCTAATATCTTTGTTTAAGGAATGAAGGAAACTATAGACTAACCTTTTGAAAAATATGAACAACATAATTGAAAAGGTAACGTGCTTGAAAAATATAAATGAGGAATTTTGCATGGAAAATTAAAAAAAAAAAATATTTGGAATAACTTGGGATGGTATCGGAATAAAATTATGACATTCTTTTTTGGGATATCTTGAATTTCTGCATGTTTTGCTGATAATATCAGCTGGATTAAAAATGATGATAATATTGGGAAATTTTCTAAATATCAGAGATATTTGTGACCATGTTTGAAACATTGCTGTGTTGCCAATAGAGGTTTGAAATGAGATAATAGATGTGGATGTTGTACCGATACATGGCATTCGTAATTCCTATTTACAATTTTGTGGTAGTTTACTTATTGTATTGTGGTGCTTCTGGAGTAAAACTCTCGTTACTTGGATGACAGGCCAAACTCAAGGAGGCCATGCTCATTGAGAAGTTGAAAAAATATGATGTGCCTAAGCTTGAAGGACCAACAGTGGAACCTGTAAAACTAACTGGCGAGGAGTGTTTTTATTTGAAGAAAATGGCTCAAAAACAGTCCAATTATGTCCAAGTTGGTAGGAGAGGTGTGTTTGGTGGGGTCATTCTTAACATGCACTTACATTGGAAGAAGCATGAAACCTGCAAGGTCATCTGTAAACCATGCAAACCTGGTCAAATACTTTCATATGCAGAAGAGATAGCCAGATTAAGTGGTGGTATAGCAATCCAAATTATTGGAAATGATACGATTGTATTTTATCGTGGGAAGAATTATTGCCAACCAGAGGTTATGTCACCTATCGACACACTTTCGAAGAAAAAGGTTTGTAAACTTTGCTTCTTATATTCCCGTTATGTTTCCAGTAGTGCTCAAATTGGAAATGCCAGCAAAAGCGAGTGCATATTGAATGCGCTTGGCTTACTTGTTTTGGTATGTTTAATCTCTATGTGAAGCTAAAACTACTTTTTCCAATGGAAGTAATATTTTAAAGTTTAAAATTTAGTGACTTAATCTCTTGTACCTGAAGTGCTTTGCATGGGTTGAATTGATAAGCTGGCATTATACTTATTTCAGCAATGTGCACTTGAAATGGTGGTTGTTTGGGAGCAATAATGAGATCATTCCCAAGAATTTTGTGCCCCTCAAGTATTTATTCACCCCTCGGAAGGCATTTGGTTTTCTGCCTTAATATTCATTGGGTAATATTGATCTCAATAATGTCTTTTTCACTTAATTTTGCTGTATCAGCTTAATAAATCTACACTCATAAGTTTTACTGTTATCTGGAAAGCAGTACTTCAGTATCATCCAGTTCTTGTTCTTCCGGATCATTTCTGTCAAATAAGTTCACTTTGTCTATTTGATTTCTGATAATTACCCACTAATTCTTTGTCATCAACTTTTGGCTTATAGGCATTGGAAAAATCGAAGTACGAACAATCCCTCGAATCAGTACGACGCTTCATTGCCATCTCGGAGAAAGAGCTAGAACTTTATTATCGACATGTTGCACTTTATGGCAATCCCTCTTGCGGTGACTCACTCTCAAGATATGTACTCCAAAATAACCGCAATGGACGAGAGAGTCTTCAATGTTCTAACGCTAGAACAGTTAAGTCAATGGATGACATTAGATGTGGACACTCAGACAAAGAAACCGATGCGGAAGTTGAAGATTCATAGGTTATATGAATAAAAAGTTCCATGGATATTGTTTCTCTCAACCTTCCAAATTTAAGATTATATGATTAAGAGCCCTTATTTAATTATCTTTGCAATCTTGGATTTTATGTTGATTCAGTGACACCTAAATAATTTACGGATCAGGTAAAATTGATTGAAAATTTAAGCTCTCTAAGCCAGTGGAAGCTGCTAATCGTCTTTGTACTGAAATCATATCACTTGTGTGATGTGATCTCTCAAAAAATGTGAGAAGTTTCGAAAAATAATTCAGATAGCCAGGAAATTTCTTGGACAGAGGAATGCGAATCTTTCCCACAGCCTCCTTCCGTTTTGTCTTTGTACTGTGTGTGGGTGTGAATAATCTTTTGGTGTGTGCAAAAAGCCTGTTGGCGTCTGGAATCTTAATAAATCTGCTAAAGGGGACATTGGACAGAAGAAAGGGCCTTGTTGCGCAAGGTCATATCGTCGAAGTTTCAGACCGTAAATGTATGTTAGTGGCACGTCATTTTTTGGTTAGTAGGGGATCTACATCTCGATAGGGATATACATCTCAATAGAGACTCGGAGTTTCTATCCAATTCCTTAATTTTTTTGAATGCACGAGTACAAGACTGGACATGGGGTTGGTTTGGGGCCCAAGGCTACTAAGCTTAGGGGTGGCTTGACCACCAACTTTATACCGGTTGGGTACTCGGTTTAATGTCCATTTATATTTCAAACCTTTAATATTTAATATTTTATATTTTAATATCTCAGAGACCCTTAGCAATGTGCCATCGATGATACATGAAGAGTTTATAGAAGTGTTATCAATGACACATGAAAAGTTTTTATGGGGGCTATCAGCGATCCAACAACTATATATATATATATATATATATATATATATATATATATATATATATATATATAAAATCAAGCTGAGTTGGGCCCCTCATACCTAACTCGGGCCAGCCCACCCTAACAAATTTTTTTAATCGGGCTTGCTGGGGTGTTAACCAAGCCCAACCCATCACTGGCCGGTGGGTACCTACTACCCACCGGCCCGTTGCCCACCCTTAATGCAAAGTCCGCTCTAGGTGCCTTGGGGTGTCACTCCATTGTGTAGTGACACAGCCATTTATTTCTAGCCCTTTGTATTGTTCCTGTTGCAGGTATCAACTCATCAACAAGCATAACAGTTGCTAACATAAAACCAAGCCAATGTAGATATCAAGCTTTGTTAGGGCAGCTTACACTTGCTGTGCATCTGATGTAGTACCTCCAGTTTTGGTTGGTCTTTCTTTAGTGTAGTTAAAGAAACACTCGTGCAAGAACGAAGCACAGAGCTAGAATCCAAATGTTGAATTTAACTCCTTCACTTTACGGTTCTTTAATAACCAAGGATCTCAAAAGAACCGGTTAATCTGTGGTTTTTGGTTGCTTTCTAATTAGAACATGCCCAGTCTCCGCTTAAGCCCCCTAGGCACCTGCTTACCTGGGGCAACTAGGACCCCGCTTGACAATAGTAACAAGTTATTATTATCTCATGAATCCAATCCCAAAAGTGAAGTAGATTCATAAAATACTATAACCTAGTGTTTTATAAATTTGTCCTAATTTCCAAGGTATGTACGTGAAACAATAACTTTTTACTACCAAACGGCTCTTAGGGGCTGTTTGGAGCCTGTAACAATATGTTATTATTTCGTTCATCTATGCCAAAAAAATGAGGTAAATTTATGAAATACTTTTTAAAGTGTCCAATGAATCTAACAAATTTTTGAGTTAGATGCATGAGACAATAATAAACTATTATTGTTCTCAAACAGACCCTTTGAGGTTGTTTGGCAAAAAGGACATTATGTGGGTATCTCTGGGTATCTCTTGAATCTGTTCTGAAGATTAAGGCATATTCATGGAACAATAGTTATAGTGTTCAACGAATCTACCTCAATATTTGGGGTAGGGTTCATGGGACACTCATAAAGTGTCTCTGCTGCTAAACAACCTCTTAAAGACTCCTATTTATTATCTTGCTTTGTTATGTTGATCAAAGTGGATATTTTTCCCAAAGCCTCACAATGATCCCCTTTTCTCACTATTTTATCTTTTCCCCCCCTTTCCTTTGAGTAGGACCGCTTAGGCTCCAACTAAGTGCCTTCAGTCCTTGCCTACTCTAATCAAATAGATGCCGATGGTACATTAAGAACACAAAGCTGAAAGAAATATCCTAGTCACCAAGGACTAAGGAAAAAACAAGGTTAGTAGAAAAAGAATTGAAGAAGGAACAAGCATAGAATTAGAGCTTAAGATTAGAGTTTATTCTAGACGCATATTTTTTTGTTGATATTTTGGCGTTTATTCACTTTTGTTTTTATTTCTTAGTTCACGACTAGTGTGTTTTTTATTTTTTTTTAATATTGCTATGCTTAATGCTTAGAAAGGATTAGGATTATAGTATTGCTGCTTTCCTAGTACTCGAGCTCAGGAGTATCGTGAATAAAGCTCTAACGAATATTGATGAACTGGAATTCTTCTTAGTTTTCTTTTATCCTACTTTGAGAAGTCATTTTATGGTAAATTCTAGTCTTTTGACGCCTACTTTTTCCAATGTTTTCATCCATATCTTGACTGTCTGCATATAAAATTTCATTTATTTTTGTTCTCATTTTGGTCTGGGTTTTAAAAGTTTTTCAAAAGCTGGTTTTAAATTTTGGAGCCTATCTAAGGCAGAATTTTAGCTGTATTAAAACGTTCATAACACAAACATTAGGTAACAATTTTCAGCTTTGTAAAAAGGGTTAAAAATTCTACGCATTGGTCGACAGTTTTGCAGTACTTGAAACTGATTTGGCCTTTGAAACTCAGAATTTTCTAAGTTCTGTTCATAAGATTAATTCATCCTCTATTAGAGGCAACTTAGTCATTTGTAGATAGTTTACTTTTCTGCTATTTTCTTTTGCAATAGCAGCTTGCTGGGGGATGCGGCCCCTACCTTTATTGAACAAAACTATCTGTACAATGGGAAAGGATAACACCAAATGATCTGCTATCGACACACAGTAGATTTGAAGGTTGACTCAGCTCGTCAAGTAGATTTGAAGGTTGACTCAGCTCGTCAAGAATACAAATACCATAACACAAAAAAAGGAAAAAAAATCAAAGATCAACATTAGTTAGCCTGCACACATAATTACATCCCTCTACTGCTTCATGTGGGAGGTGATAAAAGAGCCAAATTCGACCTTAAGATAAACTTTTTCAACTTTAACATTGTAATGAAAATCTTTCACCATCCTCTGGAACTCTGGCCATAGCCTTTTTCCTTCATAAGGTTGCCTTATCCATCAGTAGAGGGCTTCCACCCTAAAGCAAATAGATAGCAACCGCCATATTCCTTATGATATTTGAACATCTTTTTAAACATCTCCAACTCACCTGCAAGCACCCTGCCCCTTGCATTTAACAATATTGACATATCATTGGCTCCATCACTAAAATATGAGTTTCCTCCATAATTTCTACAAGTTTATTACTTTTGGTTAGGAATATATTTTTGGATTTTAATTTGATATTTATTTTACTAATTAATTTGATAATTGTATTCTTGGTCAAATAGTGTTTTAGGACTGCCGTTTAGGAATTTGGGTAGTGTGAAGATAGATACCAAATTCTGCTTTTACAAGAATCCCACTTTACCCCTGTCAAACTTCAGTCCACTACGAATTTACCATTCATTTACTTTGGGAACTTAATTTACCAAGTTTAATCTTTTAGGCACTAATTTGATAAATACCCCATCCAAGGAAAATTTTCCATGTTTATCATCCTTCCATCTGCCTAAGTCGTGGGTGCAATTTGGTCCTCAAATCAAAATCATAACCCAAACCCAACCAACTTGGATACACTCTAAAGTCCGAACCAAATCTCATTTCGGGATCTATCCTAGATCCAAACATCATTTGCATAATCATTCTCAGATCCAATTTAGATCAAAATCTTTCTTTCCAATTTAATTTAGACCCAAATAACACTTCTTGACATGATTTTCAGATCTAATTTGGATCTAAACATCACTTTTATGTCTAGTTTAAATCCAATCATCACTTTCAGATCCCATTTGGATCCAAACATCCTGTTCAGTCAAGCATTACTTTTGGATCTCATTTGGATCCAAACATCACTTTCAGATCTAATTTAAATTCAAACATCATGTTCAGTTCTCATTTGAATCAAAATATCACATTCAGATGTAATTTAGATCCAAACATCACTTTCAGACCCAAATCCCATCCATACAGAGCACAGTAGCCCAAATTCACCACGCACATGCATTCCCCAAGGTTAAGGC
The DNA here is from genome assembly GCA_011799765.1 of Nymphaea thermarum. Taxonomy (NCBI): domain Eukaryota; kingdom Viridiplantae; phylum Streptophyta; class Magnoliopsida; order Nymphaeales; family Nymphaeaceae; genus Nymphaea; species Nymphaea thermarum. Next base: position 123,626 of record JAANDH010000628.1, on the reverse strand, counting down.
TGGGCACCGGGCTGGGCCGCCGCCGGGTACCCGGTACCCGGCCCGCCACGAGCCCGGGCCCGACCCAGGAAAAATCATTAACGGGCCGGGCCCGGGCCTCGTATGCCGGCCCGGGTGAGCCCGTTAAGCCCGTTAAAAATTAAAATATAATATTTTTTAATTTTAATATCATATATTTATTACTAATAAATACTATTTTATATTTAAAAATTTATTTTATAAATTTAAAATAATATTATTTTATTATGCCGGGCCGGGCCCGGGCTCGGGTTTCATATATCCAGGCCCGGCCCGGCCCGGCCCGATGCCCAGCCTTACCCAAGGTATCTTTGATTGCCCCGTTAAAATGCACATGTTATTTTAAAATGTTTGATAGAAATCAAATTAGATCCTTAAACCACCCCAAAATTAGTCCATCGCACTTTATGCTTTTGAAATTGGGTTTTTCTTCCTTTTTGGATTTAGCCAAAATCCCAAAAAATTCCCCAAAGAAAGGCGATTCTTTCCTGCCCTTTTAAATTTTAGACACACAGATGTAGACGCGCACACAAAGAGACAGGATTGGGCTTGGATCTACAACAAAATCAGAGTTGGATCTGATCCCAAATGAAAACCTTATCCATTTTAGTTTTAAGCATGGACCCAGTCTAAACCTTTCTGGACCCAGTCTAAACCTTTCTGGACCCAGTCTAAACAACTCTATCTGGTGGGCTAACCACAATGCTTTACAAAAAAAAAGAAAAAAGAAAATGCATCAGCTCTCTTTTGGGGTTTGAAACTCCAAAAACAAAAAAAAAGGAAAATAGGAGAAGCCCGCAAACTTTAAAGACAACATTTATTGGCAGGCCAGGATGTCCATGAATCGGATTCAGATAGGATATCTGTCCAAATGGCTTTGAATAAATCAGTTACATAAAATATTTGATATCTGAATAAGAGGTCGGCTTCAGTTTTAGAAAATGACATCAGATCAAATTTGGATTGGGATTTGCATCAAATAAATATCTGATCGTTAATAAACAGAAAGCAGATATCTGAATCTGGATTGATATATCTGAACCATTTGAATATCCAAATCCGAAGTCAAATATCTGGATCCAAATTTAGATATCCGAATGTGAGCCATAGCCAAAAGTAGAATTTGATCATGCATTGCAAGGTCATTACACTAAAAAAGGCCTTTACACAAACCTGGTGTAGACCCTGTCCTAGTTTAGCCTAAATCCAGGTTCAATCCAGGTAAACGTGGTTTCATGTACCGAACCTTATGCTTCTACAGTTGCATTCCCTCACCAACTTCCACCCACTTTTTAGATGCATGACTAGATTTACTCTCTTCATTAAAAAAAAAAAAAATGGAGAACAAAGAGTGGTCGCCATCCGGGAGCTCAGTGAACTCTCTTCATGAATAAAAAAGTGAAGACCATGGACTCATCACTATCGAGTATCCAGCCAAACTCTTTTTAGAATCTGGCCTGAAGATGGAGGTGCATGCACAACCCAGAAAGGTGTGCATATAACCCAACTTCAGCCCGACATAGCCTATGTGCACCATTTTAAGAGTAAGCCTGCATGATCCTTTTCCCGTTATAGTGGAGAGTGAGTTGCGTGCACCACTCAATGCATGCAAGACATATACGCCAAAAAAAAGGGATGAATTGGAGTATTTTGGACATTATTTAAAAAGAAATGTCCTCTTTAGTCTTTTAACTTTGTTCAAAGTACAAAAAATATTGTGCGCCAATGTGGACATATAACTAGCTCTGGTTAGAGTGCCTTGCCACATTCTTCAAAGTAGAAAGGACCTTGTCGTGATTTTTATAAAATACCTTGATCTCCATCATCGTGGTCATATGATCCGACAGCCATCTTCTCAACCAAGCTATTTCTGCCATTGTCAACCTCACCACATTTACTATGAACATCATGCAAGAAATTCGACATGCACATGATCACACCACACAAGATAGATTCACAAGGCTTGACAATTCTACCTACGTCCTCAGAGGAAAGAGAGCTCACTTACTTGATATTATTCTTCTTCTTATTCTTTACAATGCAATGGGTAGATCATATTTATCAATCCATGGCCACCATGCCCCCCTTTCTCTTTTGATTACAATATTGAGAGAAGGTAAGTCCATTATCAGTTTGTTTAATCTTAAGAATTGTCATGGTCTTGTTTCCAGAAATAATCTTTCCTCTACATCCAACAATACCTTTAGTGGCTGCTTTTTTGTTTATCTTCAAATTATGTGTATCTGTAAATTTTACTCATTTTTGTTTATCTTCAGATTATGTGTATCTTTAAACTTTACTCACTAAAGTCAAGGATAGTATTTTGTCGTTGATAAACAAAACACTGCTCCTCAAGAGCTTCCAAAAAAAAAAGAAACAATAAATAGAAGAGGAAAAGAGCCATTGGAGTCTCCAATGGCTAGAAGTGTCTAACGGATGAATAAAGTTTGTCATATCTTGGCTGAAAAGTAAAAAATATAACACAGAAGTAAAATAAAATAAAAATAATAATAAGAGAAATGAATCTCACCGATTACAAAATAAAAGTATCCTATCATGCTAATTGAAGAAAAACTTAGTCTTTTAACACCCCTCCTCAAACTTAAGATGATATCACCGAAAGTTTGCCAAGAAGAAATTAGAATCTTGTAGCTCCAAGGCCTTTGGCGAAGAAATCAGCAAGTTGAAACTCTGAAGACACATACAAAAGTTCAATATGTTTCTTAAGAAATTCTTCTCTTACAAAATGACAATTCATCTCGATGTGCTTGGTTCTTTCATGGAATGTATGGTTGCTAGCTATGTAGACTGTACTCTTATTGTCGCAACATAGCTTGACTGGTTCTTTAGTGACTATTCACATGTCCTTAAGATTCTTCAACCATATGATCTCTGCAATAGTGGCAGCCATGGCTTGATATTCTGATTTAGTGGATGCTAGCAAGATTTTTTGCTACTTCTTACATCTCTACATGATCAATGAATCCCCAAGAAACACACAAAAAACCATTGAAACTGACTAGCAACATGCAAGACATGAGATATGTTAGGACAAGTGATACACAAATATGAAAGTGTTCTTACAAGCTGACGATATGGTGTTGGCTTGTCCAGAAATTCTCCATCATCTCTTCTCATTTTCACTCTAAGGGCTTCAGAAGCCTTTACTATCTTCTCATCTATCAAACTTGATCTTTCAACAATATTTGCAGCAACCTTTATTTGAGAAAACAAATATCATTTCCTTGAAAAGCACACTTCAATGCCAAGAAAATATGTCAGGAGTCCAAAATTAGTGATATCAAAATTTTCTTTCAGAGTTTGCTTAATTAAACTTACTTCTTCATCATCGCTACCTACTTGTGATGATCATATCATCAACATAAAGAAGAAGTATAACAATACCTTTGGTTATGTTTTTGACAAAAAGTGTAGTGTCAGAGTAGCATGATTTGATATTGATTTCTATCATGACTTTACTAAATCTATCATACCAACCTTTAGGAACTTGTTTCAACCCATAAAGAGTTTTCTTAAGTCTAAGAACCATATCAATTGGTACTTTAAAATCTTCTGAAGGAATCATGTAGACTTCTTCCTCAAGATCTCCATTTAAGAAAATCATTTTAACGTCAATCTAAAAAATAAGACAATTTTTTATAGTAGCTATAGCTATGAAGGTTCTAACAAAGGTCATACAAAATATTGGAGCAAAGGTTTCTTCATAATCACTGCCATATTTCTGAGAATAGCTCTTAACAATCTAGGCTTGTAACATTCAAATAATCCATCACCCCTAGCTTTGATTTTGAATACCTACTTGCACCCTATGGCTTTCTTCCCTTTGGGTAAGGGTCCCATTTCCTAGGTTCTACATTTATTTAATTCTTCTACTTCAACATCCATGACATTTCTCCTATTAAGATCATGAAAAGCTTCCTCATAGGAGGTTGACTCAAAATATGAGGGTATAGCTGAAAGACATTTTTTAAATGGTGAAGAGAATGACTCATAGGATACAAACTTTTGAGGTTGCCTAGATTGTCTTGTTGGTCATCAAACATGTTGGCTTTCAGTGTCCTTGGTTTTTCTCTTAGATCTCTTGGAGTTTCTTTTTTGTGACAAGGAATACTATCATGAACACTATCTTTTAAGACATCCTCATCAATTGAGCTATTGAGCATATCACATTCATCATCTAATTCATAAATAGGCATTCACTAATTCAAAAAAGTATAATCAATATCATGTTTGGACATCTTTTTCTCAAATCCATTTTTCTTGTTCACGAAAAACCACATATCTTGAAACATAAAGTTTATGATTTTCAACATTGTAGCATTTACATCCTTTTTAACTCTCAAATAAATAGTGACTACACAATGTAGTGCTTTTGGTAAAAGTTTGTCCCCTTGATCATTAAAAATAAAACATTTAAATCCAAAAACTTTTAGTCTGTTCTAGTCAAGTTCAAGATTATGATGTTTTTGAAAAGGAGAAATTTTGTCCAAAACTTTTGAAGGCATTCTATTGATAAGATAGACCGTAATAAGCATGACATCTGTCGAAAGATTTTTTTGAAACTTCCATTGCAAGAAGAAGAGTTCGTACGGTTTCTATGATATGCCGATGCTTCCTTTCTAAAATTCCATTTTGTTGTTGTTTTAGACAAGATTTCTGGTGTCCATTTCCATTTTTTTGCAAATAGTTTTCAAATACAATTAAAGTGTATTCTCCACCAGAATCCGATCTAAAAATTTTTATATCAGTTTGAATGTTTTTGATTAATTAATGAAAGTTCTTGAAATTTACAAACACATTAGTTTTATGCTTTAGGAAAAATCTCCATGCATATCTAGTATAATTATCAACAAATAAGACATAGTAAGAGTATCCATCTTTGGACATAAGTGGAGTTAGACCCCACTTGTCTGAGTGAACAAGCTCATAATGTGATTTAAGTACAAAAGTTCTTTCACCAAATGGAAGGGACTTCATTTTTCCAAATATGCATTCATTACATAAGAGATCTTCTTTACATGCATTCTTCAAAAAAGGAATACAACTCATTTTGTCATGACCAGTGTGCCATAGTCTTTAATGTCATGTGAGAACATCATTTTTTTATGGTACTACAAAAAGTGTTTACTAAATCTAAAAATTTCATGTAATAAAGATCTCCTCTTCTAATTCCTTCCCCAATCATCCTCCCTGAAACTTGGTCATCTATCCAACATTTATCTTGTGAGAAAATAACTTTGCAAACATGATCAGTAATGTGGGATACAAACAAGTTCAAGTTATTTGGGTATATGTCTAACATTGGCTACTCTAAAAGTTTTTGAATTTTTATCATGTCTTTCAAAATCTACAGTCCTTTCTATTTTCAAAGAAATCTCATCTACAGTTGAAACAAAGCAAGGAAATGAGTTTGTTCTTATAGTTGAGAGTTTATTTTTGTGAGGTGTCATATGGAATGAAGCTTTGGAGTCCAAAAGCCAAAACATATTACCTTGATAGGCTGAATCAAATTTAGCTAACTGATCACTAACTATAGTATCCACGTTGTTTAGTAACCATGACATCACCTTGTGATGATTGGTTTTCCATTCTTTCCATGTCATCTTAAACTCATTGACTGTCTTATCTATCTCGTTTTCCTTTAACTCTTCAATTTTTCCTTATATGGCTTTAGTAAGACTTATTGTAGGCTCAGTTTTAGTCCCTTCAATGTAACCCCAAAGGCCTTTCCCTCCTATATGGTGCTTTGTGATTGAAGCTCATATAACATAGTTGGCTGCAGTAAGTTTAAGAAGGGGCTGGAGTGAGAGATGTTCATTCTAATCCATTGGAAAAGTTAATTAGTTTACCATTTGAAGAGGAAAAGAAAATGTTCATGAGAAAGTCAAACAATCTGCTATAAAATGATCCAAAACAACATGTCATAATTGATAGCAACTTCAACCAACAGAGTTGACAACAACTTTAAGTTGATCATCAGTTCTAGTAATGCTGACACAATATCAACAGGTCTCAGTTAGCATGTTGTTCTTTAAATCTACAAGCTTCGAATAGCACTTCAACACTCGCTTCAGTAGATGTGCCAATCTTTGATCAATGGTCTCCAGCTTCTTATTAAAAAAAGCACTCAAACAACTTCTTACTAAAAGAAACACTCAAGCAAAGCCAAGCTCTGATACTATGTGAACTTTACTCACTAAAGTCAAGGAAAAATTCTCTCATTGGTAAACAAACACTGCTTCTCAAGTGATTACAAGGAAAGAAGAGGTGATACTCTAAGTAGAAGAGGAACAGAGCCCTTGGAGTCTCCAACAGCTAGAAATATAGCCATTCGAGAGTCCAATGGCTGAATAAAATTAGCCATATCTTGGCTGAAAATTTAAAAGTATAACACAAAAGTAAAAGAAAAGAAAAATAATAATAAGGGAAATGAATCTAACCTATTACAAAATGAATATATCCTATCATGCTAATTGAAGAATAACCTAGTCTTCTAATAGTAGCGTCAATAGCTGGACATTCGTTAGTCCACATAATCCATCCTATCCTCTAATAACTTCCCTCAAGTTCATGGGGTCTATGGCCACATGCAACTTGTTTTTCAAGTATAGAAACTGTTCTCTTGCCAATGCACATGGCTCCTGCAATATCACATCATGTTGTAGGCATTTGCAAATTCAACTCCCCAAGTTCACATAGAAGATACTTTATCCATAATAATTCTGCAGCACCATTAGCTAAAGCTCTATATTTGGTCTTCATATAGATCTAGCATCCACATTTTGTTTTCTAGAGCTCCATTACAACTTATCTACCAATGGACCTACGATCACAAAGACATCATGCCTAATCTACATATGTAAAAATTGTCAAGAACAAGTTAGATGATTTGCAAGTAAATAATCCATCATATAGTATGGACTAAAGGTATTTAGAATGCATTTAACAACTGCCCGATGACCCTCTCTAGGTCCATGCATGAATTAACAAACCCCATTGATGGCAAGTTGATATCTGGACGTGTTAGGGCAACATATTGCAATGCCTCGACTATGATGCATTGCACCGTACAATCATTAATATCTTGTCAAGAATCCGTTAAGCTAGTCGTGACCATAGGTGTGGATAGAGGTTGAGCACCTTCGATCTTCACCTTTGGAAGTAGGCCCATGATATAATTTTGTGACTTAAGATCAGCCCTTCTATAACTTTCATGGCTTCATACCCAAGAAAAAATGCAACTCTTCTAGATCTTTCATTGCAAACTCCTGACTAAGATGAATTATGAGCTTTGTCATCTCCTTTGTATTATTACCAGTAACTATTATATCATTATTGTACACAAAGATATATAATTTGATTTGGTATGTTATAAGACTTATAAAGAGCCGTTGGTTTTTGCAATCTTAAAACCAAGTCACTGTAGATGAGTGTTGAACTTGGAATTCCAAGCTCTTGGGAGCCCATACAAATCCTTTTATAACTTGCACATATAGTTGGTCTAGCAGTATGTTCAAACTCTGAACGTGGGTTTATATAAATGTCTTCTCAAGTTCACCATGGAAGAAGACATTTTACACATCTAGCTGCCATATGCACTAATTTATACTTACTGCAAGAGCTAGTACCATTCTTATGGTGGTGAATTTCACCACAAGAGTGAATATTTTCAAAGTAATCAAGCCCCACACATTGACTATATTCCTTCACAACTAGTCATGCTTTAAACTTTTATTCTAATGTCCCATTAGCTTTTCTGTCAACTTTCCTTTAAATCCCTTGGATATAAGATATGTACTCAAGCTTTCAAACCAAGCCCGATGAGCTTGTTTGAGGCCATATAAAGATTTCTTCAACCTACACATGTGGCGTGGATTGCTCTTGTCTTCAAATCCTAGAGAATGACTCATATATACTTCTTCCTTCGAGTTCCGTGAAGGAAAACATTGTTAACATTTAGTTGATGAATTTTCCATCTTCGACTAGTGGCAATAGAGAGAACAAGATGAATAGTGGTAGGTTTTACCACTGGGCTGAAAGTATGAACGTAATCAATTCCTTCATGTTGACTATATCCTTTGTTTACAAGACGTGTAAACCGACCTACAGACCCATCTGCATGTCGCTTGACTTTGTAGATCCATTGGCAACCCACTACATTATAATGAGGCATACAAGGAACCAAGTACATAGCTGCTTGCCATCGACCATCCTGGAGGGCTTTCTTGTAGGTCGAGAGGTTCAGTTTCGGTGTCAATAGGTGTACTCTCAATAAGATAGGTGTATTCGAGGTCGGTGGGTTCCATCTTGGGAACGGGTAATCATGGGTAGTTTTGGACAAGACTAAGGTTTTTAGAGGGCAAGGGAGTTTGATTGGATTCTTCTTGGGTGATAGGTGCAGAAATACCTATGTTGGTTTGTTGGGAAATGTGACGGTTTGGAGAGACATTTGAAGACACACTTAGATTAGGCGTACTAGGGTTGGGTAAGTGAATAAGTTGGGAACCGATGGTGATTTGAGAGACATCTTTAGCTAACCAGCTAATGATCTCTTGAGCTGTGGGTGGTTGTGTTCCAAAGTATAAAAAGGTATTTTCATCAAATATAGCATGTCTGGAAATAGTAACATGCTTGTTCAAGGGATTGTAACATATGTAGCCTTTAAAGCACTTTGGAAATCCAAGAAAGACACATACATGAGACTTTGAAGTAAGTTTCAATTTATTTTGAGGACTTACTAATGGATAAGCAGTGCATCCAAACACTTTAAGATTCTCCAGTTGAGGCTTGGTACCAAGAAGTCTCTCGAATGGAGTGGTTTCTTGAGTGCTAATTGGTAACCTATTGATAATATGTACTGCCATTCTAAAAGCATCAGTCCAAAAGTAAGCTGGCATATAAGTATTAATAAGCATAGTAAGTCTCATTTCAACAATGTGATCATGTTTTCGTTCCACTATACCATTTTACTATGGGTTATAGGGACATGTGAGACGTCTTTGAATGCCATGAGAAGCAAGATACATAGAAAATTCTGCACTCATAAACTTACCTCTGCAATCACTATGAAAAACTTTAATCTTGTGCTCAAGTTGTTTTTCTATGATCATGTGAAAGTTCTGGAAACATGAAAATGTTTCAAATTTCTTTGTAAGCATAAAAATCCAGGTCAACCTTGAAAAATCATCTACTATTATCAAATAATATTTGTATCCTTCTCTAAAGATATATGGTGAACGTCTGCACATATCCGCATGTAATAATTTCGAAGGAGAAGATGTTTTTAACTCAGCTGAATCAAAGGGCAACCAATGCATCTTAGCCAAAGCACAAACAGAACAAAAATGTTCTTTAGTCATAGAGTCAGAAGCAATATACTTAAACGAGTTCATGCAATTCAATAAAGAGTAGTTTACGTGTCCCAAACATTCATGCCAAAGTTTAAAGGTATCTCTAGGAACTTGAGCAACATTATCGAAGGAAGAAATGTAAGCGTTTCATGTCTGTAATTTATTTCGAGAATGCAGTTTTCTTTCAGCAGTGCTAGTGTCGGCCCATGCGTAAAGTCCATCCTTAAGCCGTCCCTGGTGCATTATTTCCCTCGTCTTCATATTCTTGACAGAAAATTCATGAGACGTAAATTCTATTTTGCAGTCATTATCTCTAGTGAACTTAGCAACAAAAAGTAGATTTTTATGAATCATAGGAACACAAAGAACATTCTTTAAGGTAAAACTTTCATGCTTAGATGGTAGAGACATGTTACTGATGCTTCTAATGGCTAGTTTTTCTCCATTGCCAACAATAACCGCATTGCAATCATAATAAGAAGAATTACCTTCCATAGATTGATCACAGTTTGTCATATGATAGGACGCGCCCGTATCTGGATATCATTTTTTATTGTTATCCATCACATTAGGAGAGAAAGTTGACGAGGAAGCCCCATTATTAATTGTCCCTGTATTGAGAGCCATTGCCATAAAGGCTTTTGGAATATCGTAGCATTGATGAGCATTGTGACCCTTGTGACCACAGTATTAGCAAGTAATAGCTGCAGACATTTTATAGTTAGAGATATTACCATGACCTCCATTATACCTATGGCCTCTATTGTTCCCACATCCGCCATTGTATGAACCAAAGTTCTATGACCACTACTATTGTATGAGTTATAATTGCTGCGACCACCACCATTTCGGTCTCCTCTCCATCTTGCACGGGAATTCCCACGGTTGTCGGTTCGATGAGCAACCATGGCTACCATTTTTTGTTTCTTGAGACAGATCAAGAGGGGGTGAAAGAATTTGTCAACGATTTTATTGAGAAATAAGCATATAAAAAATTTTAGGGCAAGAACTGATAAAAAGACATTAGAAAAACTAGATAAAATGATAAAATTGATGTTTTTACTTTGACAAAAATGATGATAAGTAACTTCATTTACGTTTAAATTTGAATTCATGTTGATATTGATGTAAAAGACAAAAAATGGGGGATTAATGCACGATAAATATATTTTCACTTAAAAAAAAGCACATGCTTTTTCAGTTTTTTTATCATTAATATCACAATATTTTTGAAAATATCGCTATATTTGTGACAATGACCATNAATGTTTACTGGTTTGATGAAGTATTGGGAGCACTGTTAAATTGCTAAATATTTATTTACTTTTAATGAACATGTACATGCTATCTGTAGCATATATTTTCATTATTGTACACACAATATTTTATGCAATTCATGGTCAATGTGGGTTGTAGTTTCGTTGTGCAAATATAATCTTTTCATGTGATACATTTTTTTTTTTAAATTTTTTTTCCTGTAACTTTCCAATTTGAGACTAAATAATGTCTTTGAACAAATTTACAAATATTATGATATGCTTTGGTCATGCTGTAATAAGGTCCTGTTTGGTTGCAGTAGTGGATTTTATCTTGCATAGCTTTTCATTTTTATATTTAGAAGATTTGTTTTGTCTTTACTAAAGATGTATGGTTTTTTAGTAACCTTAAAATTGAAAAATCAAAATATGATTTTCATTCTTCCACCATTTGCATATGATTCTGAGGTTTTAATTGTTCTGCTTCTGATGCTTTAGTCATTCTCTTACTAACGAAGTTATTTAGTTCCACACACATCAGAATATTTTTTTCTCTGGCTCTCATCTATGTGAAAAATGACCTGTTATTTGGCTCTAAATAAAGAAATTCGGACTTTTTTGGCCTAGAACCAAATGCCTTTGGAGCTTCCATGGAGCACGTGTTTAGAGATGAGAGAAAATAGGAGACCCGTTCTTGGATATGAAGGCAATCTCTAGAGCAAGTGCAATTTTTTTTCAACTAAGCCATTTTAGACGATGGCTGGAAATTTGATGCTACACTGACTAGTGATTAAGAGAATTGATTAGAGATGTGTCTACTTTGTAAAGATGACTCAAGTAGTTTAAGAGGAGGGTGAAAATCTTCTTGATATGAAGAGAGTATTTGCCGGGGATGAAGCTCCATTAATAAAGACAATACTAAATAGAAGCTTCAAAATGAAGAGATCACAATTTCTTGGTTGAATAGATGGGGCTGCAAAATTCTATTGTTGTTAGAGCTATCTGATAACTATTGTCTTTTTTATGTTGAATCACGATTACATGCACAAAACCTTTCCCTTCACCCTCCTTCTTGGTGGGTAAACATGTTTGTATTGGTGATCTTGATGATATGTGTGTTTTGTGATTGTGATTGATGATTTTCTTGCTCTTTATGTGTTCTTTTGCACTATGTTCTTTGTGAGTATTCGAGATGACTTATTTGTTTACCTTATTTCATATTAGAAGATGTGAGACGACACCAGCAATAAGTTGTTCTGTTTTTATGTTATATTTTTTATTATTTCATACGTCGACGACAATGTTGACAACAACTTGTGCATCGATCAATTGGACTATCTTATGAAGAAAGACAAAGAATTAGAGATCAAATTATATATAAATTAGATGATGATGTACAATGTCACAATATAACATGCATGAGAACATCAACTTTCAAAGAGTTATGTGATATTCTTCAACATGACGGTAGACTATGTAGTACAAAACATTGTAAAGTAGAAGAACAAGTTTTTCTCTTTCTCATGATGTTGTTCACACATATAAACATCGATTGGTTTAATTTTAGTTCTATTGTTCAACAAAGATAATTTCTCGATATTTTCACAAAGTACTGAGTTCAATTATTCTATTAGAAGACAGATTCATTCAACAATTTGATGGATCAACTGTGCCAAATGAAATATTATACAATAGAGATTTTTTTCATACTTTTAGGTAATAAATCAATTAATTTAGTTTTACATATAATATGTCAATATTGCATTAACATTGAATTGCATTTCAGAATTGTGTTGGTGCAACTGATGGAACACACGTTTGACTTAAAGTATCGTCGGAGGATGCACCGAGATACCATGGTAGAAAAAACTGGCCAACTCAAAATGTGTTGGCTGCATGTTCTTTTGATATGAAATTTACCAATTTATTAGCAGGTTGGGAAGGAACTGCTTCTGACTCGAAAATCATAAAAAATTTATTAACAAGAAAAGACAAACTAAAAATTCTTGAAGGTAATTGTAATTAAAAGCATGTATAATTTAAATAATTTTTATGAAATATGAACTTAACATGTGATTGTGTTCATTTTTTTAGGTAAAGATTGTCTTGCCGATGTTGGCTTTCCTTTAAAAGGTGGACTTATCACAATCTTTAGGGGTGTGAGATATCACTTGAAAGAATACTCCAAGTGAGACCTACAAAATGCAAAAGAGTTGTTTAATCTTTGGCATGCTTCTTTGCGAAATACCATTGAAAAATCATTTGGTGTCTTAAAAAAAAGATTCTCAATTATAGCTAGTCCGACAGAACCAATCTATTTGTGCAATACACAGTCGGAGATCATTTTAGCATGTTGTATATTGCACAACTTTCTCATGGGTGTCGATGTAGATGCTAGCATTATTGAAGATGTTGATGCAGAACTTACGAATCAACCTAGTGAAAATTATTCTGTTTCAAGTTAATGTAGATGAAGAGTATAGGGTTGGAGAATTCACATGGCAAAGCATCTCTTCGACCATGTGGCAGAACTATCAACTTCAAAATTCAATAAATTGTATAACTGTGTATATGAGACATGTTGATTTTTTTCTCTTATACCATTTATCATTGTAGATGTTTATTGAATTTAATTACTTGATCTTTCACTACTACACATGGTTTTTTCTTTTCATTATGTATGTCTTTCTTCAATTTATTTGGTAATGTAGAACAACAGGGGAATGATCGATGACAGCGAAAGAAACGCACAACCGAATGACTTCAGCATGTTGATGAAATGGTTTCTCAAAATCAAACAGTATGAGAACCACTTATCAACCTAGGAGACGAGTATGAAGCACAAGTTGAGCCCAACACAGGTTCATTGTCAAAGCGGAAAATGAGGAGAAGTGCAAATGAAGATGATTTAAAAGAGATTGAAATAATGAAAGATGCCTTTGAGAGAGTTGTTAACGCAATTGAAAAAGTAATGTTGTACCAGTGCCGAGTATTCAAATAAATATTCTAATGAAGACATATTTCCAGCATTTGAAGTCATTGTACTTGAAGAAGAGTTACAAACCGAAGCATATCTTCATCTAACTTATGACGAAAAAAAGATGGAAACATTTTTTGCTTGTCCTTTTTCTAAGCGAAAGAATGTTTTCCTTAGGATGCTTAGCAGAGCTGGAGTTATGTAAGACATGAATGTTATTTTTTATTTTGCTATGTGATGTTTTTGTCTTTAGACAATTATTATGTTTACCAACATTTTGTTTGATTGATCTAAACTTTTATTAGATTTATCACTATAGAATGAAATGTCAAGTGTAAGTGTGATTCCTCTTTTATTGAATCAGGAAATCAAATTAAAAATATTTTTTCTAAGAAACAAATTTTGATAAACTATCGCTAATTAATGCCCATATAGTGAACATGGGTTGTTCTTGTTACAAAGCATCGATCAGAGCTTTCTATTAAAAATTTGAGCCAAATTGAAAACATATCACCTCTTTCACATGTTTGTATATTTAAAAAGAGAGATTGAAAAGCAAGTAAATACGTGTTTTCTCTTGAAGGTGAGATGCTTGGTCAGGCAGTTTTCCAATTTTTGTAAATCAAAATCTAGCTTATGTACCCAGATTTGGACTTTACTTGGATTGTATCCAAATGCAAAACTAGGTTGTCAGTCTGGGTCCGAATGTGGTCTTCATGTTATCAAAACCCTCGAGGCGATTCAAGTAGGATAGTGATGTTCAATAAAGACATTATTTTTATGGTACAAGGTCCAAAATATAAGACCAGGGCTCCACTAGAAGGGAAACCTCTCAATTTTTTAAGCATTTTAAATGTTAGGGGTATTATTATAAAGTATTATAAATTCTATCATTTCATTTCCTTTATGTAGTCCAAACAAACATGATTTTAGTCTGTCATTCCTTTTTATCCAAACAAGCTTTATAATCACCTCTTTCGTTTCCTTTGTTTTCCATCCCATTCTCTTTCCCTCCCATTCCTTTCCTTTTCTTTCTTCCATTTCATCCATTCCTTTCCCTCCATTTCCCTCCAACCAAATAGGGCGTAAATTTTTACACTTCGAAAATTTATATATGTTTGTCATTTCTTTTTTAAATACATAATAATGACCATTAATAGATTTAGCCGAATCACTGAATTGAAAGCATGTCTATTTTTTTGTTCAACTCTAATTTTTGAGAGTTGCATAGATTATGGTATTGTGAATGATAAAAGTAGAGCCGCTGCCCTGAGGTTATGGTTCCAAAGAGACAACACTCCTAATAGTAGAAAGATTGCAAATAATGTTTATGATTCACCAAAAACTTGAGAAGCCTATCAAATTGGGATTAGGCTCCACACTCCTCCAGCCCACCTTTTGGCAAGAAACAACATAGAAGAAAGATGCCCTTCAAAATAGAAACACACATGTCAAAGTAGCGACTTCACACTCCTATCAATCTACAAAAAACATGTTGATGTAGAGCAAGACCAGGCCCGACATGTTCCCGGTTTCAGTTCCCCGTTTCAAGTTCCACCTTCGTGTTTCATTACAGATCATGAATCTTCAGCCGTGGAATCCCCTACAGATCCGAAGCATAGTCGTGATGAGGTACTCCTGCGTAGATACTCAAGTCAAAGCAAGGGTTGAATTGTGATTTTGGTTTACATAAATATATAGTTTTGAGATCCATTTTGTAATAATGTTCAGTTTGTATATGTGGAGATCCATTCGGATTCAGGTACTTGTTTGGGACCCGACCCGCTACTTTCTCTTGTCCATATAAATGGACAATGACTTATTTTGTAAAGATACTTTTGAAGTTATCAAAGAATTAATTGTTCTGTCATTGTTTGTCTTTCTTTCACTGTCGTTTAGCATACTTTTAGCTATCGTAAGTTCTCATTGTTGTTTCTACAAGCCAAGCTTGCATCAGTTGGTATCAGAGCAAGGTTTCATCGTCTCTAAAGTGTTTCCTTACTGTGTGGATGGTAACAAAAGATACAAAAGACAAGGAAAAAGCAAAGGATTGTGCTGCTACAGAAAATATAATTGCAAAGATTGCATTGAATGCAAATGAGGAAAATCCAGTAGAAATCATGCACTCTGAAAGAGAAAATCAAGGAAGCTTTCAGCAAACCTTGGCAAAGCATGAGTCTGAGTTAGCACACATCAGACAGGATCTTGCTACTGCAACCAGGAAGGTCGACTTCTTTGCTCAACAGTTCATTGAGTTAAGGGAAGAGTTCGAAGGAATGCTATGCTCGGTTTTGCATAACACACAAAATTACCAGGCGCTTCCTGTTGTAAACGACATTCCTAAAATTTGTGCATTGGAGGCTAAAGGAGGTGAACGGTTGCAGGATCACTCTACAAGAGGCGCCGGGGCTTTGGGGGGAATCTGGAATCATGATTATACATCAATGGAAGGGATTCCCGCTAGAGTTTCGTTGCCCGTACGCATACCAAATCCAATGTCAAGGCTCCTCACCAGAGTTCCCCTGCTTTCGTCTGGAGGAGATGGAGAATCAGCCACTGCGTCTTCCTCCCATCGCCAGGTATAAGTTTCGACCATTATTGCATTGTCCACCAGTGAGCAGACAAAGGTGTTGTGCCCAACGAAGGGAGCGTAGGTGGCATGAGGCCTTCGTATCACTTTGGTGGGCATGGAGAAGCGCAACAGACATCGTCGTTCCCTTCTGCGGCCGGTGATGGTGTAGGGAACGCTGCCAGCCACGAAACCTGCGCTCCTTCTGCAACCAGAGGCGAACTCAAGAGGTGCCATTGTCTGACTGGCCGCCACCTGTGGCTCTGCCACCCTCTGCAGAATGAGGACAGAAGGGTCGCCCACCACCGTTGTTCGACCAACATCATCATAGGTGGGAGGCGGTGGGTGCCCCACCCTCCACCGGCAGTTTCCCCTTTCTGCCTCAGGTGGAAAGGGGGAATCCTGACCCTGACCGCTCAAATTTTTTCGAGAGGCCCGACGGTTTGGGCCAGTCTCTCATGAGACCGGTTCGAACCGAGTCGAGCCATGGACCCGATTTGAACTCGTATCACGCGATTCACAGTTATATGGGTTCAAATCCAGGTCCAAACTACATAAACGTCCCTTTTCAACCCTAGTTTGGTTCTAATGTTGTCTCCTAATCTGATCCAAACTTATATTTCTGGCCTCAAGCCTACCCCAAGGCCAAACCTAGACCATAATTAGACCCAAACCTGCCCTCATTGTTTTTTGGACTGGGTCAAAACCAGACCCATTCACTTATGGATTCTGGATCAAGTTAAATCTAGCTTACTCTCCACAAAACCCGGTCCAGAATCCAACCCAAACCACTCTGGGTCCAATCCAACACAAACCATCCGTTGTTTTAGATGTCATGAGTTAGGTCACTTAGCTTCAAAATGCCCAAATTCACAAAAGAAAACTCATTTAATAGAGACTACAGAGGAACCACCAGGCTCTCTGATGAGAAGGAAGTCTCAAGTGGCTTGTCTGAAGTGACTTCTGATCATGGTGATGTTGTACACTTTGATGGTGATGACATAAGCAACATTTTGTCGATTTGTCATGTTATGACTGCACTAGAAGAAAAATCAGATTCTTCATGGTTGCATAGTAACATTTTCAGGACTTGGTGCAAGTGTGAAGGGTATTGTCTGTGATGTAATCATTGATAGTGCTGCGTGTGAGAACCTAGTTTCGCTAAATGCAGTTTCTGCCCTGGGTCTGAAACCTAAGAAGCGCACTCAACCTTATAAGATGGCTTGGTTTAAGAAGGGAGAAGAAGTATATGCCACCCAACGGTGTATGATAAAGATTTCTATGGGGCCACACTACCTGGATGAGGTGTGGTGCGACGTTCCTGTGAAAGCATGTCACATTCTTCTTGGTCGACCTTGGCAGTATGATCAGAAGACCATTCATGATGGGCAAAAAACACTTACTCTTTTAGGTTTAAGGGCCAGAGAGTCATCTTGCTGCCTACTAAGGAAGACCATTCATGATGGGCAAAAAACACTTACTCTTTTAGGTTTAAGGGCCAGAGAGTCATCTTGCTGCCTACTAAGGAAGCCACAACCCAGAGAGTTGGGCGTCCACTACAGCCTTCCAAATTTGTGGGGTTATCTTGTAAAGAATTCTTAAATTGTTGTGAAGAAGATGAATTTTGCTACCCTCTGGTTAGTAAACTTGTGTCTATTATCTCATCTAGCATTTCAAAAGAGGTAGCAATACTACTTTTTGAGTTTCAGGATATTATGTCCGATGATCTGCCTCATGGATTGCTACCAACCCGTGATGTTCAACATGCTATAGACTTTATCCCAGGAGCTAGTTTGCGCAACCTACCAGCTTATCGAATGAACCCAATTGTGCACGTTGAGTTGTAGAGGCAAGTGAATGAATTGTTGCAAAAGGGTCACATTTGAGAGAGTGTTAGTATGTGTGCAGTTCAAGTCTTACTGACTCCAAAGAAAGATTGTACGAAATGGATGTGTGAGGATAGTCGAGCTATTAATAAGATTACTGTTAAGTACCATCTTTCCATTTCTAGGTTGGATGATATGTTAGATATGCTAGCAGGAACTTAGGTGTTCTCGAAGATTGATTTGAAAAGTAGGTACCATCATATAAGCATTCAAGAAGCGGATGAATGGAAACCCGCGTGTAAAATGTGAGATGGACCCTATGAGTGTCTAGTCATGCCTTTTGGACTATCTAATACACCTAGCACCTTCATGAACGTCATGACGCAAGTCCTCCAACTGTACGTTGAAAAGTTTGTTGTAGTGTGCTTCGATGACATTCTGGTTTTCAGTCTCACGGTTTTTGATCATCTGCATCAGGTCATAAAGACTTTGCGTAAGGAAAAATTGTTCGTCAATGGCAAGAAATGTAGTTTCCTCACTTCAAACCTTGTCTTCTTGGGGTTTATTATCTCATCAAAAGGAGTACAAACTGATCCATCTAAAGTGCAAACTATTATGAAGTGGCCAACGCCAAAGACAGTAAGCGATATCAAGAGTTTTCATGGCCTAGCCACTTTTTACTATAGATTCATCTGAAACTTCAGCACCATCATGGCTCCTATCAGAGAGTATCTCAAGGGTAAAACTTTTAAGTGGACCTAGCGGCTGAGGATGCCTTTTCTACTATCAAGGACTGTATGACTCATGCCCTAGTTCTGGCTTTACCCGACTTTACTTGGGTATTTGAGGTAGAATGTGATGCTTCCAAAGTTGGAATTGGAACTGTGCTTAGTCAAAACAAGAGGCAAGTTCTTTTCTTTAGCGAGAAACTAAATAGAGCAAAATGTTAGTACTCGGCCTATGACTTGGAATTTTATTCTGATGTGCAGGCGCTTCAGTATAGGAGGCACTATTTGATCTATAAAGAATGTGTTCTATATACATATCAAGAGGTACTTAAGTATCTCCACAATCAAAAGAAAATGAGTGCTCATCATGTCAAGTGGGTCAAATTTCCTATAAGAATATACCTTCTATTCATCATCAATCAGAAAAGCTCAATAGAGTTACAGACACCATCAGTAGAAAGAACAACCTCCTGATGTCCATGTTCGTAGAAGTAGTTGGATTTGAAAGCTGTAAAGATATGTATCACGCTGACCTGAATTTTAGCCACATTTGATTCGAGTACTCTACTCCCTCTCAACCACTGGACTCCAAATTTTCCATTCACAATGGCTACTTTTTCTGCGAAAATAAGTTGTGTATTCCTCAGTGCTCATTACGACTATAGCTTATCGCGAAACTCTACGGTGACGGAATGTCGGGACATTTTGGGCAGGACGACATATTCCTTGGTAGATGAACGCTACTATTGGCCCAATATGAGAAAGGATGTTGTTAAGTTTGTTCAATGTTGCTAAAGAAGCATAGTCAAAACAGTAGGTTGTATACTCTTCTACCTATCCTGGATAGGGAACATGTTTCTATGGATTCCATTGTTGGGCTTCCCAAAACAGTTCGTGGAGTAAATTCAATCATGGTGGTTGTAGACAGATTCTTGAAGATGATTGTTTTCATTCCTTACAAGCGGATGACAGATGCGTCACAAGTTGCCTCTAACTATTTCAAAGTTGTGGCACAGTTTCATGGACTTCCTCATTCAATCACATTGAATCGAAATATGAGGTTTTTGAGTCATTTCTGGCATTCACTATGGTTTCTGCTAAATACTAAACTTTAGCTCAGTAGTGCTTACCATCTCAGACCGATGCCCAAACCGAGGTAGTCAATAGAATCCTAGGAAACTTACTTAGGTGTCTTGTAGGAGAGAACACAAAAACCTGGGATTTAGTGCTACCACAAGTTGAGTTTGCATATAACAACTCAGTCAGTCATTCTACTGGAAAGACTCCTTTTCAAGTGGTCTATGTCGGTCCTTGAACTATGTTGTTGATTTATCCCCAATACTCAGTGCTCGAGAATATGCTCTGGCAGCACTTGATGCTATTAAGTATATACATGACGTCCATAGTCAAGTAAAACAGAAGCTTCATGAGCATTATGAAACCCACAAGTCTCTTATGGATTGGAGTCGTCGAGATGTCAGCTTTGAAGTAGGTCAACAAGATTGGGTCAACCTGCGACCTGAATGATGTCCTATCGGTACCTGTAGTAAGTTAAGTCTTGGGAAATACAGCCCTTTCTGCATCTGTTGTCGTTTAGGAACAAATGCTTATATGCTAAGGTTCAAGAGGATTGACAAATTTTGCCGACCTTTAATGTTTCTCATATGTCCCATACTCTAGTGACAATGATTCGTTGGAGACGACTTTTTTCCAACCCGGGGAGAATGTGTAGAGCAGGACCAGACCCGATACCTTCCCCATTCCAGTTCCCTGCCTTAGTTCTCACCTCTGTGCTTCAGTACAGATCATGAGTCCCCTACAGATCCAGACCGTAATCGTGATGGGATGTCCTCTGCGTAGATACTCGAGGTGCACTAAGGGTTGAATTGTGATTTTGGTCAACATAAATATATTGTTTTGAGATCCATGTTGTAATTATATTTAGTTTGTATTAGTGTAGATCCATTCGGATTTCGGTACTTGTTTGGGACCTGACCAATTACTTTCTCTTGTCCATATAAATGAGCAATAACTTATTTTGTAAAGATACTTTTGAAGTTATTGAAGAAGTAATTGTTTCCTCATTGTTTGTCTTTCTTTCACTTTGTTGTTTAGCATATTGACTTTTAGCTATCATAAGTTCTCGTTGTCATTTCTGCAAGCCAAGCTTGCATCACATTGAAAGGATTCCCAATTGACAATCAGAGAGTGGCTGTGAACTCATACTTTGATTGAATCTCCACCACCCATTATAAAATCAAGAGAAACTAAGACCACAAGATTGTTCTTCTTCCTGCTTTTGCTAATAAAGAATGTCCGATGAGGATACTCTTTTGAAATGATCTACCTTCCATATACTTTTCATCCTTTTCTTTTTAAGCTTTAAGATACATTCTGTCCATTAACTGAAAGCATGATATCTTCCATGATTTACAATTTAAAGATCAAACTGGTTTTTAGCTGAACATACTCATACTGCCTTTTTCCAGCTTTTTTTCTTGTTCCTCTATCATGGTTGCTGAGCCATGGCATGTGTATGGCTGTCTATGCATGAACGGTTTAATGGCTGTCATTATGTTGAAAGAGGGAAAGAGAACTTGGCTTGCTCAATTGATTCGATTGATAGTTTCTCATGTTGGTGGTAGCTTGCACTAAACAGGCTCCCTCTGTAAAACAGACTTTACTAAATATTGAACTGAATGATTGAGATTCTTCTCCTTTGAAAAGTTCTAGATCCAACCCTCTTGTTGGATGCCAATGCCAACATACCTTGTTCTTCGAAATCCCAAACAAAGGAGGGTCATTTTGGTTCTATATGATATCTTGGAAGTAGGATATATCTAAAAAGTTTCTCATTTTCCAGCATTGTACTAACTTTGGAATATCTTGATGTTTTTGTTGCAGGATATATCTTCGCATATAGTGATGTTCTTCTATTTTCCTTTTATTATTATTATTATTACTTACAGAGATGGTCATGCATGCAGATGAGATCCCTTTCCTCTTCAGATCACAGCATCCAAGCCATTGACATTGCTTGGGCATAGTAATAAACCTTTTCCAATATCAATGCCCAAGCTGACTGTGGAAGCATGAACTGAACAAGCTGCTTTTAAAAAAAAAAGGTATGGTATACAGTTAGCAGCGGTGGCAGCATTGGCTGAAGCCTTCAAGCTTATGCAATAATGCCTTAAACGTATAACTGACATGATATATCTCAGGTAACTTTGTTCTTCCTTAGCTCATCTATTATTATCACAAACAATATCAACATGGTTTTCAAAGTGTGATTGTGAACAGGATATAAACACATGATTGGTGGTTTTGCTTCCAAGGCAAAGACGTTGGTTATTGGCTAGCTCTCTTTTCATTAGATTGAGAAAGTGGGCTCGCTCGGTTCAGTACGGTGGGGATATCATAGACTAAAAGACTGACGGGTTCCACACCACTACTCCAAAGGGAAGCGGCAACTTTGCAGAGTTGGGGGAACGCCAAGGCAACCTACGCCTCCAACATTGCATATGTAAATGGTAGTGACGATATTGACATCAAGACCCTTGAGCACTATAGACCAGTTATAGTAATAACTGACAGCGGCTCCTACAGCTTGGAAGTCTCTGGCAAAGGCAATATGTGGCTCCACATCTTCTACCAGTTTGTCATGATTGTGATTCTGGTTTAACTAATACTGAAATTTCAATTTTAAATAACTTTTCTCTCCGACTATTTCAAAAAGCCGGGAAGGACTTCTCGTCATTTATTAAACGTCGGTAGAGGCTGTTTATGGTGTTGTGGACCATTGTTATTATATCAAACGTACTTTGCAAAGATTTTAATCACAAACCCCACAGAAAATAAGCATGCAGTAGGAAACAACAAATCCAAACGTATAAAAGAACTACCAAAACTAAAAAAGGTGATCTCTTGGTACTCGCCCACGCTCAATTTCAAGTTCTCCGTGTCCTTGTCCCGATTGGCTCTGAGCTTGCGGGCAGACGTGGAGGAGCTGGCGGCCAGGTAGATGGTGATGAGCTCGACTATCCTGGTGATGTTCCGGTATCAGTACTCATGCCCCACCTCGTCCATCCGGACCTCCGCGTACGGGTACAGAACATCGAACAACCTGTGCAACGCCTTCATCAACAGACTGCGGGGCGAGAAGGGGACATAGTCTTTGGCCAAGGCAGCTATGAACATGAAGGACGCGAGGATGAAGCCCCAGCTGGTTTATGTGCCACCACACCTCCATTCGCAAACAAAGATATTCGCTTCCTTGCCTGCTCTCAGAAATAGCTTGCTTGGAGCCTCGGACACCATTTTATACTGTAACGTAGCATACACCTTCACTTTTCTTGTTGCCCTCCATGCGTTCGTGTTGGTTCATCGAACCATTAGAAGGTGAGAGTGAGTTGGGTGCGTATGCTGGTGCATGTGCAATTTTTTTTTTTTTTTTAAAAAGTTGACTGTACAAATGTTTTTTTTAGGCTTTTAAGTTTTCATTACTTTTTTTTCATCTTTATCAAAAACAATTTGTTTTTATGAACAAGCGTATTATGGTCATTATACATGTGGTGCACAATTTGTTGTGCACTCGGACCCGGCGCGTATATACATTTGAGAAGGTTCCACCATGTTCTCTCCCGTCCACTGTTTGCATGCACATGATCGCGAGGTGTTCCCTCCTCGATCTCTGGATAATTAATATCCAAACGAACTTTTCCTTGCTAAGTAGTTGTATCCTTCACTTAATCTACAGCTAGTAAATGAGACTTGTCTGACACATTTTTTGTTGTTATAAGCTAGTATCCTTGCATCGAAATAAATTACCTCTAGGCACGTACCAGTGCATGTACACGTTACCCACCATGCAACTGCATGTGCAACTACTCTGACCGATCGTTGTAACATTCATCAAAGGGAGAGCTGTCAGGCAGAGGCTTCTCTTATCTTTTCTCTTCCTCATCGGGACGGTATAGGATTGTTTGGGGTCTTAGTTTAACTCAGTGTTGTTCCTTTCAACTTGTAAGCAACACATGTAATTATTTGCAGTTTAATGGCGTAGTGCCTGTAAAATCGAATTAATGACTATACTTTCACCTAACCACTAGCCCGACTGGCTATATGATCGCCCACACACAACTGAGGGATGTCCTATGCCAAACCTTGGATGGATTTAAAGACTAACTAAGAACGAATGAACCGATGTGCAAATTGTTTTCTGGGCTTTTCTTTCTAAGGATGTAGAGTCCTCCTTTCTCATGACCTGCCCCAGTCGTCATCTTCGAGTTAGTTCAGGTCCTGCAACAAAAAACCAGACGAGGAAAACAACATGCTTAGTCAATGTGCTTACAAAAATCAGATTAAATCCAAATTTTGGAACATAGTAGTCGTCATGAAGAGTGGCTGAAGAAGAAAGCACAACTTGACTAAAATGTGGTGCATAAACTAAGGTATTCTCAGGTAATGGAATTGGAAAAGGTGTTTCGATATGACAAGATTTGAGATCAAATTTGATGATGAGCATAGATGGTGACTAGCACCACCATGAACAAGCCAAGGGTTATGTTGATGAATGGTCATACCAGCAAAATTCACTTGAGGGAGAGACAACGAAGGTGAGCAGATGGCCTTATCTTTGAGAAGTTGTTGAAGCTAAGCATACTTCTCTATTGTGAAAGGAGCTACAGGATCCTTACCAGATTCGTCAGCTTGCAGTGCCGCAGCGGCCGATGCATTCTGAGTCGCCGGACTCTCACTTGATGTGTTTTTATTGGAGCTCTTTCATTTACGTATTTTCCCCCAATTTTGTAACATATTTCTTTAGTATGTCCATTCATGTGACAATGTGTACGGTATAGCTGCTGACGTATAGGATTTTTTCCTAGATAATTCTTAAATCAAGATTAACTGCAGCAAGGCTAACGTGATCAACACATGCGACATTCATCTAATATATCGTTGTTTTTTTCTCGTAGACCTTATTAACCAAAGGCATGGTGCTGAAGCAAACATCGGATCATCAGGAATAAAGTTAGACAAGTAAGCGTGGGTAAAGGGCCGGCCCGTCCCGATATGGACTCGGGTTCGGGCCAGCCGACACTTAAAACCCAAGCCTGCATGATCAAATTAAAAATATATATATTTTTAATATAAAATAATATATAAATATAGTTAATTGTAATAAAATATTATAATTATGTATGTATATAAATTAAAAAAATATTATCGGGATCACATGGACTTATCAGACCCACTCAAGCCGACCTAATAATTGATCCGACCAGCCTGGTGCTCTTTTTCTGAACTTGGGTCCGGGTCCGAATCAAACTGAGTATCGGAGTATCGGGTACCCATCGGTAACCCGGCCGGGCCCAATACGAAGGCTTGTAAACAGGGAACTAACGCTAATTAGGAAGTCTAGTCTTTTGTCTAAGATCATGAAACAGAGCATAACTTCACATAATGCAATTACATTTTGAGAGACAGAACATGCAAAAGAAAACTAAGGCCAACAACCATTGCAATGCTTTTTATTACTATATATAAGTTTACAAGGGTACAGGTGACAAATTACATATTGTTATAGAATTATCTCTGAAAAAAAATCTCCTTAGACGCTGAGAGACTTGTGCATAATAATATCAAATTAACCTATGGCTCCAACAACCTGACATCACTATAACCCATGACAATGGTGCTTGAAGTGAGAGAAGCCCCGACTTGTGCATAATAATATATATTTTATTAATTATATATATACTATTTTATTATAATTAATTATATTTATATATTATTTTATATTAAAAATATATATTTTTAATTTAATCAGGCTGAGCCTGGAATTGGGCTTGGGTTTTAATGGTCAAGCCAGGTTCGGGCCCTATGAAACGGCCGACAGGCGGTTGCTGGAAGGAAATATGAGAAAAAGGGAGAAACGGTGACACAAAAAGCGGGAAACGCCAAAACCTAATACGATTAACATGGAAACCTGGGAATAGAGGAGCCGATTCATAGATTTTTTATCCTAATAAACATTCAATTTCCATGCAATCGGCAGAATTCAAATGAAAGAGAATAATAGTGTCGACATCAATGTGGCCGTCAAGCTTAGGACCAAATGAAGAAGAGCTCTTTCCAAACAAACCCATGATGCATGATCATAAGCCTTAGAACTACCTAGTTTTACATGAGATAGACTTACCATAGTGTCTATGTAGACTATTAGTAATCTCATGAATAAGAAGGATATGTTCTTGAATCAACCTGCCCGGCATAAATGCTCCATACCAATTATTATGGAATGAACAGATTTTACCCTTTCTGCCACAACTGTTGTGATGAGCTTGTATATTATAACATTGCAGAATGCTATATGCTATGGGAGGGTATTGAACATGTAAATCTAAAAAAGAGAAAAGTCATTTATTCTACATAAAAATTTTGAAAAATTATACTTTGGCCCCAATTAAATTTATAAAACTGTAATTTGGCTCCCCTCATGAAAATTTTTTGGTTCTTCGTCTTACCATTTTCATCATAAAGAGTTTTCTTACTTTCATCCTCGAGGATTTGTTTAGCCCTCGATCAATCCGTTGTCCATCCCATCATGTCCACAGATTCAGATAAATGAGATCTGCATGCCTCGTGAACACCTTTCTACACAAGATTTTCTTTCATTTTCATTTTCAATATCTTTTCTCTTATATTTAATCTTCTTGCCCATGCTGTTGAAAAAAAAAAAAAGTCTTGTATTCATATCACCATGCAAAAACAGCATCAAGAGTCACTGCCTCACCACCAATCAATGAAAATTTGCCTTGTTAACATCAAAAAGGGTTTTGTCCACTACTCTATTGAAGAAGAACACGGCAGTGTTGTAATTCTACTGAGGTGCCATTTCCTCTATCACTATTTTCGAGCGGTGCTGTTCTTCCATTATTTCATTTCAATTAACTGTATTCCCTCCTTCAGCATGTATATAAACTCAAGCATCAATGTAAATATTTATTGAATTCATGTCAAGTCCATGCATTAACAAATATGGTCAAATCATTTTTGGATTCTATTTCACATTTGAACACATGACAACATTGAGTTATGCATGTTGTCATGCTGTATCGGTTGGAGAAGATAGCGTCGTGTGGAAAGAAGCCACAAAGACAAATGTATCATATGTATTTTACTAAACACAGATGAATTGATGTGCAAATTTATATGATTGGTTCTTTAGTGAATTACTATGAAAACACAGGTCACAGTCCTTTCTAAAGTGTCATGTAACACGTAGTAACTTTGATTACAGACGAATTTTGAGAGAAGATGTACAAAAGAAGCCTATGTGTAGAACATAGGCCAGTAGTCTTTAAAACAATGGCAAGTAGAAACTGAACTCTTCGAACATGATATTACAAGCCATACAGTGAATGGAGCTAACTTTCTTTATTAGAAAGTCACTAACTTGTTTCATAAATTTGCTAAGATTTGGCAAATTTCATTCATGGAGAAGTATACTTGTCCAAAGCATGATTGTTTGAAATTTATGAGCTTAGATTTAACGGCGAATGAACTACAAATATGTCTTTGTGGTTATAATTGTTTTTTTAATCCCAAATGCAACTATCTTCATATGAAAGACACTATATACTATAATATACAACTCAAATTAATGGAACCTTGCTCAACTTAGGAAGATAATAATAATAATAATAAAAGGATTATCAGACCAGGCCGCGGGCAGCGGGTTTGGCCCAGTAGCTGATAAACCTACGCTCAGCCCAGCTCCATTACTAATGGGCCAGGTAATGGGACCGGGAATTATCCAATCGTGTCCTCTAGGCACCTATGAGAATCTGGCCAGGCCGATGCACAGCCTCGCTTCTCTCTCTTGAATCAATTGGGCCCGATATATATATATATATATATATATATATATATGTTTGAAATGGCCCAGACATCCTGCCTCACACACACAGCCACGTTGATTGCTGTGAGATATAAATAGCTGGAAAAATCAATGTTGTCAGAGGATATGGTGCCCATGGCAAATGTGTGGGTTCGTAACATTTTGTTGTCAACCATCTCCTAAGTCAGGCGAGAGGGAGGATAGGAAAGATGATTTTCAGAAACAGTTACACGGATAGTGGAAATCCTAACGGACACATGATATTCTTTTCGTAACTTTTTTTTCCAATTAGGAGTATTGATGACCCCAGATCGCAGATCCAACTTCAAATATGCTGAGAGAGATCTGTGGTTCTATTAAACACCTGAGCTGAGAACGCGGATTTCAGGCCTGAAATCCGCCAAGTTCAGATCGGATGGGGAGGTCGGATTTCCTCACATGGATCTAAGATCCCCCCCACGGCTAAGTGCCACCGCGCACAACGAGGAAGCCCCTCGACTGAGGGTTTTGCCGAAAATTTCTGGCGGCGGAGGACTCGTTTCCGGAGAACGAAGGCGCCCGGTCGCCTTCTGTTGCACCAGAAAACATTGGGCTTCGAGGCATCCTTTTTTCAGCACAAAAGAGAGCGAGAGGCCCTCATCTCGCTCGAAATGAGAACTTTGTAATCGAAGGGACTTCCCTACTTTTCTGCCTGATGAGGCAGAGGGCATCGGAGCCTTTATCTTTATGGCGAAATAAAAGGGTGTGGATTGTGGAAGCCCTCGTTCCTGGTGAAATTGACTCCGGTAGCCTCCTCTGTTCCAATAAAAAGGAGGGCAATGGAGTTCAGATCCTAGACCAATGCATGGATCTAAGATACCCACGGATCGAAAGTTGTCAAACATAACCATACTGTACTTGATTCTCTAGCTTTCCATTGAAGGAAGAACCAGAAAAGAAGAAAACCAGACTTCTTAGTTTGAACATCCATTTTTCTCTGTAGATCTTCTGTAAGCTTCTCCCCTTGCCAAAAACCAAGCAGTTCCAACGAGGGCCTCAGTGACTCAAATTGCACCTATGTTTTTTCAAAAAAAAAAAAACAAAAAGACAAAACAAAACAAAACTTAGATATGTTCTCAGTCCAGTCAAACGATTTACAACAAGACGAACGACACCAAACCCCCGAAAACAATTTCAAAGAATTGCAACCTTCATGTGTGATTCCAGCCGGTTTAGTTGACAGGGAAAAGAAAAATACAAAGCAGCCACTGGCAAGGCATTTGAACAAGAGCGATAACAAACAGTCTGCAAGTTCTGGAAAGGCCCCATCTATGTAGGTAAAGGGAGGCAGAGGCTCTTAAGATAAATTTGTCATGCACAGCTTCGGCAGGCAGACTAGAATGAGTATGCGCATGCCATGGTTCTACCAGCAAAGATGAAAGAACGCAAGAAAGAAATCCGTGAGAAGAAAGGCGCTAAAAAGGAAAACAAAAAGCATAGGGCGGGTTTATGACAAATTCTACAAACTCTGAACATATAACGTTCCAGAAAAGATTCAGCCGAAATATTAAAGAAAATATCTGTTCTTGGCAAACCAAAATTGCTGTACCACTGATTCAAGCAAGAAAGGAAAAATAAACTAATCTTCAAACACAAGAACTCGGTCACGCAACATCCTTCTCAACATCCTCAAGAATTATCGCCTTTGTAGGTTTTGCTAACGAGTCCGTGTATTCCTGGAATGGAGATTTTGTGAAACGAGTCTCTCGCCAGAAATCAGGTGTAAGGAAACCATAGGTTTTCAACAGACAGTCGAAGGTTGCCTGCAAGCCAGGAAATACCAACGATTCGTCAAGTCTCAGAAGAAAAAACTCCAAAAGAAGCGAACAGAGATAACATACAACATAATGCAAGGCTAGTAACTAAAACAGCAAGCGAACACGTTTCTGAAATTAAACAAGAATTATTTCGCATTTTAGAATTCATGATGAACAGAAACTTATCCAAAGAACGGATACAATTTTCCATGAACAAAGGCTTGTGAGACAAGACAGCCTCGCCTTTTTCTGGGCTATAGTATCAAAGAAACTACTAGCCATTACTCGTTATCAAGACCCACAGTTTGCAAGACGAAACAGAAAATATTCCTTTGCAATTAGAAAGCAACCACCCATCACCAGTTAGAAGGACCAACTGTAAAAATATTGCTTTATGAGCTATCAGGCATCATGATCAAAATAATATCCTTCTTAGTGTAACATAGAATTTACTTTCAAACACATTTTTGTTACTAAGTTTATTATTGAGATCAATGATGATGATGATATAATCAACTTAGGAGGCCTAACATAAAGCCAACAAGGATATGACCTTGTCAAAGATCAGAAAGAAACAAGGATGGCAACAGGCATTCCAAAGCAGAAGATATAATAAACAACAATAACGTGATAATACATGCACAAAGTGTGGAACCACATTTGCAGAAAAACGAAATGTATTAAAGTATAGAATAATAAAGAAAATTTGGCCCCAACACAAGAAATCACATTTGCAGAAAAGCAAATTGTCTCAAAATATAGAAACACATTAGCATTGGGGGAGACTATAAATACTAACAACACGAGAGGAATAGCAAATGCAACAAAAAGTATCAAATCATAGAAACACGTCATTGCAGACATGCAACTCTTCAGATCGCAAACATGCAGCTCTTTGACCAAGAGAACCAAGAACGGCTATCAACTTTGGCAAGCTAGGTGAATTTCAAAATGTTATAGACCAAAAACAAACTGTAAAGCAATATGTCACATAAAAAGAGTGTAAGACTGATCCAATTATTGAACCTCATTTTCATTCATTTGACACCTCCCGCTTATGTAAGCAACAAATGGAACTGGTAAACCAACAATTAGTCAGTCACTCGATTGATTCCAAGTCGAAGGCATCCATAAGTATTAAAAAAAATTACAAGCAACAAAAAGGCAAAATAAATAACATTTGTAGCTTACCAAAACAGAGCGCCATCTTTTCTCATCATACTTATATGTACGCAAGAGAATTAGTCAACAACCACGACAACTGGATCATTATATTTCTCTAGTCAACAAAATGATGCATTATCGGGCACATGTATAGGTAATGGCTACTGCGTAACGGCATTTTCGCATCTTTTCATAAAGAAAGAAGTGATGAAGAGACAAGAAGCGGCACGAGTTCGGGCTCATGGAAACGACGACGGTTCAATTCCAACAAGCTTAAAAAAAATTTCTAATTTTTCTGGGTTGGAGTGCGGTTGAGAGGGAGGCGGGCAGGTGCGGATTCAAGCAGTTCTTTCCCATTATGAGATTAGGATTCAAGAACTCACTGTAACTAAAAAAAGAAAAGCATCAATAGCTGGAGAGTACCCAAAAAAATACTTTTCGTTAAGCAAAACTACTGCAACTTTGTCAAAAAAGTTGCCCAGCAAATTCTTAGACATCCAAGCTGCCAATACCACCATACAAACAAACAAAAAGTCATAAGCCAAATGTTTATCTTTGAGCAAGCAACACAAAGTAAATTAAATAGCAACAACACTTCATCCAGAAAGAAATTTAAACAACAGCAAGTTATCATCATAAAAAGAATGGAAGAAACCAATTAAACCGGCTGTTGGGTGAGTTTTTTAGAATTATAGGAAGATCAAAAAAATAAATTAAATTCCATTAATATCTAATACTGGGAAGGAAATAGAAATGCACTGGGTCAAAAATTTTAGTTTTAAACCCAAAAGTCTAGAACAATAAAATAAAATAGAAGGAAAGGGTCGCGAATCAAAGTGATCAAAACACTCGCTACTTTGAATGGTGTGAGTTCGAAGAACAACAGAAAGGCCTAAGAAGACGGGTTTCCTAGTAAATATAAGAAAAAAAGCAGAAATGCAAGAAGTTGAAAACAGTACCTTGACAAAGTTACCAAGGGTCTTGGTGGACCCGCGGGAGGAGGTGAAGACGTCCTCTATGCCCGCGAACTGAAGCACCTTCTTGGGCACACGGGCGGCGACAATCCCGGAACCCCTGGGTGCGGGCACAAGGCGGACGGTGACGGAACCGCACTTGCCGGTGACCTTGCAAGGAACAGTGTGGGGCTTCCCAATCTTGTTACCCCAATAACCCCTCCTCACGGGGATCACAGAAAGCTTGGCCAGGATGATGGCACCGCGGATGGCGGTTGCAACCTCCTTGCTGCACTTGACACCGAGACCAACGTGGCCGTTGCCGTCGCCCACGACGACGAAGGCCTTGAATCGGGTGCGCTGCCCGGCACGGGTCTGTTTCTGGACGGGCATGATCTTCATGACCTCATCCTTAAGCTGGGGGCCCAAGAGAGTCTCAATGATCTGATGCTCCTTCACGGGCAAAGAGTGGAGGTAGATCTGCTCCAATGTTCGGATCCTCCCTTCCTTGACGAGGCGACCGAGTTTCGTCACCGGCACCCACTTCTCCTCCTCGTCACGGCGGGCGCCACCACGCCTGCCACCTCCGCGTCCACCTCTGCCGCGGTCGCCGCGGCCACCCCGGCCGAAGCCGCGGCCAAATCCTCCCCTTTCAGCCATCTTCTGCGTCTAACTCCGGTGGGTATCTCTACCGGCTGGCGTGATGGCCGATCGATCAAGGGAAAGCAAGCACAGAAGCGGAGAAGGATAAGAAAAAGAGGGGTTATAAAACGAGGCGTCCCCGCGAAAACCCTAGCTCGCTCATTGTTAGGAAAAATTACTATAATGTCCTTCTTCTAGGGTTTCTCTTATGAGACTGGATCTGGATTCGATTTAGAAGGCGAAAGTGCAGAGTCAAATGTAGATTTTATGGAGCAAAATCAGATCCGAAGTCTGAGATTTTATATTTAAAGATTTTAAATTTTTTTATTTGACCTTAAAGACATGATTTTTTATATGCACCATGCATTTAAAATCCATACTATCTTTCAAAATGCACCTTCTTATGCAACATCAATCTAAGATACAAGAGAATACCAAAACAATGGCACGTTAGATTTTTAAGAAATCAAAATTTTATATATAAATTTTAAAAAGTTTTAACTTAGTTGATATAAAAATTTTGTAAAATTATATTTTAACATTTGTTAAAATCTTAAAACTATAAATTTGGTCTCCGCAACAAAAAATTCATAGCTTTACCTAGATAACTAATTTTATTAGTTCTACAAACCTATTTGAATCAAATTGAATGGTTTTAAATTGGCCAATCATACAAATTTTCTCATATTCTTATTTGGATTCAACCTAATGGTTGACTCGTTTATACAAAGGTAGCGAATTTGATGTATACAATTCTTCCAAGAAAATGGGATTTTTCACCAATGAATGTGTGCTTGCTTCCTTCAACAAAATTGATGTGTCAAGTGTAAGCGTTGACGGTTCCTTCAAGTTGTACACGCATTATGATTTCATGCAAATCTTGTTTAGGACAATGCGTCCTAACGACAACATAACTTATGAATAGCACTACAAGCTTTGTTCTCAAAGGCAAAACAACTTATGACACTTTTTTTCATCAACCATCAAAATATCATCCTTTTCGTTCGTTTGCTTGTCTTTGTTATGCTCATAACATTGACCCAACCGAAACCAAATTTTTGAAATGAGCAAAACGCGGCATATTCGTCGGATCAAAATAAATGATCCGCTGGTAGGAAAAGTATATATAAAATTAAGCGATCCATTTGAACGTTATGTCTTGTTGCCGAGTGTTACAGCCCTACCCCTGCTCGGCCAAGACGGCCGAGCGTTGGCAGCATCCGCGCAGTTTGGGGCCCGAAGGAGCGCGTTTCTTGATGGGACACGACCCCCTGCTAGGTGGGACACGCCGAGCAGGGAGAAGCACGACTTTGGTGGCGCAGGTGGGACACTGAAGGAGAGACCCGGCGGGACGATCGTCAGTAAGATGGGACTCGTTTGCCGAGTGGCGACACCACGGCCGGACACGCTGAGAGCGACCTACCGATTTTGATCTGATTCGCTCTGGTGAGGCGGGACACGCCGAGCGAGGGAGATACCACAATGGGAAGTAAGGCTGGGCACTGGGCCGGGCCGCCGTCGGGTACCCGGTACTCGGGCCTTGGAAAAAGCTAGCCGGGCCGGTTTCGGGCCTGATATGCCGGCCCGAGTCAGCCCGTTAAAAATTAAAATATATATTTTTTAATTTTAATATCATATATTTATTATTAATAAATATTATTTTATATTTAAAAATTTATTATACAAATTTAAAATAATATTATTTTATTATGTCGGAACGAACTCGGGTTTCATATATCCGGACCCGACCCGTTAAATATTCGGGCCGGGCGGGTCCGACCCAACGGCCCGTCGGGCTGTTCCTGACAGATTTTTATCGGGCCAGCCCAGCCCGATGCCCAAACCTTAGTGGGAAGCACTGCGGGTTAACCGAACATGGGTCTAGGCTTCTTTGGCGGGTTGGACGGTACCTTTTGTAAGATCCGGATCTAGGTGCAGCCTTGTGGATCCCGACAAAGGTTTTTGGGGGTTTCAGGTTGGGTCTTGACCCATTCTTTCTTTGAGTCGAACTTAGACCTGGGTTTTAGCGTGACCCGGGCGGTTTTGTGTGAGCCAACCCGGTTCGACAGTGTTGTCGAACCGGGTCGGCGGTCGGGCACTCGCGTGAACTCGCACGTGCGAGCGGTGCGGGTCCCTATCGCCCCTCTCCTTCCTCCCGCTCCGTTCAAAAACCAGGGGAGCGATGTTGGAGGGGCTTTTTGATCTTCTCCCTGAGGGCTGTATATTTCTATATGTTTTTTCCAGAAGGCTGTCTGGATGTTTTCCGGCAGCTCCTCAGTTTAAATCAAATCGCCATTGAAGTTTCTTCTTCTTCTTCTTCATGTGTTCTTCGTTCCTCTTCTTCCACGAAAACAACAAGGCCATGGATCGTTGGACACCAAATACCTGCGAAACTTCCGACGGTAGAAGCTCCTCCGGTGACACTCCAGCACCGGCCGTCTCCTCTCCATTGACGCAGCTTCCACTCCGATGAGCACCTTGGTGTTTCTGACGCCCTTCATTTGCCAACCACGTGCCTCATCACCGTGGTCAATCCTAACACATCTCCAACGAACCACAGCAACATCCCGTGCCACTCTCCCCTTCCTTATTGCCACCGGCTGCTTCCCATGTTCCACCGTGAGTCCCGCCTTCCACCGTGCGTTCTCAGGCACTGCAACACGGGTCACCATCAATCCCCCGAACATGATCTTGGGAGAAAAAGTTGGAGTCGGCCTCTCGGCACCTGTCGACAGACCGGCTGCAACACCAAGGGATACACAAATAATGTGACTTTCATGACATAATTACTTATGTCGCTAAACTTGCCACTTTGTGATGCATCCTCTCCATTAGTACTATCTCAGGATGGTGTATTTATCAAATGCATGTCAGCAATGCTTTCTTGCATGGGAACATCAATGAGTGTGGAGCTTCCACTCAGTGCGGGACCTAGAAAATTTTATCAAATGTGCACTTACCTTAGTGGGTTGAGTGCCTATGGGGCATTAACGTGAGTCTAGTGTGGGCACCATATCTGGCTGGGCCCAGGTCTAGCTCCTTCTTAATAAAATTTTTCAAGGACTGGTGTTGGCTGGCATGGGCAAATGGTCCACACCAGCCCACATGAGGTTCTGCTACTTCTTCCACTCAGAGTTTCTTGCAAGGAGGAGCACCAAACATGCTTAATCAAGAATCCCTGTATGGATTGTAAGTATTATCGAAATTGGTTTAGCAAGTTGGCATGTGAATTATGTACCATTGATTTCACACAAGTCCAAAGCAGATTATGCCTTGCTTACACATGAATGTGAACCAAATTTCAATGTCATCCATGTATATGACAATAAAATCCAGTTATAACTGTTTTTGCTCCCTCGGAGATGACAAGTGGAGACAATTTAAAGAAAAATGTTTGGAAATATATGGCAGTGCATTAAAGTTTAAGAAGACAATTATTGAGATTGAACTCGAGGGGAGCACCGAATAAAACAACAGTTATGGTGAGCCCGTGCTCGAGAAGGCATTTTTGTTCTTAGGAATGAAAAGGTACGACACCTACGTTCACGATAGCATGCCAAAAAAGAACAACTCATTACCTTCTTCAAAAGAAGGGTGTTTTTTATTGTAGATTGGAATTTTCTGATATAGCGCAAGAATTCACTAAGCTCTACACTCAGTTTTTAGACATAGTCATTGTGGATTCATTTTATTTATTTATTTATTTATTTTGAAGCAATAGTTGAACATGGTTGTAGTGGGTTTATTTAGACTCATTTTTTATATTTATTTTGCTAGCTTGTCATGCATGAATAATTTTTTATGGAGAATTAATGAAATTGCATTTTTTTGCTAACAATACAACCTTTTTTATGCATAAGTAATTCTTCAATTGTACTTATTGCACTTTGTTTCATGTGCATAATGATTAGCATCGATTCCAGATGATATTAGAGTTAAGGAAGATTATATTACAGTTAAGGTTGATAACTTAGTTGCATAGTCACTGGTCTCTATGAGAGTGGGAGATAATTTTGAGCCTAGTGACATTTTGATCTTACTACTAGTGTGAAGTATTATACAACTAGAGCTGTTGACTTAACTAGAGATATAGTTGTGCAATAAGTTTTGCATGACATACATCAGTGACACCATTTAATAATTAGGATGGTTGTTTCCTTTCTGATTGACTTAGAATGTTTGCTCCAAGTAAGTCAATCTTAGACTTGGCACACATTGAAAGTTGAATTAGGATAATTATGATGTATGGCATAAAAAAATACAGTTCACCTTAGAAGAAGCTGAAGTCATTAATGCACTGAACCACATCATGCCTAGACCTAAGTGAAATAGTACACATGCACAAAAGGACTCTGACCCTTATGATGCATGCAAACGCAAAAATCGTGTGGCTAGAGTCACAATGTTGTGCTCAATGCAAGATGACATCATGTGTGAGTTTGAGCAATATACTACTCTAACCAGATGTGGGTAGCCCTTAAGAACAAGTTTTGTGAAACTTCAGCCACTAAACTAAGAAAGCTCATTATTAAATTTGACTTATATCATAAGCGGCACCAACATACTATGAGCTAGCATGTCAAAAAAATGGCTAATATGATTAGAGAGTTAAAATCAACAAGACACGTTCTTACGGATAAACAACAATTTCAAGCAGTGATAAGGTCACTACCAAATAATAGGGTGTTTGGTTGAAGAGATTTTTCAAACATTTTAACATTATCTCGAAAGCAAAAGCTCTGATTAAAGTTCACTGCGATAATCAGGCTGCTATCACTTTTGCCAAGAATCCCAAATTTCATGGTAAAACTAAATATGTCAATACTAGATGTAAGTACTTGCGAGATGTAGTACAAAAGAGAAAGTGTCGCTTAACTATATTTCTACTCATAAAATGGTAGCAAATCCTCTTACTAAGCCAATTACTGTTCATGTATTTAAGAAGCACGTAAAGTCTATGGGACTCAATAAAATATATAATTGTTTATGAAGAAAATCTTATGATTAAATTCATGCATGTCTCACATCTATATGTAAGTATGCAATCAGTTTTAGATTGTTTGCTCACACCAACAGATAACCTTAGGCGCTAAGTGTCAAGCAAGTGAGATGAGATGAATAAAACACATAATTTTTTTTTGAAAGAGGTACAATTTTTGAGGATCTTAAATATGATGGATGAAATGGTAACATCATGTATGAAATTTGTTTTATCCCCTTGATTAGATCAAGATGAGGTCTTATATTATAGAACTTGAAGACTGACATGATCTCCAAAAAGCATCTATACTTGGGAGGGCTCAAATCATCTCAGTGCAATTAAGAGGAACATCTTTTAACAACTCGAGTCAATTTTGTAGATAAAATTTGACTCTTGGTGATTTGTATGACAATAAATTTTTTTTAGTACTTATATATGTTCAATAAACATGAGTTGATTTGTCGTAGTACGAGAGACATACCACATATGTTGCACTGATAGATAACTTGATCAAAATGGGAGATGAAGAATTATACCCCAACAAATACATTATGTAAAAAAATCATGTATCTACTTTGGTTATGGACTCCTGACTATGCTCAAAGATGATGAATTAGTGTTGCTACTTTAATATGCCGCCTAAGGCCATGAGAGATTCGGCTTAATGGGACATGTCTAGGAAAGCAGCTAATTCAAGATTTGTTGAATATATGTAAAAAGGAAGAACAATTTGTCACTACACTAGTGTTTATATTTACTATAGACAAAGTTGAATTACCAAAAAGGAGAGGCTTGATTCAATAGTAAATATAAAGCACAGTATGAGGGCTCAGTCTAACATATTCAGCATTATCAAGTGTTGATGGATTGAATGTGTTGAGACTCGTGTGGGTGAGTTTTTTATCTAGGGCACATCGAGTTATCATTGATATACAATGTACAACAATTTTTTTTATGCAAGAGAGGCCATTTGTGTTTCTTTGACCGGTGCGCAGTTGGACAAGTTTACTATACCCACGGACCACATGATCCTACCGCGAGTATGTTGACTAACAATGTATACCTAAACCACTAGAGAAATCTTCATGCCTCCTTACCTATCACGTGCGAGAATGT
The DNA here is from genome assembly GCA_011799765.1 of Nymphaea thermarum. Taxonomy (NCBI): domain Eukaryota; kingdom Viridiplantae; phylum Streptophyta; class Magnoliopsida; order Nymphaeales; family Nymphaeaceae; genus Nymphaea; species Nymphaea thermarum. The sequence continues at coordinate 85,327 of JAANDH010000628.1, read as the reverse complement.
TGGATTTTAGGGCTGTGTTTGCCCATGATGAAGTTTGCGGTAACACACCTTGCCTGCAAGATTGGAAGTTGCCGGTTTCTCTAAACATTGATAAGGAGAATGGAAGAGTGTGTCGTGAGGATGGCAATCAACACATACGGGAATATATCCATGCTAAGAGCAAAAGGGAAGAGGTTAGTTGATTGCTGGTTGATAGTGATAAGGATCGTAGAGTTTGGCATTCTCCAAATTGTGAGTATGTTGTCCCCATCAAGGCTTTGAAGTTGGTCTTCATCAGCTGTGAACCTGAAGCAAAAAAACTAATATGTGGTTTCATAGAGACAATATTTTGTTGTTATTCGTGAAGAACAACACATTTATTTGCACTGCAACTCATACCAACGATTGAGTGACTCTTTTTTTGGGTGCATGATGGGAGATCAAGTTGTGTGCACTAAGCTTGAACACCAGGCCGGGCCGCAAGACGGAGATACCTATCAAGACTTTGTTGGTAAGCCACTAAGTCTCTAGTAAATAGTTCACCAGAATGAATGTATCAATTAGTTTTGAATATCTCTTGTAAAAACTAGTAAGTTAGGGATCTACATCACCTAATTCCAGACAAGTATGTGCTATGAATGGTTAGTGTATGCCTAGTGTTTATCATTAATAGGAATTCATAACACATATGCTTGAGATCGTGAATGAGCTTTATGATTTATTAATCTAAACTTGAAGCAGCTTTAGAAAAGTTCTGAAAGTCAACATGCTCACATTTAGCTTAGTTAGAAAATCTATTAGGATTAAATTATACATTTGAAATTATTTTCTCTTCTTCATTAATCTTAATGCAAGAACAGAGGATATTGGGGTTACTGACTTCCTGTATCATTGTCAAATAAGAACTTTTTTCTTTAAAATTATATATATATATATACATATATATATATATATATATATATATATATATATATATATATATATATATATATATATATATATATATATATATATATATATACACACACACATATATGTGTGTGTGTGTTTGTGTGCATGTGTGTGTGCATGTGTCAGTTGCTGATCAAAAGTAGTTTTGGCGAAGCACTCTTCCTTTTATCTTCAAGAGCATTAGGGTTGGATATCCAAAGAACCAAAGCCCCATTACAACCATATTCTTCCTCTCTCTCTCTTTTCATTTCACACTTGATGAGGTCATGCTTTCAACTCCTAGATATCAACCAATTTCTTCTTCTTCCGGTTTTGTTCTTCTATATGCATTGTTACTAAACTCTTTCACTCTCCTATTTTACTCTCTTTCTTTCATCATATGTACTAATTTCTTTGTTTGTCATCTTTGTTCCCTTTTATCAATTTCCTATAAGCATTACTCCAACAACTCCAAAGCTGAAATGCTTATAGTCAACCATTTTTTCTTGCAAATTGATATGATGTGCACCATCATAAGCCCGAGATTGTTGCTAAGGTAAGAGTTTTATACTAATAAAAAATATGATAAACAATGTGTGAGGGCATCAATAGTAGCATCTAGACTGACTGTTAAACAACATCCAAAACATGCTCTTCATCAAACAATCATGTTGAAAAATTGGCATACCATAAACGTTATATATATATATATATATATATATATATATATATATATATATATATATATATATATATATATATATATATTAGAAAGACATAAAGTTAATAACTAATTTATTTATTTAGGAAATATAATGTTGTCTATATGCTTATAAGTGAAATGTGAAATATAAAGCATAGCATGAAATATGTTCTTAGTTTTTTATGCCCATTGATCTTGTTGGCATATGCTTTAGCTGTTTTTATGTTTTAATATGTTTATCGATATTTGAATATTAAAGTTGATCATATTAATTTTAAATATTTTTGGAATTCAAGTTGTCTTTTATTATATTGGCATGATCAGTTATGTCTTCTAGTTCTACTAATAAAGAATATTATCCAATTCTTATTACAGAGGAAAATGAATCATACTCATCTACTGAGAGAGAAGTTGTCTTTAAGAGAAAAAGGATTTCATAAGTATGAACTGATTTGACATTGGTTACATATAAAGGATTTGAGTATCATAAATGCAAATATTATGGAGAATGTTGGAAATGATATAATTCTAATGGGACTAGTCACTTAAATCGACCTATATTCATGTTTAAAAAGGCAAACCAATGAAGGCAAACAAAGAACTTTGTCACTTGCAGTTGGTGATTCTGGTCCAACTTCTCTATGTATACAAAAATTTGATATGATTTATTTTGTTTTATAGGAGAATTCTTAAAAGAGACATTATGTCAATGTGCAAGACAGAGAAAACGTGATTTGAAGGATTTCTAAATGATTCTACACAGCGAGTTTCAATGACATTTGATATGTGAACTTCACAGCAAACATTGAGGTATTTATGCATGACATGACAATATATTGATAGAGATTCAAAATTGCATGTTCATATGTTTAATTTTGTACATGTATGATGTATCTCCACCACATAATACAAATAATTTATTTAAAGTTTTATCAGAATGTATCTCTTAATGAAACATTGAGTCAAAGTTATTTTCTATTATAGATTTTGTCAGACAAGTGATAATGAAATAACTACATTGAAAAGAAACTTAAGAAGAAGAAACTTTATTTTATTGAGAGGGCAACACTTGCATATTCATTGTGGTGCACATATTTCAAATCTCAGGGTTGAAGGTGATATACAGGATATGTGTGATACAAGTTAAAAATTTTGTGAAAGTGTTAAATATATAAATATATCACTAAAACAATTACATACCTTTAAGAATTGTATGAGAACAGTGAGCTTGAATGGTACAAAGAAATTAACCTACGATGTTCCTACTCAATGGAATGACACATTTATCATGTTGAGATATGTATAGCTCTACAAAGATGTCTTTCAACATTTGGCTTATGTTGGATCCTAATTACATATTTGCCTTTTGGTGATGAGTGGTCTTATAAATCTTCTTTTATGTTAATTTTTGAAGTTATTATATAATGCAATAAATATCTTCTCTACCACTAAACAAGTAGCAACTAATGTAGTTTTTTGAAAAATAAAGAAAAACAAAATGTACACATTGTGTAGCCATCGTATGACAGCTGATGATTATATAAGGACAATAGCATATAAAATGCATCAAAAGTTTGACAAATATTGAAAATACTATCTTGTCTTTGTAAATGCATTTGTTTTAGATCCTAGGTCAAAATTGAGATGTTTGAAGTATGTGCTTGAGAACTTGGATGAACTAATGCAACAATACAATATGAGAAAATAGAGAGCAGCCTTCATGAATTGTATGCTTGAGTACAATAGTGTGTATGGTATCAAAGGTAGAGAAAATGAAAATGTAGACAACATCATAATAAAAAATGATGAAGGTAGAGATTTTACAGAGATGTTTCCTTCACTTATTATTTGAGTTTTGTATCTCCTAAAGTATCTCGTATAGATCTGGAAACATATTTAGCTGATCCGACAGAACGATTTCAGCCTAATGAAGACTTCAATATATTATCTTGATGGAAGACAAATGAAAATAAATATAAAGTTTTATCCAAAATAGTTTGAGATATATTACTTAATAGCAATTCTTATATCTACAGTTGCTTCTGAGTCTGCATTCAGTACCACTAAAAAAATGATTAATGATTATCGATGTTCAACAATTTCTAAAACTGTTAAAGCACTGGTTTGCATACATAGTTGGATTCGTGATGAAGATAATTCATGCGAAACATAAGACATTTATTTTTTAATGTTAGATTTTAATCATTCTATTTATTTTTCATGATGTAATTGTAGTGTGCCTGTGATGGTGTATATTTTGTAGTCTTTAAGATATGGAGGAATCTTTTGGTGTTGAAGGATGATTCAAAGCATGATCTATATTTCATTGTGGTAATTTTTTTTTTCATTTTGTGTGTTTTAGTTTATTGTTTACTATTTGTTACATGTTATTTTTATGTAATTTGTAGATTAATTATTGAAAATGTTTTGTAGGTTCAACGAAGAAATGGAGTCATATATAAAAGCCTTGGTGAAATTCGAAGTTCAAAGTTTGAAAGTGCTTTATTAAACTATGATATAATTATGTTGATGGCTGAGGAACATAAATTTTATACATATGAAACCATATGTGTTAACGAATGTAAGAATTTAAAGATGCATGTGGATTGCACTTTGGATGTTGGTTTCACGTTGGAGATGTTGATAAAAGTATGTATATTTGTTCTTCTTCTTTTTTTGTATTAATTGTTCTCACATATTTTTTTCTTGTCATGGCATTGAAATTTTCTCATATTGTAGCTCATATTATCTGCTTGTAATAATATTTAATTTTCATTTTAGGCTGTTTAATTGAATTAAAACATACGTGATATGCAGGCCAAATATATGAGCCGCCTCGGCCCACCAGACCAGCCTGTCCCAGCCCATTACCGAAAGAATCCACCTGAGGCCCGATAGTCCATCAGTCCGGCCCAGCCCTAGTGTGCACCGGAGTGGTGCATGCAATAGATATGCACCAAAAAAAACAAAAAAGGGATTTGGGAAATTTTGGCAATATTTCAAAAAAAAAGTCTTTTTTAGACTTTTAACCTTTTTAGTACTAGTTTATGTCTTTGTAAGGCCTTTTTTTGATTGGTTAAGGGTATTTTAGTCATTACATACTTCCATGCACAATGTTTTATTAACATAGGTCTCACATAATGAGCTTCGGCCTTATGGTGCTTTAAATCCCATATTATGTTTTCTTTCCCTTTTGTGATCGGCATGCTTGTGGATTGCATCATGAAAGGTGCTTAGGTCCATTTTCATTTTGTTTTCATATAAGTCATGAAATGGTTCCACATATGATTAGATGCTTGTTTATTTCTGTCACAAAGATGTTAGCCAAGGACACAGTCACATACTTACGGAAGGAGTTTGCTTGATTCATAGATGTGTTGTGCAACATGTGTATCTTTAATATGTTCATAATTTCCTTTAATCTACTTGACCCGGTTTATATTCTTATACAATAATCAATTTATACTAAAGATTCCTATCCAAATGAAATAATAGCCTGCTTAATTAATCCTACGTTCGCACAAGTGTCGGATCTCTAGGTTTTAGAGTAAGTGAGGACTTTTAATAGAAAAAATGAGGTGAGAATAAATGTCAAATATATCATGAGATTTTCAGAAATCTCATGGTATTTACGGGAAAAACAAGTAAAACTAAAGAAGAGAAAGTCTCTTAAGATTTTGAAAATATCTATGAAAATGAAATTCTAGCTATATTTTTTATTTTTCGCTTATTTTATTTTGCTCTAATTTTTAGGATTTTCTATTTTTGAATTGGGCAAAAATATTCGAGAATTTTCACAAAAAAACAACTTCATCGATAAATAATCGAGAAAAAAATCTCACCAATATTTTCTGGAGAACGATATTTTTGATAATGGTAAGAATATTTGAAGAAAAAAATAGTTTAAATTTATGTTTAAATGATAGAGCAACTGTGGTTGTTTAGTTTTTCATAACTGACCATTATTTGGGTGTAGCAAAAATGAGATCTTTTATATTTATAACTTGTTGACCAAAGGTAAAGATTTCTAAATACTATCACTTGAACATATAACGTCTGTAGCTTGTCAATGTTCATGATACCGACGTGGCTCAATTTTCTCCTTCCTCAACTTTACCTTGCACAGCAATTAGAATAATCATCACTATGTCTAAGAATATCAAGGATTCAGGGTTCTTGAGATGGAATGCCTATCCTTTCCCCTGTAGTAGGCTGTCCTTGCGGCAGTGGCAGAGCTATAACTATTGGCTGGAGGGGCACTAATCCAAGTCTTTCAGAGCAAGTTTGATGGGAGGAAATATCTTCTAGCACTTGAAATAAAATTCAGATTCTTTAAAAAAATTTCAACCCATCAAACTTGGGATGAAAAAACTTGTGGTTGGGTTGATTTCCCCAAACTTCTTTTGGGGAATTTCATCCCACCACCCTGGGATCAATGAAAACAAAATTTCTAGACGAAGAAAATGCCTGTTAGGCACGAGCGTCTATCGCAGCCACCCTCCACCCAGCTTCAATCTCACCACCTTCAACCTCACCACCCTCAACCTCAGTAAACAGTGCATCTCAACCAGCGACCATTTGTAGGAAGAAAAGGAAGAAGATCAGTATGATGCCCACAGTCGACAAAGGGTTTCAGTGCCAAGGGTTAGAGAAAGAAAGAGAGAGAGAGGGAGAGATAAGTAGAAATCGCCGGCCGATGATTGTGACCGCTGGCCGCTGGTTTTTACGGTTATAAAGAAAATTAAAACCTAAAACAAAAAGAAATAGATAAAAAAAAACATATCGTCTCGTACCATTTCGTCAGCCACCGGTGGGTAGTGAAAGCCATTTCTTCTGTCGCCGGTTCCCAGCCGTCAGTCTCGAGTCTCCAGCCACTGTTAGTTAGTCTCCAGCCACAGGTCGTCGAACCCCTTGCGTGGTGAAGAAGAAAGAACAATAGAGTGAAGACCAAAAACCAAAGAAAGAAAACATGGAACCCTTTTTATAGAAGAATTTTACTACAGCCCCAGTTATTTTTATTTATTTTCAATATTGTTCATCATTCACCAAAATTAGTTAGATGCCCTATGTTTTTAGTAAAAATTCTAAACTACTCGTCATTTCAAAGAATCCATATTTTATCCTTTATTTGTCTGACCAACATGGAAAATTGTTTCTAGGGATGTAAATCCAGATCTATCAAACAAGCAGCCATTTTAGAAATATGCATTATATTTTCATTTCACTATTTCCAGAATTTTGTTTATGGAAACATTTGGCTTATTTCACAATTGTGTCTATCAAATATTACCTTATGCTTGAAGAGGCTACAATAAATAAATAAATAAATATTATATATATATATATAGTCAAATATTTGAAGACAGTAATATAAAAATAAAGGTACTTTGTGTCGCTAGTGTGTGCAGTTGTCCACATCAAACCACGTGTGGCTCTATCATTGCCTTGCGGTTACCCATTATAAGCCTGTGTGCACCTTCCTTTGATGTTCAAATGTCTCAAACCAATTAGACAAGTTAGGTGATTATTTTTTCTTGTTACATGCAATCCTTCTTGTAGCTTTGTAAGTTTATGGAAGGCAAAATAACATGAGAGTAGCATTTCATTCTTGAGAAACTGACGTAATATTTAATGTTTCTTCATGGTTCCCTTCCCAAATTGTTGAAAATATTTAAAGAGCTAGAGAAAATGACAGTAACAATGCACCTTTGAGTTGAATAAAATGAATGTTTCATTGTTAAGAGCGGAAACCTTCATCTTTCCTCATCCCTTCAGGTACCTAACCCCTTAACGGACACAAATACAAATAAGAAGGGCTTGGCCATAAGTGCATTTTTTTCTCTCTCATCAAACATTGGTGGCCTTTACATGGGATGTGGCTGACACCAACTTCACAAACTTGGTTTATTTTATGTTAATATGATGATGTCTTGATCAATATGAGTGAACAATGTTTATATATCTAGAGTCACCAGAATATGGGTGAACTCTAGAGTCACCCGACCATTTTACGAGCAGTGTCTGTGGATGGTAGAGAGAAAAAAATATAGATGTAAACTAATATTAGATGATACTTATTTTTTTTCTCTTTTTTTTTTCTTTAACAGTTCATCATGTTGAATTATATGTTTCAAATTAAATGGCATCATTCGATTTCTCTCTCTCTCTCTCTCTCTCTCTCTCTCTCTCTCTCTCTCTCTCTCTCTCTCTCTCTCTCTCTCAGTCACTCACACACACACACACACACACACACACACACACACATATATATATATATATATATATTTCTACTCATTATTGGTGTGAACTCGGTATCAGTTAAGTGAGATGCTGTGAACTAGGTAGTCAAGAGGAATTAAGTCTAGAGGGTGGTAAGAATCAACGCAAAGCCGAGTGCCATTAGAAGCAGAAATCTTGATCCTACTTCTATAAAGAATGTATGATCAATCTGAAGGGGCCTAACTATTAAGGGCATATGTCATCACATGACTAGACAACGAACTCAAAATTGCTGTTCATTATAGGAGCTCAACGTCTGTCCCTGTTTCAGTTTTGTGCAGCTGGACGACTATGACGGAAGCGGTGACGGAGAAGTCGGAGGAAGAGAGCACATCACCGAGAGGTCCGAGCTCCGGCGTCTCCTCCCACTCTCTCATCCCACTGATCACCACCGAGGAGGTGTGGCCTCCGCGGCCCACCACGAAGAGCGTGTACAGGCTTTCCAGCTCCCCCAGCCTCGTCACAGTGTCCACCCCACTCGACACGTACTTCTCCACATAACTCGCGATTCCCGCGGCCACGTACCTCTCCCTGAACGCCGCGATGCACTCCTCGTCCGCCTCCGCCTCCTTCGCCGCCTCCGCCATGCTCCCCGCACTGTCCGGCCCCACGTTGAATGGGGCCAAGGACGAAACTCGCGACGAGGGCTCACTCCTGGCATCCGGCAGGAATCGCACGACCGAGAGGCTGATTCCCCTGTGCTCCGCAAGCCTAGCGGCGAACGCCATGGCCTCTCGATCATCGGGCCCGCCGAGGAAGATGGCGGCCACATGGTGGGAGACCTGCGTCGCGGAGAGGAGGCTGGTGCCGCCGAGGCCGCGATCGACGAGGATGGCAATGGAACAGGGGGCATGACGGAGGACCTTACGGTGGACGGACTGGAAGCCGAGATTGCCGAGGTCCATGCGGCCGTCCACGCGCTGGTGGCGGTGGAACGGCAGCACGAGCAGGGTGGCGCGCATGTCCTCGGCGGCGTTGCAGACGTCTTCGTGCATGGTGGAGAAGGAGGAGGCGGTGGCCATGTGACGGACGACGAGGCCGTCTCCGGCTTGCTGGGCATAGGAGCGGAAGGTGGCGGCGATCTGATTCTGTTGGTCCAGCGCCTCCGTCGACGTCACCACCTCCATGTGCTGCTGGTTTTCTTGGTATACCAGCACCGTGTTGCCGTCGTCGGGCAGCTCCACGAGATGCATGGCGTACACCATAAGCCTGGATTCGGTGGGTCCGCGCAGGCCCTCGACCAGGTTGACCATGCTAGGGACGTCCCTCTTGTCCTCAATGCACGCCAAGACTCGGAGCTCCAACCCTGAGTCCATCCATTGCAGGGCCATCCGGGGGAGTGGGCTTGTGTGCCGCGCCTTTTGCACGATTGTCATGACCAGCATCGGCGCCAGAACGTCGGTCACCAGGATGGCCAATATTATTTGAGTGAAAAGCACCGGTTCCAGTAGACCGTGCTGCACATATCAATATACAGATGAGCAAAGTTTTTCTTTTTCTTTTTATTAGTAACTGCAAACAACAAATAGCCATGTTTAGGGAAGGAGTGACCACCTAATTTTAGTTTTAAAATTTTAATAGGAATCAAAATATATTTTTTCAAAATGTTTACATAAAATAAATGAAATTCTTTAAAAATTATAAGTATATTTTAATTTTTTTTTTAAGGGGACCATGACCTGCTGGCCTTTTTGCCTTTGCTTTTTATAAAAGAAATCATAGTTATCCCAACCATATAATCAGGATCATCTAATCAAACGTTATTTTCATAATCTAACATTAATTCATATTTTTTTCTTTTTATTTTTTTCCTCAACCAACCAACTATTTTAGATACACAACTTTATAGTTGGATGACTTAAATAGTTAAAGTTATCATTCACACCCCCCAACACACACACACACACACACACACACACACACACACACACACACACACACACATATATATATATATATATATATATATATATATATATATATATATATATATATATATATATATATATATATATATATATATATATATATATATATATATATATATATATATATATATATATATATATATATGATGGCTCTAGTTTTTCAGAGTCACCCAAATATTTATAAAAAAAAGTATGATATAATATTGGATGAAAAAAATACATATAATTTTTTATTAAATGTCCTTGTAAAACTAGAGAGAGAGAAAGAAAGAGAGGTGTGACTTACGTCGAAGCAGCGCTGAGCAACGACTACATGGACGTAGCCCTTAATGCTAAGGAGAAAACCTAACACGGCGCCTTCGTCCAAGGGTATGCCCATCCTGGAGCAAGCCACCACCGTGCCGACCAGCTTCCCCATTGTGATGAGCGTGATCAGCAGCAACAGAACGCCCCAAGCCTGCAGACTGTTCATCGACGCGAGGTCGACGTGCATCCCGACCTTCAGCATGAACATGGGCAGAATGAGGTAGCTGCACAGGGCATTGCACCAGCTCTTCACCTCTCTCACCAGCCTCCCTTCCTTGTGAAACACCAGCCCCAGCAGAAACGCCGCGTACAAGGAGTCCGTTCCCACAGCCTGCCCGAGGAAGATTGCCACTGACTCGAGCACAGCCAAGATCAAGAGGTGCCCGGACTTCATCCTCTTCCCCTCGGGGTTCTGTCGGTTCACCCACTCCGCCCCCCATCCTATCAGCCCCCGTAACAACAGCAGCACTACGATGAAGGCGACGGTGCCTTCGGGGCCGTGGTAGCGGCTGATGGCGGTCGTCGCCTGGGTGATGGCGAAACCGAAGAACAGCAACGTGGAGAGGTCGCTGAGCAGGCCGGCAGAGAGGGCCAGCCGGCCTATCCGCGTCCTTATCAGCTTCAGCTCCGTCGACACCTGGATCAACACCGGGGAGCTTACGTTGGAGAAAATGAGGCTCCAGAAAACGGCGAGGAACAGGGAGTGTGGCATCTCGAAGGCTTGGTTCAGGTAGAAGAAGCCACAGGCGCTGGTGAGGGCGATGCTGAAGAGGGTGGCGCCCGCTGCGACGCTGAAGGCCCCAAGGTCGGAGTTCCAGAAGGAACTGAAGCTCATGTCCAGGCCCATCCTGAACCCCAGCACCGGCAGGGTGTGGCCGACTAAGAGTTCCAAGCTTGTGAATGAAGAACTGTACATTGACTTCACGGGACTGAGGATGCTCAACACCACGACTGCCTGCAACCATGCATCACAATATAGAAACCCATTACAAGCTCGTACTTCAGGTGAGCATGAGCAGAAGGGTTGAAGTCTTCCCCCTTCTTCAGGGCTACTTCAAAACTTAAATATAATATAATATATCTACCAACTAGAATATTATGATTCCACTATTTGTAATCTGAAAAGGTAGAGCCACATGATAATTAAATTGACAACTAAGCTCTCACTGATTTGCCAACAGCCCGACTAGGTGTGTGCTACACTCTTATGGGCTCATATTTTACGTGGTCAAATTATACAAAAGGCTTAGTAATCTATAAAAAGGTAAATCGGATGATTTGATTGCAGTTTTCTCGTGTCAAAACCTAAGAATAGTAAAACTGTTTTTCTAGTTAGGCATCAATCACATTTCTTTAACATTGAAATATGAGTTTCCTAGCTGTATAAGACAGGTGACTAGCTTTTTTATCTCTCTATATTGAATACTCAATAATGCAGTACTAGCGACATAAGATTTAGTTGAAAGAAAAGAATTATGCTGCATAAGCATATGAGGGAAGAATATATAATACCATCATCTCTGCAACGAAGAAAGGCTGGCCGGTGCGTCTTAGAAGGAGGTGAATCAGATGGATGAGGGTCAATGGCACCATGATTTGTAAGACAAGGGTTCTAGTCACGATCTGACCATCACCGGTCTCGTCCGCGGTGCTGCCACAGCTCTCCTGCGTACCATTCATGGCCACAGAGTAGAACTGATCTCCCCATGTGGCATTTACTCGGGCGTAAGACCCCATGTGCTTCTTCTCCCCCTTTCTGCGTCTCTATCTCTCTTTCCCACCTTCCTCCCCTTTCTGCGTTCCTCTCTCCCCACAAGAATTTCGCGTGTCGGAGCACCTCTCTCCTCTCTCTCAACTAAGTCTGAGAGAGAGAGAGAGAGAGGGAGAGAGAGAGAGAGAGGAGGTGGAGATTGGTCTCTAGATCTGCAGTTTGGTGATGGAAGAGTTGGGAATGCTTGAGGAGAAAAAGAGGAGAGCTGGTCAATTATAGCGTGCTGGGTGGTCGAATTTGAGCAGAGAAGAAGAAGAAGAGCCTTTGGCCATAAATAGGGAAAAGAAAGCGGAGTTGGTTGGAACAGCACCAACTTGGCCATCACCTTCCTGTCACCGCCATCTTCTGCTTCTCTTTCTATCTGAAGGGCACCGTTGTCATCTTGACGGTTCCTGTAATGCGGTTGGTTTTTAGTTAAGAGAGTGATCAAACAGCCGAGCGTATCTGTATCGCGTGGGGTGCCAAATCACCTTCACTCCATCGCCAGTTATTTTCGAAAGATTCATTCACTAGAATCACAGGCCTGTCATTACATTTTCTATTTTCGAGCCATCCTTTTGTTCGGATATGGCGGCATTGACTTCTATGGTGGATAGGGCACGACGTTACGGAACATACCCATTTCAGCGGGCGACGCGTCGTTGAAGAGGGAGAAGCATCGCGGGAGAGCTATGCACGCCATTGAAGAGGCCGCTTCTTGCCGGAACTGGGGCTTCGCTATTGAAGCAGAGGCGACCTGTCCAAAAAGTCGGCTCGCGCGCTTCTTCTCCCAAAAGATGTCTCGCGGGCGAAAAGTTGTCCGACTTTGGCCTTCGTCGATGGACGACGAAGAGAAGCAGCCCGTCGGCGGTCGTACGAGCGATTCACGCTCAGGCAGCAGAAAACGTCTGGAAGCAGATCGTCGCAGGAAGGATGAAGAGAGTAGCAAGCTGCTCAGAAGCGTGGATGTTCTCTGTGGCTACCGATCATTCTCCAGCACGCATCGGAGAGCCATCGAGGCGAACGGAGGACCGAGCCGAAGCCCAAGAAATCAATCTCAAGCCCGTCTCGTTTTCATTCTCCGTGCGCGGCTGTGCTGAATTGCTTTGGCCCAGGCTCGAACCCGTCGATCAGCCTCCGGCATCGCCACCGGCCAGGGTTCAATTGCAGGACGACTAAGATTGGATTTAGGAACGGGTACCTAGTGCGATTGGGAACCCGTTCCTAAACTAAAGCCCCTCTTTCGTATATGTGCCTCTCGGTTTCTCCCTCCCATTCACTTTCTGTCTGCGCCTTTTCTCTCTATCTCTCTCCGTCTCTGGCTCGCCGCCGAAGGAAATGGACACCGATTGCGACCAGATCCCTCCTGTCGTCAACTCTGCCACAACGTGAAGACGTCTGGCGAATCATGACTTTCCATGCTGGTGCCGCGATAGGTACTCCCGTTTTCAATTCTCACTCCCCCGTGAGCATTTTACTGGACTCCTATGGAATTCAGGTGCAGTCCCTAGTACTCTAGCACAAATTGTGAATCACACCGAGTCTCCTGATGTCAGTTTCAGCATTAGAGAAATCAGGAATACGCGACGATTATCCATATCCGTTTTTAAATTTATTGCTGGGATGTCTCGTCACCTTCGATTATGCACATTCTGCACTTCAGATCATTGTTATGAGGATTTTAACTGCAAAATTTAACTATATATGCAAGTAGAAGATCTTAGGGACTTGAAGAAGGGAATTTGATTCTAAAACGGGGCAATTTATGGTAAAATGTTTTATGTATTGTTCTGTATTTGTATTTGCATTTGGATGTTTACTGTTTTGCTTCTTTAGAAAAGCAATTGAAAAGCCAAGCCGTTATACTCGTACATAGTGATCTTTTGCATATGTCGCAGGAAACTTGAGGGCTTGCATTTGAGGTATGGCACATACGATCTTTTCTGTTCTTTCCAGACTTAGCAAGATCTTAATTTTTTACAATCAAGTTGAGGCCAACAGCCGCATTAAGAGGATGCTACAAAAAGTGCATCTTTGCAACAGAATACCCACATCCATGCAGAACTAATGGAGAAGCAAAGCACCCTTATGAAGAAAGCATGGTTCCAGTTCAGGTTGCTTGGCCAACTTCGAGATTCTATCTGGTTGAGTACTTGTTTTAAGCACTGGTATAGCTCCTGTCCATACTGCTGTAGGTGTTAGGTTTAATCTAAGCCCCCTTAGTTGCTTTCCTGCAACTGAATTTTCCTTTGAGAAAGTCTGTCAACAATGAAATAATTATCATGGTCTGTTACAGATAATTCTTAGTGATTTCTTTGAATTCATCTTATTGTAGACAGCCAATAATGATAAGGATGAAGCACTTGAATTTCTAACTAGATGCTTTGGGAGCTTCTTAGTTATTGTATATCATAAAATTTTTGACATGGTTTGAATTATGTTCAGGTGGGGGACCAGATCTGGAGGTGTCAGTGGTGGACTTATTCAAAGGGTGCCGTCTGCTGAGTGGCTGAAGACACTTGGATCTAGTATGGAGTCATAGAACACTAACTCAAGGATTTAAGGTATTGAAGGTAACCTTCTTCTTGCTATTGCCACTAACTGCACTTTATTTCTGTAAATTATTCATAAGATCTACACATAGTACTAAGTTAGAGGAAACATGAGGGAAATGTGGAACCACACTATGTGGCTACCTCAGAATTTCCGTGTTTTAAAGTGCATTCTAGTTCACATTTAGTTTCTGGGCAATGCAGAATCTAAAGTGTTGCTGCAGAAAATACAAGAGGGGTTTTGCCTCGCCAAACTAGACTGTTACAGCTTTAGTTTGCACATTTTCCTTTTCGTTCTTTTCTCTCCTCTGATAAACGTTCTGGAATTCACAGTGTGATAATCAATTATTTAATAATAGAAACATTCCTGGGTAAACATAAAGATTATATTGACTGATTACAGTCACTTAATCAACTTAATTTGAAGGTGGATACCATGAAAAATGTGACTAATAACAGTGAAATACATAAAACCCCAGTCAAAACAAAATGACGGCACTAAGGCCAGGTCAGAAAGAAGATGGAGAATGAAAAAAATATTAATAAATCACAAATCAAGCTGTAAAAACAGTGTGCAACAGTGAATGAATGATGACTCATTTATATGCAGCAAGAATAAAGAATAGAATGAAAGAAAGAGGAAGGAAGGTTGAGAAAGAACCGGCCATTGGACTAGCTCTAACGACTCTTGAAGGAGCCCGTTGGAGCTAGCCAATAGCAAGCTCCGTCAGAGCTGGAAAATAAATGGAAAAATATAAAAAAACCAAAAATAAAAAAAAAAATCTGAAAAGTACATGATACTCCTATATATAAGTATACATATTAAAGACATGTACATACAAGCATACACATACATATATAATATATATACAAGTTGTTACAACTTACAAGATATCTTCTAACAGACTTGTATCATCTATATCTCTCTTTTGGCACAATTAGGTAGGTACATTTCCGACCACTGAAACGTTATGTTGGTCTTCTGTAAAAACAGCCAATACTTACCATGAGGCAAGAAAATAGCTGGCGTCAAACCCCATTATTGGGAACAAGATTGTATAAGGTAAACATGATTTGGTGAGTGAATAAATATTCTTTATCCAAATGGGGCTCTTCATTTTCAGTTGACGTTGGAATCTTTGTATCTATTTTGCAGATACGGGTGAAACCTACTGAAGTATTAGCTCATGATCACTGCCTTCTTGGCTCCTATTCTGTAAGTGAATCTTCGCAGCTTGGGGCTGCAAGCATAATTCTCCTTTTTGTTGTGTTTGACGTTGTTTTCTCGAATGGTGGTAAATTTTGGTTAACCAAATTTTGGCCTTCACCATTGTGACATGTAGTAATTCCAAGTTGAGTGCTTTGCTCATTAAACTCTGTAGCAGCAACCTTTTCCCTCTCGTGGTGGTAGATGTCATGCTCATGCGCCTTCTGCCATCGAGATGAAAGTTGCCGTTTTGCTGTCCTGCACTCACAAATTCATCAAAACTTGTTAGCTCATGAATAGAGATCATCGGCAAAACAATTTGCTTGGCCTTTTGTAGGGAAAATTCTTTTAGTCAAATACCACATGGTATGAGATGTGCATCACATGGTATTAACCAGGTTGCAGTGGAGAATGCCTCAACCTAGAAATGCATTGGAAGATGACTGTGGAATAGGAGTGAAAGTCCAACCTCAGTTATGGATCATGGTGTCTCTCGGCCATACCATTTTGTTTAGGCATCTTTGGACATGCTTTATAATGAGTGATTCCATTCATTTTCAAATAAGTAGCCAGAATTTCAATTAAATTTACCACCCTCATCAGTTTGAAAAATTTTTATTTTTATTGTTTAAAATGATTTTTTGTTAAAAATTTGGGCGTGTAATTCACCAAATATTTTGAACAAGTTTGATTTGTTCTCTGAAACATTGCCATATGAATCTTGTGCATTCATCCACAAAACAAACTTCTAGATTCATATCCAAATGTAAATATTAACCCTAGATCCCAAACAAACTTCTAGATCCATATCCAAATTCAAATCTTGACCCTAGATCCAAAACAGATTTGTAGATCCATATCCAAATCTAAATCTCGACACTAGATCCAAAAAACTTATAAATCCATATCCAAATCCAAATCTTGACCCTAAATCCGAAGCAGACATTTAGATCCATGTCCAAATTCAAATCTCGATGCTAGATCCAAAATAGATTTCTAGGTCCATATCCAGATCTGAATGTAAGGTTTAAATCCAAAATCTAATTTTAGATCCATATTTGGATCCAAATCTAAGTCCTAGATTCAAAATTCACATCTCCATACAAAATCAAAGCCAAAGTATGTAATCAAAGCCAGCAAGTGAAATCAAGCCCAAATTAGTATCGAAATAAAAAATTTCATATCAAAATCCAAAGTCGAGACCAAAATATCAATTTCCAACACTCTTTAGCGCCACGTGCGTGCTCACACACCTCCCCTTTGCTTTTCAACTTAACCTTGCATAAAAAATTTTTAAAAATATGTTTTGAGCCCAAAACACCTGTCTACTCATGATTCGAGCTATGGGCATCGATTGGAATGCATCCATGACCAAATAAACCCGATCTAGACCAAAAACGAGCTCGAAACCACCCAAAACAAAGTGGGATACACCTTAATCAAAAGACTATTTACCCTTTGAAATATTACTTAAAAGACCTTTTACATAATCAAATGGGGCCCTCTTTAGTTTTGGTTAGAAACCGCCCCAAAGGGGGCAGCTTTTGGCCTGTTAGAGGGGCCAAGAGCCAATCCCCTTGGGTCAAGACTTATTTTAAAAAAATTAAAATTCATGTGAAAACTTTGTTAAATGAAAAAAAAATTCAAATTCTGAGTTTTGACTTCGAAACTCTTTATAAATACCCCTCAAATTTTCACTCTTCACTATGTACTAATCCTTGATGAACCTCAAATCTTAAAGTTTTTCTCTTATCTCTCTATCCAATTCTCTCTTCTCTTTCTCTTCTTATATTCTTCTTCTCCAACCTTGGGTGCAAGCCTATTCCTCAACTTCCATTCTTCAAGGAGCACGATCAACACCTTGGAGTCTCACTTGGAAGGCTTCGAAATCATCTGGGGAAGAAGTTTCGTTTTTTCAATCATTAGTTTTAGAGGTATGTAGTCAGCTTCCAATACATTTTTTTCCTTTTCTCCTTTGTCATTTTCTCATGACAATACAAGAGAGTTCTAAAGTCTCTTTTCTGGAATCAAGAGCTACTCTTAAGTGCACTAAGAGCATGAGCTAGGTGAAATAAAATTTTGTTTCTCTTTTTGTGCTCGAACTATGTTTCTCTCTTTTCTTTTCTCATTGAATGTGTGCATTGTCTATATTTATGATTATATTCATGCATAGTTAGTGACTTTCCAATTAATATGTGAATGAATGATAGAAACAAGTGTTTGGAATGAGTTTTCTTTGTTATGATATTAATTTTTGAGGTTGAGATTTGTCCAACATGAAAAAACCCTTATGAATATGTACATATAAAAAAGCATCTTCATTATATTCTTACATTTAATATTTGATTATTTCTCTTAGTCGCTCGATTAGGGATACCAAGGAGCGCTCTCTTACATTATTGACTTTCCATCATATGAATATTTGATTTTCTCCCATACCCGATGGTGGGAGTCCTTGAAATAGATGAAACAACTATTCAGTTATCTCTTAATCTTAATTTCCCACATGTGTATGTGGATATGTGAGTGTGTGTGTGTGTGTATATATATATATATATATATATTTATAACATCTATCTCTTCCTCTCTTTCTAAAAGCTTTTTTTTCTCTCTTCCTCTTTGATTTAAAATCTTCTTTTATAAATCTTCATATATGTATATATATAAATATATATCTCTCTTTCTAATTTCTCTCTCTCTATCTTTGGTTTAAAGTATACTTTTATAAATTTTTCATGCATGTGTGTGTGTATATATATATATATATATATATATATATATATATATATATATATATATATATATATATGTTTCTTTCTAATTTTTTTCTCTCTCTTCAATTTAAAATATTCTTTTATAAAGTTTCATATATATATATATATATATATATATATATATATATATATATATATATATATATATTATATAAGTACATGCATATGTGTATTTCTCTCTCTCTCTCTCTCTTGTTTGGCTTAAAATCATTTTTTTTGAATGATCACACACACACACACACACACATATATATATATATATATATATGTGTGTGTGTGTGTGTTTCTCTAAAATCACTCCTCTCCCTCTATCTCTTTCACTCTTCTAAGTAACTCTTTTCTAAGACCAAAAAATTTTGATTTTCACTTATCAACTTCATTAAGAGTAAAACTCAAGTAATGCATTCAATGTTGGAGTCATGCTTGATGGTCTACAATTTCATTCTACTTTCAAAAGCTTTTCTTTCTTTAGAAGAGCATTTTGATAAATTGATAGAGGACATAAAAGCAAGCACAGGAAAAATCTAGATGTATGTACAAAGTTAGCTTGTACGTTACCAGAATTAATGCATAATCACATTGTCATTAAGGCTTTAGTTAGCTGCCATCGATATGGTCAAATAAGCAAAAGTTGTATTTGTATATGTACACAAGCTAGCAGTCATAGATTAAATGTTATTGCTAGAAAACAAGTACTTGTTACTAAGATAACAATATCTAGCCATTGGAATATTATTGTAAATATACATTGTTTTTTCCCTTTTTTCTCAGGGTGCCATCTTCTGGATTCATTAGATAACAATTTTTATAGCTTTCTTTCTTTTGTCCAAGGATTAAAGTCCTTTATAGCAAGTATTCTTTGTCTTTACTTTTCATTGTTCCTTTGTCATTGTTAGTGATATTGACATAGAAGAAAGCATCAAGTTGCCTTGTCATAATCATTAACAGGAGGGTAGAAACAGTGAAAGAACAAGAAACCAAAAAATTTATAACCATAGTAAATTGCTAGACAAAAGATATTAGAATGCCAGGACAGTCTTGTTTGTGGTGGGGAAATATGACAGTTACATGCAGTGTTCATATATTATGTTGTTTATATATATAAGTGCCCTTTAAAACATTAAGGTTATTGAACTAGTGCCCCACCAGCCTAAATTTTTGGCTCCCACCAACCAACTTTTTAGCTCCACTAGTCGTTACATGGTTACAACGAAGAAAAGTGATGCTCATCAATCATCTATACTAAAACCAAGGCTTTTCATTCTCCAATTTTGATGTCAGAGATAAAAAAAATGTGGTGACTTTGATTTCTTATACTTTATCTATCTAAATATAACATGATAAATAGAGGAGTTTGTTTATTGCATTTCAATGTGCCATGGTGAAAAATGAAGCAGATGCGAGAAATCAAATTATTATATCATGTTTAACTAACCAAAATAACCTGGTTACTTTGTGATACCTAATTGAGTGCTAACATATGTACTAACTTTGATAAGCTCATACTATTGTGTTATTGTATAAGCAGCAAAGCACATTGAAGATGCAGTAGAGTTATTTGATTATACAATTACTGCACAATGTTTGCTTTGAAATAATCTTACTCAAATGTTTTTTTTTTCAATGCCTTCTTATGTGAAGAAAGATGACCTGTATTGCTTTTGCATAAGTAGTAAATGATCTTATTGAATAAGAAATACAACATTATATTTAAATCTTGTGTGATTTCACATAAAGCCCTGTTCGCTTAGTAGATGAGATAATTTTCACTGCTACAGTTCAGGTATTGTCTTGCCTGTGGAATTTTTGTAGCATATGAAATACCAATGGCCTAGGGAAGGTAAGAAGAAGAAGAAAGTTATTTAAGTTTCTGTTCTTTGAACTTTTCAAAAGTTGCTTCGAGTTCTATATAGGTAATTTGCAGCTTACTTTTTGGGACTGACACAAAAATTTGTTTTCCTTTTTGGTGTCAAAGTAAATAAAGGTATGAACCAACAATATAGCAAAATTAATTTATTCTCTTATCAAGGAGGTGAAAAGGCACATGTTTGGGAGTGAGGTAGCTAAGATAGTCCCTTAAGTGAAGAGCACCCTCTATTTTATTTCAAATCAATATCGATGACTCGAGTCTCATAATGCATGTGAAACCACTTATAGATGTTGTAACTACTTGGTTGATTATTAGGTCAGTGGTTTTAGCTGTTCTTTTATTCATTGCTTGGTCTGTTTGTTCCTAAACTATTGGAGTATATGAAATTTTTGTTTTTTAATTGATAGACATATCAACACTATTGGCTTGAGGGGTGCCAGCTAGTTGCAGCCAATTTATGGCATTTAATACAAAAACAGTCCGAGCACATGGCTTTCTATTTGGCTTATGCAGCCTATCCTTGGGACATTTCACCAGAATAATAGTCAAGCTTGAACACCCCTCCTTTGGGATTCTTTGGCTCTTTAAACATATGAGATTGAACTTATAACAAATAAAATGACTAGATTGTGTTCAATAAAACTAAATTTCATGTTTATTAATAATATTAATACATGTTCACCTATATATTCGTTAGTAGTTCTGTAATGAGATCTAAAGTAGTTCGTTTTGTTAGTCTAACTCTTTTGGATGTTTTTGAGTCCATTTGGGTGGATAGGGTTCACTAAAGATCCTAATGGCTTTAAGCATGCATGTTTCTTATTTTTTCCTTTTTTCCTTAGGTGCTTGAACATTTTACAAGGCAAAAGTTTTGATGTAGCTGCTATCAGATTTCCCCAATTAGTTCTTAAGGCTTTTTTACCATTGAAGTGAAAATTTTCCATGGTGAAAAACATGCTTCATCATTTAATTATTCTTACTTTTAAATTTTCAACATGAAGATGCACTTATCATAATATGATTAGTTGCATGAATGGACTTCACTAGTAGGGATTACTAATCAATTTGAATGTTGATATGATGAGATCTTATTATTTTTGCCTCATTGTTGTGCCATGAAGAGATCTTATTGCGTTTTCCTTATTTTTGTAGGCCAAGGACTGAAGTAGCATCAATGGGGGGACGAGTCCAGAGGCTACTGGAAAAAACTATTGACAAAAACTCCAATTCCAGATTACCTGCAGCCCTTTCTTCCTAAAGATAATTTCATGGGTGGTTGAATGGCTCTAACTGATGTCAAAAGCAGAAGTCCTTGAGTGAGCATGCTGGTTTTTATAAAGTCATGGGTACTTGATTAATGACATTTTCTTTGGACACATTTTCACTTTAACAAAGGAATGTTCAAGTATATGTCTATGCCATGCAATAGATTTTAAGAAGGAAAAGTAACGAGCCACAACTACCTACATAACTTTGTAAGAGCTACTGGTGATTGTGTTGACTAAATCGCTGCTTCAATTAGTCAAATCATTGCTTAGCAAACAAAGTTCAATTGTGCTTGCATCTTCAAAAATCTTTTGGTTTTTGGAGTGCTTCAGAAAAATGAGATTTTGTTTTGAAAATGAGAGAAAAATGAACTCGTCCGTTCATATGAGGATCGACTGTTCTCAGCGCCTTTACTAGAAGTAATCAATCCAAGGGCTATGTTTATTATTGATGTATTCCGTTTTGACTTAAATATCATTTTCATTCTGAATGTGGTGTTGTGTTTGAGAAAATGTTGACAATTGATGTTTCAAACTTTTGAAAAGGTTTTTAAAGAATCACTTGAGAGTGTGAAACATTTTGATTTGAGAAACTTTGAATTGGAAGATATTCATAAATATTATATAGAAAGCCTTGAAAATCACTTTGGAAGTCGGTTTAGTGTTCTCTTAAGAAGTTAAGTAGGTTTGAGATTTTGCTCTAATTTGACTACCTAGTTAAAGCTTCATCTCATCTTGCTTAAGTTCTTTTACAGAGGTGATTGTGATCATAAGTGATGTTAAGTGAGTGTGAATGCATTGGTCCTACATGATTAGAAGAGAATAATTCATTCCTACCATCACATACATCTAAGTTTCTCATTTTTATTTATAAAATTGTTATAAATATTGTTATGAAAAGAAAAAAATTTTTTGAAAATGGAATGGAGTTGTAGACGGTCAAGCATGATTCTAATATTGGGTCATTACTTGATTTTTGGTCTTGGTGAAGTCGCTAAATAAAAAGATCTGGAGAGAAAAATGTTCAAAAGAATGAGAAAGATGAAAGACTTGATCACAAGCGACATATAGAGAAACAGAGAGAGAAAGAGATCTTGAAAATCATAAAATCAAAGATTAAAAAAAAAAAGAGATACATATTTCTATACATATTTATATATACATATATATGTATATAGATACATATATGAAAGCTTTGAAAAGGAGATTTAAATCAAATAGAGAAGAGAATGAGATTTTAAAAAGAGAGAGAGATTTTAAAATGGAATACACGTATATATATTTATATATATGTATATGAGAATTTGTAAAAGAATATGTTAAATCATAAAGAGAGTAAGACAAAAAGAGATAGTCATGTGCACGTATACGTGTATATATATATATATATATCTTCATGAGAATTGAAATCAATAAATAACTTGACAATATCTGACTTGAATTTTTATATAGGCTGGAGAGGAACTTGGCCTCATGCAAGGGCCTATGCCGAGTCTCCAAAGCCACAATTAAAGTGGGTATTTGCTTTTGAAAATCTTTTGAAAAATATGATTTCAAATATTTTGATGTGTGAATATAAAATCATGTTTATCACAAGAAAATTTAGTTCTCCGATCGTTGGGTATGAAAGAAAATCAAACATTCATAAAATGAAGAGGAACGTAAGAAAACACTCGTTGGGGTCCCTAATGGAGTGATTAAGAAATAAACTAAGTATGAAAATAACATGAGGAATACATATTAACATGTACAAATTCGTGAAGGGTTTTAATGGGTTGGACAAGTCCCAACCTCAAAAATCAACATAAAAATGAAAAAATCTCAACCCAAGCACTCATCCTCACCGTGCATTTGCTCATTAATAAAGAAAAAAATTAGAATATCATGCATGAGTATCATCTCAAACATAAATGATGGATAATGCGATATAACAAGTATATTTTTGAAAATAATTAAAGAAATGATATTTATTTCGCCTTGCTCATACTGTTGGTGCACTCAAGATATATCTCTCGATTCCGGATAGGAAATCATTTGAGTTTTCTTGCATGACAATAGAGATGTGGCAAGAGGAAATGAAAATAGATGGAAATAAGAGGATGACTACGTACCTCGAATATGAATGATATTAGAAATGAACATTCTCTTTTGAATGAACCCCCCAAGAGATCTCTTTGAGCTCTCTTGAAGAATTTGAACTTGGAGAATATTTGCTCCCAAGGTTGGAGAAGAAGAGAGAAACGAAAAGAGAGAGCTAAGGAAAATTTATATTTTTAACTGAGGAAGCATGAAAGGTTCCCCAAGGGTTGGCTCATTTCCAAGAGGGAAGAATGTGGGGGGATTTATAGAGAGTTTTAAAGCAAAAATTCAAAATTCAAAGTTTTTTGAATTTGACAAGATTTTCATGCTAATTTCAAATCTTTTTGTAGCCAAAATTCAAAATTTGAATTCAAGAGGAAAGAGAGTTTTGGAGCCAAAATTCAAAATTTGAATTCAAGAGGAAAGAGAGTTTTGGAGCCAAAATTCAAAATTTGAATTCAAGTGGAAAGAGAGTTTTGGAGCCAAAATTCAAAATTTGAATTCAAGAGGGAAGAGAGTTCAAATTTTGAATTCAAGAGGGAAGAGAGTTTTGGAATTTTTGATTTGGATTTAAACTTGGATTTTGGATTTGATTCGAATCTGATAATTGAATTTTGAATTTGAATCTTGCGTCTAAGGTTGAGTTTTGAATTTGAATTTTGTGTTTGGGTTTAGACAATAGTTTAGAAATTCATTTTGGATCAAATAGTCACAAATTTGTTTTGGGTCTAAAATTTAAATCTGAATAATAAAATATGGTCTTTTTTGAAAAATTTGGGGTGATAATACATTGTTATATGTCACATGTAGATATAGAGAGTGATATGCTATATGATACTTGTTGAGATAATTATTATAGCAAAAGTGATATATTGGTTGATAAAAAAGCTCAAGTTCTTGTCCCATCTATATGGTGACAACTTGACTGGAAATACCTCTGTTGTTAATGGATTGACAACTAAGAGGCAGAGAATGATGATGGATTTTTTTTTTTTTTTTTGTGAAGGGAAAGTAAGATAATTATTTTTCATCATTTTGCAACTATTTACCTTTTTTACTTTCAGTAAGATAAACTATTGACCTTTATACATGTGTGCCTGTTGCTGACCACTGATGTAGATGATGAAGGCATTGATGTGCACAATTGCTCCTGCTTGATGCAGTTTGACTTGCAAAAATCTGTTCAAAAGCTACATATGGTCATGTGGTCATGCATGATACGCTTCTTGCTAAAGCATAAACCTTATGCTTTTTCCCTGTAGCATAACCTTATGCTTTTTCCCTGTAGCATGAGAGAAGGCTTTGGACATAAAGAAATTTGACTTTTGTGTTTTGGGATGTAATATATAGTTTGCATATAAGTTAAGTAAGACTTTAGTTTCAATTATTTGTTTTAAAGTGGCCAGAAGGTTATCCATTTTGGTGGTAATTAGCAAAATTGTGCCACAATAAGAAATGCTGCATCAAAATACAAATTACTTGCTCTTAGAATCTTCCTAGAATGTGTCTAGTTCTTGGTCCAAGTGCAGCATGAGCGGAAACATCTTATTCTAATCGTTCTTGGAACCAACTGCATCTATTCTTATTGGAACATATGTTTGGTTGTCAACAATCAACATCAAAAGTTGGACTATGGCCTGTCAATCCCTAAAAAGACTAGTCGGGCTAGTCGGTTTGAATTGGTCCAAGTCAGTTTACTAATAACATTAATAAAACATATATTAGAGGCCTACGTAAGGCTAGATTGCCAGTTTCTATGATTGGTTTGTGAATATGCTTCATGTATCAAGTATTCAGCTCAAGTCATAGAAAACATAATATTGACATTTAGAAGTTGTGAAGGGAAATGAAGAGCACAAAAATTTGCTATTCGAAATTTTTAGAAGTGAAAAGGCAATGCGGGATGCAACCTCAAGTAGAAATAAAGCAACTGTTTCAAAGTTATGCTCCAAAGATGAAAGACATGTTTACTTCCATAGGTGCAACAATAAATCATGATTCAAGTGTCAGTCTCATTTTTAGTTGTTGCCAAAAACTTCTTGCAGACAAGTAAGTTCCTTTTGCCAATGTGAAAAATTATCTTAATGAAAATTTATCTTTTATTTACTCTTAATTGTAGTGCTTCTATTACTTGTTTAATAGTTTATCTAAGAATTTGCATATTCAACTATGGTCTGGCACATATACTTCCTTGGTTTCTATATATCTGGCTTGAATTTTTTTTTTTTCATTTTCTTATAGCAATTTCGCTGATTTCATTTGATAGTATTCTATTTGCAGTAAGCACGTTATATTTGGGAATCTCTTGCAAGAAAAGGATATTGTTTTGAAGAAAATTGATGCTGCTACAATCCATGGACTATCAGAAATAGTTAATTATGGTGAATCATAAGAAAATACCGAAGGTGCTGTTGCAACAAATCCTCATTCACATTTTGTTGCTTCCTCTAGATGAATGAGAGAGATGGTATCTCAAGTAAGCTCAAGATTGGTTTACATTTGTAGCAAGTTGCTATTAAACTTGCGTAATTTTCAATTATGTAAGATATTGGTTGGATAATATAAATTAATTTCTATTAATTCTTTATTTTCTCTCTTTCTCTCCATATATATATATATATATATATATATATATATATATATATATATATGCAATTGGAAAGCTCATGTATACAGTAATGCTTCGAGCCACATAAAATATGAAAACCGTGCTAAAAAATCTTTTGGCAACAGCCATTCTTTTTGCCAATAAAATATGTAGTTGTGCCCAAAAACTTTTTGGCAACGCCTCAGCCATTGCCCAATGTTTTTTGGGAACAAGACCTATGGCAAGGGTTGCCCTTAGCAATTGCTGGGGTATAGGTCGCTGCCAACAACAATGTTTGTTGTAGTGCTATAATGTGTTGAGAAGTGCTAGGTGGAACTAGAGTCCAAGTCTCTTTCTTTATGATAGCATTGTACTCATCTCTCATATAGCAATCAACCTGTTAGAGTCCTGCATAGCCTGTTTTTATGGGTTTGGTTCATTGTCCTGTTGAGCCTGTAAGAGGCACACTTGTGTTAAAGGATGCTTAGAAGGACAATAAATCTTAGGGTTAAAACTCCCAGCATGTTGTCATATGAACACATGAAGAAGAAGCTTAGGTCTGAGTAGGAGTATTTTTAGCCACGGTGCAGGGTGTTTAGCTCTAAGCAGCTCTTGACAGGGCTGATTTTGGACAATTATATGGACAACTTGATTTTCTTTATTAATAGAAGAAATGAATGTAGCTGTCATCTTTTCTTGAAGTGGAAAGCAAGCCTCATCGGACACATCATCCCTCGAGACAAAAACTTATCAATTTTCAAGGGATATATAATAGTACACTATTGGTTGTGCAAAATAGCCAAGAAAGACACAATGTTGCGATTTAGGAGCAAGTTTATGTTAATAATATGCTATCAGACATAGAAAGCAAAGGCATCCAAAGATTTTTCATAATTTTATAATTTGGCTTTGGTTTGATCATGTTTTAATGACAGAAAGGAGTCAATAAAGAGCAATGATAGACTAGTGATCAGACCAAGAAGAGAAAGGTACTAGCTAGCGTGACTTAGTAAGAGGTCAAACAATTGACAAAGAACTAACAAAACTGGCAATTGAACTGACTGCACGGTTTTTAATTATGTGACAAGGTCATTCAAGTGTAGATAGGCATTGGAAGTCTCGATTTAATTTTGGTATCTTGGCCATATGTTAGATGAGACCCATGTTGAGTGTGATGTTTGAGGATTTTATATCTGACATTGGACTTCTCATGGGTTGCATTTGTGTGTGCCAAAATTCAATGCTTCATTTGGTAAAAACTTGGAAGCTCATCAAATGAACTGTGACTGGAGTTGATCAAATATTCCTTTATAGATCTACCTTCATATTAGACTTCATCTTGCTTGCTCTTGAAACTATATATTCTCTCTGTATTGAAATTGATTAAAACGATCGCATCTACAGCAGCTTCTAATAACCTTAGTGGCTGTAAGAGAGACTTTAATCTAGGGAATCATTCAAGCATGAGAATTAGTGAGTGCACAATACTAGACCATGGTGAAGCATATGCAAGATGATCACATTCGCATGTACAGAATTTGTCTTTCTAATGCAGCTTAGTTATCTCTATCCTATAGATTGATGAACCAAAAATATGAGGAGGGAAAAGTAAACAGCAATTACGGGGTCTTTTTTTTGTAAAAATATACCATGTCTGTCTATATGTGTCCTAAACAATAGTGTTGTATAGCATAATACTAAAAGCCTTAATGTTGTTTTGCAGTGGAATCTTGATATTGCTACTTGGTTGTTGTTGCTTGTGATGATGATGGATCTCCATCCTAAGGGTGAAAATACCTTTTTATACGCAACTTTTCAGTATTTACTTTTTTTATATTTGTATCATTTAAGGCCTGGTTTGTGAAACCATTTTTCAGGTTTGGGTGAAACACATTTATGTCACTATTGAAGGAATTTGTGGGGCAATCTGAAGGGTCATTTGGCAAATGGATTACATTGTCCGTGTTGAATGAATTCATCCCAAAGATTGAAGCAAATTCATAGACACCTTGTTTTATTGTTTCATGAATCTCCCTCAATTTTTGGGTAGATGCATGATAGATCATTCATAGAGTGTTCCAACTCATCACACTCTTTCTCTTTTGATATATATATATATATATATATATATATATATATATATATATATATATATATATATATATATATATATATATATATATATATATATA
>JAANDH010000628.1:0-56826 GCA_011799765.1 Nymphaea thermarum | reverse complement strand
TTGAGTAATACACTGTGTGCATTACCAATATTGACGAGGTGTATAAACGATAAAAATGTTGCATATAATCATTGGAGCTGTAATACCTCGACCTTGGCCAAGAAACAACAAAAAGTCTTTTGGTTTCTGGAATACCAGAACTATCCTTCCTGTTGGATTCATTTACTGTCAAGCCTTTTGATAAGAGTCTCTATGGTTAGGAAAACGATCATGATAAGTAAACCTAAATCGTAGTCACTTGGTTTCATGTATTAGATCATGTTGCTTGATCGCGGAACAAGAGATATATAATCCAACTTAGGAAAAACATATTGCCAGAAGAAAGATCATTGACCTTTCCAGCTTAGCTTATAGGCTGTTGGCTTCCAAAGAAGACAAACAAGGAAAGAAGCATTAGTCAAAAGCCTGGCCTAAGTCCGAATATATATCATGCAACTCATGAATTTCCTATCAATGTCATTGAACAATAGTGAAAGAGGCATTGCAGGACTTGGAGGAATGAGGTGGATGAACTGTATGCCCCGTTTGATGGCCGTGAAATAAAATCCAGAAACTAAAATCGATGGATTAAAATCCACAGATTAAAAAAAATTCCAAAAAATAAAATTTCTGCCCTGATTTTTTAACATGATGGGCAGGAAACAAAATCTCTGAAAATAAAATCCACACTTTGATGGATCTCGGAGGCGCTCGTCGATGAGGCACAGCGAATAAGGAAGATGCTTCCATGCCTTAAGGGCGCCCTTAAGGGGCAAACACGAACCGTTGAAAGGAATTTGATAAAGAAGTATGCTAACAACAATGGGATTGGCCAATAAAAGCTTCATTTATTGATGAACATGCCCATACAAAACGGATCCATATCACAACCTTGAAGAAAAATTATACAAAGAGACAGTTTTACATGATTGGTGCTGCGTCTTTAAGGTTGATTTATTTTCCTTCTTCCTCCATGAGACCCTCCTTCATCTTCTGTCTATGATTTGTGCCTAGTGCAAGAAGGCGAAGAAAGAGAGGAGAGAGGCTGCTGCCAGTGATCCCATGACAGGTGCAACAGCCATTGATCCGCTTGTGGGCGATGGGGCGGGGGCCTCGGCTGCAAGTGCCGAGCTAGCAGTAGTCACAGCGACGATGAGCAAGGCATAAGAGATTTTCCTGATGGTGTTCATGGTGAGAGATGGGAAAATCTTTGCCTTGACGCGCTGTGACTGGTGACTGAGGAATCGATGACACTTGCAATTCTCCGAAAGGGCCTGAGGCTGCAACGGGGGGTGGAAGGGGTTTTATAAGGACGAAAGGTGAGAAAGATGCGGGATGATAAACAGAAAGGTGAACCATACGCACGTAACAGAAGCTACAGAACCAGTCAAGAGATCCTATTATGGTGCGGGCTCATGCCATAAATAGCTACGTGTTTTTACTTCCAAATTAAATATAGTCACAAGTATTGGTGTTTTCTAATTTTAAACATTGTGAATTGTGGGGGCTTGGCAAAGGCTCATTGAAATATTGTTGGAACAAAAATATTATGGGTCTTCCAAAATTGTTGCATTTTTGTCATGGATTTGACATGAAACAAGCTAACAAGGAAGCGTTCATTTGCTTCTATATGCGTCCTTATGAAATATTGCACATGGTAGGAAATTCGTGCAGGTGGTTGGCACATATGTACTGTAAGCCGGCACCATTCTCTTTATATCAAATCAACAAATGAGTTTGCTTGCTTTAAATGGCTAGCTGTGTTCATATGAAGACGAAGATGAACAGGATTGCTGATTAATTATGAAACAAATAAAAGAGAAGTATTTTACTTATCAGTCCTGTATAGCAGTAGATGTTTAAGGTATTCGGGCATACAAAGTATATGGATTATTCATAAAGTGTTTTTTTTTTTTACAAAACTGTTTATGGAAACAATGTTGTAAAAGGTGTAGCGTAACGCATATTGGATCTATATGTTGTATCATAACGTTTCACAAACGTAGCGTGCTAGTATTCGGACATGCGAAGTATATAGATTATTTATAAAATGTTTTTTTACAAAACTGTTTATGGAAACAATGTTGTAAAAGGTGTAGAGTAACACGTATTGGATCTATATGTTGTAATCTCATCATCATAATGATTATATATATATATATATATATATATATATATATATATATATATATATATATATATATATATATATATATATATATATATATATATATATATATATATATATAAGAAATTGGTGAAAACCAATTAAGCCAAGGATGAGAACCAGATGCTGAAAAATTATTTTAAATAAAAATATGAACATCTTAATATATTTATAAAAACTATTTTGATATAAAACATGCTTTGAATCAAGTTTTTTTATGAAAAATATTGATGCTACTAGAGTCATTCATTTTTTCTTATTATAAAAACACTATTAGAACCTAAAATACAATCAACTTAATACATATTTTGCATCAACCTATACTTAAAATCATATTGGTAAGGTTAGATTAAACAAACACTTTAAATATTGTATTTAAAGGATCTGGTTTGTATTCCTGACCCATCAGTCTGGTTTCTACTAATATATATATAGATATATATAGATATATAGATGCCCGACCATTTGGGTAAGAGATAAAAACCAAACCTCTTAAATTTGTGTTAAAAACTACTTTAAACAAAATGTAAACCTTCTAATATATTTATAAATATTAATTTAATATAACTCATGCTTTCGTTCAACTCATTTTTGTAAAGAAAAATGATCTTTGTAATATTAAAATTTTGATGTTGTAAGAGCCGTTCATTTTTTTAATTGTCAAAAAACATTCTTCAAGTAAGAAAATAATCAATTTATATGTTTCTCACAAAATCACTTTAAAGATCATATTTATAAGGTTAGACTGCAAAGAAAAATATTTTTAATAATTAATTTTAATGAGTCTGATTTTTATCGTTTACTCAAGTGGTCCATTTTTACCAACTATATATATATATATATATATATATATATATATATATATATATATATATATATATATATATATATATATATATATATATATATATATATATATATATATATATATATATATATATATATATATATATATATATATATAAGGCTGCTAAGTAGTAGCTAGTGAATTGAAGTCGTATAAACCTGGGATTGGTACCAGCAAGGCAGCAACCTATCCATTCTACCAGTTGAATGTCAAGTTGTTATGGGGAAAATCATGCTTTTGGAGCCACCATAGCTTGAGTATGTGTGTTTTTGAGGTCTAAGTTCTTGAGCATGGACACACCTTTCTTTGATCCATGGCACTTGGATTTGGTTTATTCTTTTCCAAATATTGTTTTTTCCGTTTACAAACGTCCTAATGTGATTCATTTTAATCTTTCATTTTATGGCTTTAGGCAATGTTGTTAAGTGCGTTGATGTGAAATGATGCATCAACCTAAGAGATGCATAACACAATAATGCGTAATGATGAGTAAGCATCAAGATAAACAAATATGAAGTATATAATATTAGAAAACATAACGTCAAAAGTAAAAAAAAAAACGTAGAAAAAATCAATAGATGGTATAGTTGTCGCATACTAATGTGGTGGAATCAATATTAAATGGCACGTGTTGAGGATCGAAAGCCCTTCTTAGATAAAAGTGGAGGATGCGGGCTTTGGTTCATGTTCAAGTGGCATACTTCTTCCATTCACCCAATAAAAAGTTATGTGAAAGGCTTTTCTACATATATAATTGACATATAACTCGGTTGTTGGATCTATTATTATTTAAAAATTAACTTCAAAAAAAGTAAAACAACCGTAACCATTTCCTTCACTAAACCCTTTTTTAAGCTAATTCATGCATATAAATAGGGCCTTAGCTCAACAATGTAGCTTAACTTTATTTTTTGTAAACCTTTTTTTAAAACTTTTTTTTTTAATGTTTACTTAGACCCTTAACTTTTTAACATTTTGTTGGTCCTTTTCCAATAGGACGCACCAGTGATATGGATTTTTGTTACTTTTATGTTCAGGATTAGTTTGAAAGGTTTATGATACTTTTGTAATTAAAAAAAATTATTAAATTTTTTTTAAAATTAACAAATACAAACCTATCCGAAAGATATGGCACAATTTTGCAAACTAATTTCACAACAATATCGAAGAAACAAACCATCACAATGTTTAAAAAAATATTTAAAGCATTAAAAAAATTAAAACATAAAAAGAAAGTGCTTGTGCCTGATGTGGATGTGCGGTATTAGGCGTAAGCAACAAAGGCATGTGTATCACCCATGTGATTAAGTTTGGGCATCGGGCCGGCCGGCCGGCCCAGCCCAATAAAGAGTCAGGCTCGGGCAGGCCCGAAACCCAGGCTCGGGCTCAGGTTCAGCCCGACACCTAAAACCTGAGCTCTGACCTAGCCTGATTAAACTAAAAATATATACTTTAATATAAAACAATATATAAATAAATTAATCATAATGAAATATTAATTATATAAAAATCAATAACATATATATTAAAAAAATTTATCAAGCAAACCAGGATTAGTCAGGCCTGGCCTGTCCGATAACTTATCAGGCTGGCCTAGTGCCTTTTTTTTTTGCCCAAGTTGGGTTGAGTATTGGCTACTCGTTAGGTGCCCGATCCAATGCCTAGCCTTACATCATACATGTGATGCACACTCATATCTTGCACTGCGCATCATCCCCATGGTGGATGCACTCATGGGGAGATGTGCTAGATGCCGACCCAATGCCTAGCCTTACATCATACATGTGATGCACACTCATCTCTTGCATTGCGCATCATCCCCATGGTGGATGCACTCATGGGGAGATGTGCTAGATGTGCACTCATCTAATAAAATTGGGGTTAGGTATTCTTTCTGATTCATCAGGTGACACTTGAAATTAGAGCAAGTGGTTCTCACACTTTTCTATCATGCATCAAATTTCATTGTTGCTGCCTCTACCTTGAGAGGTCTGAACAATATTTAACAATATTTTACCTTATGATGATGATTAAGATGTTTATGTGTGAAGTGTATTTTCTCTCACACTTGGCTCAGATTCTCAACCACTTGCATTTATTGGAAAAACTGAACTGACACATTTTTTTCCTTGTAAACTTAGGTGGTCATACGCCTTGTTCTTATCAAGCAGAGAAAGATCAGGTCTCCAAGAGAGGTCCACCAGTTCTTGGTTGGGATCCAATATTGTAGGTTGTTGGCTTTGAGCCAATGTAAGTACTCAACCCAAATAAATAAAATTGATTTAAATATAATATTTGAAGTATTTGTATTTTTACAATAATTTTCTAAGTATATCTAGTGGCCATGGAGCTAAATTGTCATCAAGATGGTGGTTGTTTTTTTCTATTTTTTTAATCCTTATGTTGATCTATGTTCATATGAATTGAGGCCACAGATAGAGCCAAATGATTCTGGTGGGCTAAAGGTTTTGCTTAACATGAAAAAATTAATTAAAATGTATCGGTTATAGTATAAAGTGACTTATGTAACCTGGGGTCAGGGCGCGAACATTGGTACGGTTGTGGTTGTCGGTACAGCACATCTCCAAAAACAAATCGGAAATATGTTTGTTTGTGTGTGTGCATGTGTGTATATTCCAAAGGATGTTGGAGAGCAGACCCTTTCAACTGGTGTGCACAAGGTCCGGTCATGGTCGACCTGCCTCCGCCTGTCATAGTTTTTTTCCTTTTTTCATTTGGAAACAAATCGGAAATATGGATTCGATGGGGGTAAATCTTGGCTGTTTGATTTTTGGAAAAAAAAATCTAGAACACATATTGCCGCTGGTTGGTTTCTTTTCTTTTTCTTCCTTCGCTGAGAGGGTTACTAATTCGCTGAAGGGCAGACCTTTTGCTTGTGTCCATCATGTGTGATTCACCAGACGTTCCCATTTGGTTAAAGATACCAGGTGGCACTAAAGTCAATCCCATTAACTTATGATCAGTAAGAAGACAAGAGCCAGGTTGTGCCATGAACAATCCTAGGACTAGATTGCCTCTAGGAATCAACTAATTGTTACTATCAATAATGATGATACCCTCAGTGCAGTTTTGAGAAACTAAATGTTAATTAGGTAACTCTTGGTATTGAGAATTTTCAGTCTTAGGTATCGAAAACGAAAATTAGTACCCCAATGTCAACTCCCACCACATTCTTCTCATCAATTGTATGCTATCTAAGTACCTTTCTCCCAATAAGTTTGTTGGTTTGTAAAGCTTTATTTGATCTTATCGTGCTTTGAAACATGTTATATGCAAATAAGTCATGATCGCACATAGGTTCACATCACAACTTGATTTGGTCTCCAAATTACATGACTCAAAAATGTGCTATTTGATCACAACAATGTGCCGAATTATTTTTGCTATAGTTGTTTTCTAGTCAAAGGCACACAAAAACAAGAGAACACCATTTAGTCGGTGTGCATTGGTCTGACTAAATAGCATCCTGTGGTAAAGTCATGATCTTTTAACCCATCAAATTGTGATACAACAGAAATATTCAGGCCCTTGATCTTCCTCGTTACACATTCAGAGACGTGATTCAAGAATTGCCATTTGTTAAATCAACTTCGAAAATCGCATCCATCCAATTGTGTTGGCTATCCAATGAATTAACTAGATGGTTTTAGATAGGCAACAAAGGAGCACAATAAACTTGGAGCGCACTGTCATTTAGGATAAACATATCATTATTCCAAATCCTATATTTGAGTTATATATTGCTTATTGTGTTTGAGCTTTTCAACAAGTAGCAACTTATATTTGGTTCACATGTGGATCTTACATGGAAGGAGGTTGTTGACTTGACGAAGAATTGTGCGAGCTTTGATATTTTTAAGTATCACTAATATGTGTTTGTCTTTTAGGCATTTTAATGTATCACTATAAACACATTGGGGCAGTCGGAACGGTTCATGAACCGTTGCTACAAAAAAAAAAACCGGTTTTGCCAATTCGCCACTCCAACGAGTTGAAGCAAGGCACCTTTTGGGAATAAAAAAGTATTTTAATTTTTCACTCAAAGGTGTGTAAAAGTGTCCAACAATGGCACGTCGAGGCAAATAGAAATTTTACTATTATTGGTATTTTAATTTACTTTTTGTTTCCTATTATTGTACTAGGATGTTAGTTCTTGCTCTGGGTTGCGCTTTGCATTGTAAAAGCTTATTCTTGTTCTCTTTGTATCTCTTCTCTGTAGCTTCCTTATCTACGTTTAAGTTGTTCTTCCTTCTCTCCAACAGAGACTATAAGGTAAATGAATAGTGAAGGACAAGGAGGAGAAGTAGAGACAGGAGGACCAAGAAGAAGAGGACATTGCATGGGGCATATAGCTCAATGGGTCATAATAAGAAAGAGGCCAACCTGACCCAATCAGGACCTAAGACTGGATAACCTTGGTTAGGGCTATTATAACTCAAAAGAGTGGAATCTAATCCAGTCAGCATCTAAGACTGGATAACCTTGGTTAGGGCCAAGCAAATCAACTTCATGGATCCATAGCTTATATCCCAAAAGAGTTTAGCATAATCCGGTCTGAGATCTATTCTGGACTCAGTATGAGAGATAGAAGAGGAGAACAATGAGAGAGAGAGGGAGAAGAAGATGCCAGAAATGAGAAAATGGGTGGAAAAGTTCTCTTGATAGCTCCAAATGAAGGGAATCCACCGCAATTCATAAGGATGAGCTCAGCAATAACCTCACTTTTCCCTCCAAAAATGAAAATAAAAATAAAAATGGGTTTTCATGATTGTTCTTATTGGTAGGTTTGAGATTGTGTGGTTTTTCTCCGCTTTTTAAGAAAAGAAAAATCTATTAAAAATCTGAAAGAAGAACTCATGCTCTACTTGGCCTATATTTTTTAAAAGTTTGATGGCTTCCCAGTTCCCACCAATAAGAATGTCAATTACATTCAAATCTGATATACCCTTTACTCTGTCTGATTTCTTGTGGGTATAAATGAAAAAGGTTTCATACAGTATTTGAGTCTGACTTCTAAATTTAAATTCTGAATCTAATCTGCATCCGACTTTTATATTTGAAATCTGATTGGCTGATAAACATGAAAAAGAAAGAACTAATAAATTCAGATGAAGTCAGAATTTAGTTTTCCAATTCAAAATTATTTCAAGTCCAGTTGTGGCCCAGGATGAATACGCAGTCTAGGTCTGGCCCAAGTAGAAGTTATTAATTGTTAATATTTTGTCATTACTTCCTTGTCTCTCCGTGTCCAAATTCACACCGTGTGAATGCAAAATTTCCCTATTCAAAATGTCTCTTGGATCAACAAAAGGAAATTGGGAAAAAAAGTGATAATTTAAAAAAGTGGTCAGGACCAGCAACCGTTGAAGAACTATGGTAGCAGCAAAAATTATTGCTAATACTGCTTAGAGCAGTTGACAAATTTTTGGAACACAGGCAGAAACTTAAACCGTTATCATTGTATATGAAACACATTTTTTCTTTGTTTCATCTCATATCATTGAGACATACCCATGGCTGCAGCTAAAACCCATAACTCCTATTGCTATGTGCTCTTATCTTGCTTTTTTCAACATGTTCAGCCAAAGGAGGAGTAACTGGAACCTCGGTCTAAATCACAAGGTGGTAGACATCGGTCACTTTATTGAATTTGGGAAAAGGCAATGATGGACCAAGGCAGGAAGAGCTAATGGATTCTGAGATCAAGTGTGCTTGGAAAGCCTTGTGCAAATTGCGGATGTGCTTATAAACACACCTGCTCGGATAAAGCTGGATGCAGTCTTTTCATCTTTTTTGTAAGTAAATAAAAGTGATCTCTCCTTTCAATGAGGAAAATGATGCAAATTGTGTCTCAAATAGAAAATGCAAGAGGCATTCAATGGCATGATCAAGAAAAGACTCCAATTACCTCTCTCTCTATCTGAATTTGTCTTTGTCTGTCTTGTAATGTTTCTGTTTGTTACTTTATGAGTTTATATTTCGAACTTCTTCTTAAGAGGATGTAATGTTATTAGAAGTATTCCTCTCTAAACTGGTACTGCATATTAGTATATTATTGGTTCGAGTCGACTTTAGCATCACTAACTGTTTGGTAATTGGATTATGTGTAACCACAATCCTAAATTAGAACATGCTATAGATTATCAAACTCCACCAGTGGGTGAATTTTGGTGACAAACTCCATCAAGATCTGCTTCAACACTTCCCTAGCCAGTCTGGAATACCAGTAGAAAATTAACATGCCTTTTAGCAAAATATAATGGACATGGTCTCTCTTGACTTGAAACTTCTCCTTAATTTCAGTATTATCTGATGCAACCCCATACAAATATATGTAATTTTCTAGCTCTTTCTTTTGAAAAAAAACCATTACCAAAAAGAAAAAGTCACACAAACAAAAAGCAAACAATAACAACCGAATAAATGATTCACACATTATATACTGAATAATTACTAGAAATAGAATTTTTCCTAGTAACCTTTGAGAACCAAAGCGAAGGTTATTAATTTATCACATTCACAAATCAATATTTTTAATAGTTCTATTGACCCAAAAAAAGTCAATGCTAGTAACAGAGATGAGGGTTTCTGTAACCATCATTATAGCAGAGCTAGTGAAGAGGCTGCTACTATTCCATGATTGCCCTTTGCATGGGAGGTGAGAGTTGGGAGTCAAGTGTAACAACACTAGCTGTGAATTGGGTATCGATTTGTTAGAGGAAAGGATGGATCGTGAAGATTAGGGAAAGTCCAGCTATTGAAAAATACAGGAAAATTGGGCTACTAAAGATATGACTGATGTTGACCATGGACGAAGGGTACGGTCATGGTGAGTTGATAAATATGACCTACCCAATGTATTGTAGAGGATGAGAAAAAGAATAATATCGGGTGAGTGAGCTCTCTCTCCTCTGAGGATGTAGGCAGAATTGTCAAACCTCGTAAATATATATATTGTGTGGTGTGATCTTTTGTGTACCATATTTTTTGCATGGTATCAAAGCCTTGGTGAAGTTTTCAGCTATGGCATACCTAGCATCTTCTTTCTCAAAGGATGCATGACACAACCTAGTCTGGTATGCATATTTCTCATACTCTATTGCAGTCACCTAATGACCTTCAACATTTCTTATCAATCAAGTTGAATGTTGGTAAATATCTTCTATGGAAGTCTTAATGTACTCTCATTCTCATAAGATATGCCTTAATGGGACTTGTGGATGGAAGTACACCTGTTCCCCAAAACCAAAAAGTGACAAGAATGAGGTTAGTCCAGAATATATAAATGTTACAGATGTGAAAAGCTTTTGTTAGTTGGATTCTATCCTCTCTTAACCAAAATGTTCATAGACAACTTGTAGGGTTAAAAACCAGGCACAAAATTTGGAAAGCATTGAAACAGCCCCATGCTGCTCACTCTCTACCTAGAGTTATGCAACTGAGGTCCCAATTTCAAGACTTGCATAAGGGAAACAAACCACTGATGGGTACATTCTTCAAGCCAAAGCCTTGTCTCACCAACTAGCCATAGCATCAAAACCTATGTCCAGTTAAGAAATTGATGCAAATTTTAAGAGGTTTATGCGTTTACAACGTCCATTGAGACCTAATCATAATCAGTCTCTCTCAATGAGTTGAATAGTTTTTTGTTGATTCAAGTGGCCCATATTAATGAATATCATGGTGAAATAATATCTGCTAATGTTGTCTCTTTGTCCAGTACCAAGGAAATAATCAACATGATCACAATGCAAGTAAAGTTTTTAATACTTGGAAATGGTTGTTTTTCTAGCAAATACAGGTTCAAGTTCAACCAATAACTTCGTGGGCACAAGAACACGTATAAGAATACTTGGAAAAAAGGTCTGACCAGAATAAGGGAGACAAACATGTGTGACAAATTTATGAAAAGCATGGTCATTCGGCCAAAACTTTGCTACAAGTGTACTAATTTATTGAAGAAAGGAAGTAAGATTGTAGGTCCACAGTCTTACACTACAGGTCCGATATACAACTTGGGTGGTGAAGAAGAAGAGACTTGGTATCTTAATTCAAGAGCAAGCCACCATGTCAAAAGCAATATCAATAACTTGTTGCCTGTGCTCCTCACCACGGAAATGTTTTTTAGAGTTAGGCTCAAGTTTGGTGACTTAGAATGTTGGCACATCTCATATCAATAATTTTAGACTTATAGATATTCTACATGTGCCTAGTATTGCAAATATTATTTTCTCAATACACAAATTTGTGAAAGATAACAATGTAAGTTTTGCATCTACTTCTGCTTGTTATATTAAGGAACATGACATTGACAAGATAATTCAACATGGAAAAAATAGAGGAGGTCTTTGCCATATCAAACTACAATGTCAAAATAAGGAGGTGAATAATGTAGATCGTGAGCTGAGCGAATGGTGGCATGATCCGCCTTGAAGATAGCTGACTCCATTTTGAATTCTTTTTTATGAACCGTATGATGCCTTCTATAGTCATTTTATTTGGGAAGCATATCAAAAAATGGAAAGTCTCATAGACTCTCCTTACATAATAAAATCAGTTCATATCAGAAGCATCTTGAAGTCATTTTCTCATATATTTGGGCTCCCTCGCCGGTGTTGTACTTGTCCCAATCGATTCAGATACTATGTAATTTTTTATTGATGTCTTTTCCAAATATATTTGGTTATATTGCATGAAGAACAAATCAAATGTCCTAAATGTTTTTCAATAATTCAAAAAAGGTTTTTTTCCGGAGGTGGTAAATTCCAAGCTTTGGTAAACATTTTGAGAAAACACAAGATTAGCCATAGGATATCATGTCTACACACCTGCAACAAAATGAACTCTTAGAACATCGCCATTGAAAGATTGTTGAGACGGTTTCGGCATGATGGCATGAACAAAAGATACCCAAAAATATTGAGCTTATGTGTTCCATTCAGCTGTGTTTTTAACAAATCAACTCCCAACTAAATTTTTGAAGTATCAATCCTCAATCGTTGGAGGTTCTGTTTGGTAAAAAACAAGACTATAAATTTGTCAAGGTGTATGGATGTGCATGTTTTTGTGCCTAAATGACAAGAACAAGTTAGATTTTAAGAGTGAATTGTTTTCATTTATTGGTTATGTTCTCAACCAAAAAGGATATATGTGCTTGAGAATCAAAGATCAAATGATATTCATGTCTTATCTTTAATGAAACTAGATTTCTTTTCCTTGACCAGATGGAAAGATAGTATGACACTGGTGTTGTGAACAAGGAAAACAATCAGGATCGTTATTAACATTTCTGAGCTTGTTATACTCAAACCAGCATAATAAAGTGCACAACAGCAAGAGAACTCACATGAAAAATGTGATCATAATAGCACAGCAAGTGAACAACATGCTGAGACTAATGAAGGAGATACACATTCAATCTGATCAAGGCATGAAATCGTATGTGGATTTAGGCCCTCTTCCTCAACAATCTCAATGTTTGACAGGAGCTCAAACTGGAAGCTTGAAGCCGCGAGCTCTCATGGCAAGTAAGTACCATATGTTAGTCGCTCTTCTCTTTCAAGCTCATAAGACATTGAACCAAAAAATGCTAAGGAAGCTATTCAGATGAAGATGGATAGCAGCTATGCAGGTGGAGTTTGATGCCCTCACTAGAAATAAAACTTGGATGTTGGTGCCACCAAATCAAGTAAAGAGCATCATTGGATGCAAGAGGACTTTTGCCAAATCCGACTCGTCATTGTTCATATATTTGTCTAGGTCCTGCATTGCTTATATTCTCATCTATGTAGATGATATTATTGTGGCATGAAGCTCCTCACAAGAATTGCAAAAATTCATCTATGACATCGGCAATAGATTCTCCATCAAAGATCTAACGGCAATTCATTACTTTCTTAGACTAGAAGTCAATCACCAGACTAATGGGCTTCTTTGATCTCAACACAAATACATCACATATCTCCTCAAAAGAGCCCAAATGGAAGAAGCCAAGGCGATAATCACACTGGCAACACCTAATGTACATCTATCCAAGTTTGAAGGAGATACACTCAAAGATGGAACTCCGTACAGAAGCATTGTAGGTGCATTGCAGTATGTAACACTCACTTGCCCAGATATCGCATTTGCTGTCAACAAGGCTTGTCAATTTCTTCATGAACCTACCAATATATATTGGACTCATGTGAAGTGAATACTTTGCTACCTTCAAAGAACACAATATGTTGGTCTACACATAAAAAGAAAAACTTATTGGAAACTTGAAGCCTACTCTGATGCAGATTGGACAAGATGTCCTGATAATAGGAGATCAACAAGTGGATTCATCACCATGCTTGGAGGGAACATTATATCATGGGGATCTTAAGTATCACATTATTGCTCGCTCAAGCACAAAAGCAGAATATAAAGCCATGGCTGGGGCTACTGCTGAATTAATATGGTTGCAATATCTTCTTAAAGATCTTCAAGTTCCTATACAAGAAGTGTGAACATTAAAGTGTGATAATCTAGGAGCAACATACCTTGCAGCCAATCCCGTGTTTCATGCTCGTGCCAAACATATCGAGATTAATTTTCATTTTGTCAGAAAAAAAGTGACAACACGAGAAATTAAAATTGAGTTCCTTAAATCTGAAAATCAGCTTGTAGATATTCTAACTAAGGCACTAGCTGGACAAAGATTTCATGATCTCAAGAACAAGCTCAACCTTGTTAGCACAAAGATTGGCTCATGGAGGCGTGTTGAGAAAGAGATAAAAGCAGATCAGGAAGGTCCGCCCCTTCCTAAAATATCGAAAACGGTGATGAGTGTAATCTCCCTCTAAGATAATGGAATGTAATCAAGATCCTAAAACGTTGATCTGGATTGTAACAGTCATTCTACAAATAAAGAAAGCTCTCCCTCTCACAGTGTGTGAGAAATTGAGGGAGAAACCTTCATCATGGATGTAAGTCAACTTACAGGCTGAACCACGTTAAAACTTTCTTGCTTCCTCTTCTTCTTTCTTCTCTTCTCACAGAGGCCACCATTGCACTTAATGTATTGGAATTCTTGAGAAGGTAGCCCTCGGTGGCTACCAAAGTTGTTGAATGCATGTGCACAGTTAACAAGTTGTTGTGTAGAGCTACCGAAGTTGTTGAAAGCATGTGCACAGTTAACAAGTTGTTGTGTAGAGAGAGAGATATTCTTCATTGTGGCTGGTGCATAAGCTGCTTAAAGAGATCCGGTAGAGCTACAATTCATTTAACAATCAAATTAGTCACTACTCGAGTTTTTGTTTTTCAAAACAAGGGCATATTTGAGTACAATTATAAAATATTTACCTAAATGTCCAATAGGAATCACAGTGGCGTTGACCTTTCACAGGGCTGATCATACCCCTCTTCATCCAATCCTTATGTAACAAAAAGTAAACATAATTACTTGAGAAAAGGAAAGCATAATGGTTCTAAACTCAAACCTAATGAGCTAACATAGTATTCTAAAACACTTCTATATGCATTTTGATTGGTCTTTCCAAATAAATTTCTGTACAATTTTACTTTAGATATTAATTTTACTTTCTATTTGAGTCTTTGAAAGCAAGATATAGTTAATGAAATATTGTAAAAGGTCACTGCCGCACAACCCATTGCATATTCTTTCCCAATAGCCAGACCAACATAGAAGATAAACACATCTAGCTAGCCACCATTAACATTGAAGTATGTGTAATATCTTTGCCACAAGAAATCTAAGACTCTAGTTGAAATCAATGCATCCGAGTTCTTGGGTTCTCAAATCTTAGTGTCTCAAATCACCTCGAACCTCATTTCCTAAGTCCACAAATGTGCAAGTATGCTTGAGAGCCAACAATCTTAATATATATATATATATATATATATATATATATATATATATATATATATATATATATATATATATATATATATATATATATATATATATATATATATATATATATATATATATATATATATATATATATATATATATATATATATATATATATATATATATATACATACACTAACTCAATGTAAATGAAAACATAATTATCATATAACTACAAAACAATATTAAATAATAGAGTGAAAGAGATTGACTTATGAAGTTTACTTACTCTAGAACCAAATAGCTGAAAGTACCAACGACCCTTGTAGTAGAGCCTTCTCCGTCACTGGTTTTCCCAGCAAGTTTTGCTAGTCCAAATTCAGATGTCCATATGCCAAAAAATACATAAGATGTGTATAGAGTACAAGTGAAAATAATCAAAATTAAGTACCTTTGCTCTAAGGGCATTATCAAGTAGAACATTGCTACTTTTGATGTCCTAATGAACATAATGTCCTTTGGTGCTCATGTATGTACTCCAGCCCTCTTGCAGCATCAATGGAAATTTGAATTCGAGAAATCGAAGGTTTGATGGATGCCCTCGCCACCTT
Source organism: Nymphaea thermarum (assembly GCA_011799765.1). Lineage (NCBI taxonomy): Eukaryota > Viridiplantae > Streptophyta > Magnoliopsida > Nymphaeales > Nymphaeaceae > Nymphaea > Nymphaea thermarum. The sequence continues at coordinate 41,362 of JAANDH010000628.1, read as the reverse complement.
CTCGACACTGATGAACAAGATTTTGTACTTAGTCTATCTTGATGACATTGTAGTATTCAGCAACAACTTGGAAGAGCATGTGAGAGACTTGTAGATAGTATTCTAAATGTTGAAGGAAACTGATCTCTATGTAAAGAGAGAGAAGTGTTACTTTGGCCAGAGAGGAATCAGCTTTCAGTCATGTTGTCAGGCATGATTGGCTATGGATGGATATAGAGAAGGTGAAGGTCATCAAAGAGTATAACCCACCAAATAAAGTTCAAGAGTTGTGGTCCTTTCTTAGGTAGGTAAAGTATTATCGGTTATTCATCAAGGGGTATTCTATGATTGTTGACCCCTTACTAATTTGCTAAAAAAGAATCAAACCTGGGCCTAGTCAGAGCCAGCTCGAGATGCTTTTGATGGGCTCAAGAATGTTCCCATGTAAGAGCTCATGATAATGCTGCCCGACCACTCGATGTCGTTTGAAATCCACATAAATGTATTTGATTTTGCTATTGATTAATGTAGGAGGGTCACCCAATTGCCTATGAGAGCTAGAAGCTCAATGATGCAAAGCAGCACTCCTCCGTGCACGAATAAGAGATGATAGCCATTGTGTACTACCTTTGTACCTTGAGGCACTATTTGTTGGGAGGTCAGTTCATTATAAAAATGGACAATTGGCTACAAGTTATTTCCAAACTCAAAAGAAGTTTACCTGAAAACAAGTCTGTTGGCAGGAAATTTTGGCAGCGTTTGACTTTGCTCAAGAGTACAAGGTAGGAAGAACCAATATCATGGCCAATGCACTAAGTCAGAACGTAGAAAGTGTGGGAAGCACAACTACAAGGTGCTTTCCTTGAGCGTGTTCCTGAAGGCAAGTAGTAGGATTCCACAACAAAGCACCTAATGACCCTAACCGAGACAAGAAAGACTAGAGATTCTGGTTGCAAGATGGACTTCTCATCACAGGGGCAGACACATGTTCATGCCAAGGTGGAGCAATCTTTGGCGAGAGCTGTTAAAGAAGTGCCATGGCACATTATGCGTAAGTCATCCTGGCCAAGAACAAACCATAACACTCCTTGAACGTGGCTATGTTTAGCCAGAGATGATATTCAGGCCTATGTGAAGACATGCCTCATTTTCTAACAGGACAAAGGGACAAGTCAGAAGACCATAGGCCTCTTGGAACCTCTTCTTATTTCAATGAGCCTATGAGGGAACCTTTTCATGGACTTGATTATGAGTCTCCAAAAGTAAATGGTTTTAGCTATATCTTTGTGGTTGTGGATCGATTTTCCAAATATGTTGCCTTCATCACAACCTCAAAGGAGCCTACAAAAAAGGAGGTGGAGTTGTTCATAAAGAACATAGTAAAGCATTGAGGCACGCCAAAAAGCATTTGCAAATGAATGGTCAAATTGAGTGCATCAATGCCCTATTGGAGCAATACCTACAAGCTTTTGTTAATACGAACCAGAAAAATTAGGTGAAATTATTAAATGTAGCCCAATTTTACTATAACTTGCAAAATAGAGATGTTTTTGGGCCACAATTCATTTGAAATGGCCATTGGGCAGCAGCCATCGAGAAGAGCATTCTTGCACAGGGCCACCAAGAAGATGAAGAAGTGGGTGGACAAGAAGCGATGACCTGTGAAGTTTAGAGTCAAAAACTAGGTCCTTGTGAAGTTGTACCCAGGCCGCACAAGAATCTTTTGTGAGAAACACTGTGCCTTAATGTAGAGTTTGAGGGACCATTCACCATAGTCATGATGATCGAGAAACTAGCATATAAGCTAGGCCTGCTACTAGACATCAAAGTAGATTCAGTGTTTCATGTCTACAGCTTGAAGCCCTTCAATAATGATGGTGAAGACCCGAAAAGAAGCGCATTGTAGTGGGAACCAATCTTACAAAGACGTCATCAACCAAGTGAACAACATGTCAGTAGATGGAGCAGATTCTTTGACACAAACTCAAATATCTTGAAGGGTTATATAAAGACCTTGTGAAGTGGGTAGGTAAGGAGCAGTAAACCTAGGAGTATGTCTTCTCGATCATGATACCCAGAAGAAGTCTTAGCCTACCATGCAATAATTAGCACCAACGATGGTGCACGATTTGGAGGGGAAGCGTCATTTCCTGTATCTATATAGTCTTTTTTCTTTTTGCTTATAGTGTTTTTAGTGTACGCCTGTGTTTACTTGTAATGGAGCACCTTGTCACCAGCCCCCAAGTGCATGTTGGGGATTCTATGTTTTGGAGAGTCGACATTCGAATCCTATGTAAGTGGCTTTGATAATCCTATATAAGTAAAATTGAGTTTTCTTCAAGATCTCCTTGCTTGCAATTTCCTTGTGATGAATACAATCTATGCTCATTGTAATTTTTTTCCTCCATTCCTTTGCTTCTTTGCTTTTTATATGCACTCCTTGTTTTCAAGTTACCTATGCATTCTTATGCCTCTTAAGGCTTATGGCAGATAGGCAACCGTCATACCTCATGGTCCGAAGAAAGTAGGCTCGTGACATATATACCCGAACCAAAATTCAGCGCACATGGTGTAGACTCCTCCAAAGGTTTCATGGTTAAAGAGTTCTTCGTTCTTCTTTGCTACTTCCAATATATGACTATCTCCAGATAATGGCAAAGGGGTGTCAACCCATAGTGGCTAGCCATAAGCATTACTCTCATCTTTTAGGGCGGGTAATACCAATGACATGATGACTGGGACAAGATAAGTAGAGGAATGGTTTTCAAAATATGATCATATGTATAAAAAAGTAGGTTATAATGCAATGGAGTGTAGGAAATATTAAAACATTGAGGAACAAGCAAACACTGGAAAACAAGGTCCATGCAACTACTAGATTGAGGAATTGGTAAGTTGGACCTACCCACGAAACAAGAAATTATTCTACAAATTGTCCTAGAATAAAAGTAAATAAACTCATATTTAGAATTATATACTTATGGAATGATGGCCATGGTTGAACAATTCTGAGCTCTATGTTCTCATGCATAAAGAAAGTGCTGGCATAAAGCATAACTTCTAGTAAGTTAGAAGATTATACTAGTATAGTTTGAATGGGCATGGGTAGGCCTACCGTGATCGCCACTTTGTTTGTGTAAAATTTTGAGGTCTTGCTTACAACCGATGGAGAAATGTTCTCACCTCCGTCCATTTGATGGAGATGGGACCCATGATGGCATAACGATAGTCCATTGTGGACACCTTTATCCAAGGTAAACAATCAAAGGTCTGCCTTATGTTATGTAATGCCCAAGATTCCTACATACTATGCTTTAAACTTAAATTGCAATATGCAATGCATAGTGCATATACTCCTAAAATTTTGAAACGAAAATTGAGTTTTGGAAACTAAATAACCCTCAAGGCGATGGTAACAAAGTTAAACAAGGTGCCTATGTCGTCATTGGGTCATATTATCAAATCCTAAGACTACATAATGCATGCACTTTTGAAAATGAATTTGGAACATGATTTGGAAAATGATTAAAGTATACCTTGTTGATGCAAAATGAAGGTGCCCAAACAAAGAAATTTGAAAGTTAACCTTCAGTTATTAAATTGAAGGTCACAGAGGCCATGACAAAATTGTAATATGTAGAACATGTTTTATGTTTTTAGCAGAAAAGGGGTTCGGCAAACCTGGCTCAATGAATGGCCTAATCATATTGGATTAAGTTAAAATTTTGTGTTAAGTATCTAAACAAGTATTGAAAAATGGTTTGCAGAACTTGAATTATTAAGTTCTCAAGTTGGCCAAATTTCAGGATTAACTTTCTGCAATCTGTAAATTGCAGAGAACCAGTTCTTGAAACTTGGTTGAACTAGGATAAAACTAGACACGTGGAAATAAGCAGTAATCGGTGCTCTACAGCAAGAAAAAAAGGAAAAAATCAAATAAGTAAAAAAAATATAACAAAACATCTCAATATGGGTACTTACAAAATTTTAGATAGCAATTAATGGCTTCTGTTATTAGTACCATCCATGAATTGGTTGTTTCATAGATATTCATTTAAAACAGACGGTCATTTATAAAAAGTCACAGGTTGAGCAATCATTTGTAAATGACTTACATGTTGGCTGGTCAATTGTATTTTTTCTTAAAGAAAATTTTAATTCATTATGCCAAAACCATCCTTCAATTCCATTTTGATTAACAGTTTTAAATTCGTTCGTTATCCCCTTAATTCCCTTCTTAATCTTTGCTAAAACTCTTCCTATTTTCCCTTCTAAGGTCCACAAATGACCCAATTGAAACGTCCATTATTCCAAAGAAAAACATGGCTGTGCCATTGTGCACAGCTCACTTTTTTCGTGTAAGTAAGAAGTTGCTTGGAGTATTTAGGGTCTGCTCAGTTAACCAACCTGATCCTCAATTCAGTCCCCTCTTTAAGTGGGCATATTCGAGTGATCGTTTCAACCGAAGCCATCTTGAGATCCGGTTAAAAATCAAAGGTCTGGCTTCAACTCGGCTCTATCTCAAGTCTAGCTCAAGTTCACTAGGTCGAGACGAGAGCTTGAGTTTAGCTAAGCCAAGTATAAAAAAGAGTGTGTGTGTGTGTGTGTGTGTGTGCGTGTGCGCGGGTCTGTATGCATGTTTTTTTTCCTTTTTTTAATCTTGATCAGCGTCACCAAGGGCGTGTAAACGAATGACTAATCTAAAAGAGACAATGGAGGCGCCACCGACTGCACCAACAATACATTTTTGAGAAAATATTTTGAAAGAACCATATGCACTTTAAACCGGCGTACTTAAGTTTACCATCCAAGCTTAACTATCGACACTGAGTCTCAACAAGCTCAACTGATTGTTCAGTCGTAATCGCAACTGAATCTCCAATGGCAAAATGCCCTCCCGTTGTCACTCAAAGCACCAAATTCTAAATTATGTAACTCCTCTCAGTCCATTTCATGGCGTTTAATTTTTTATAGTTTATCTCCGGTGGTTTCGTACTTCATGCCTAACCACAGCCTCTATTTGGTTTCAAACCACTGTAAACCAAAATCTATGATTACCGCTTTTACGATTACCTAGGCTCACGTCTAGTTGTAGGAAATTTAAACAAAGTCTAATTAATTGGCACGCATTTCTTCACTCTATATCACTTGGAAGCTAGATCAATCCTCGTTTACCTTACACCATGCATGGCTAAGACAAATATCAGCTAACCAGGGGAATCTTTATAAGAACATACAAGTAAAAAAGAAGAGAAAAAAAATGAGGCGGTCATCCTTAAACCTCTTGGTCATACCAATGCATCATAATTATAACCTGAATATATTAGCAGACAAAACACACATAGCTGATTGGTTAGAATCGTTCACCAATAAATGAAAGCTCTAAATGAAAGAAATTCATCAGAAACACGAGAAAACCTTAACTGACAAACATATGGGAACAATACCCTGCAAGCAACGTCGATCCAAATCAAAGCTGTAACCATAATCTCTTTTTCACAAGAAAACACTGCGACGGCAGTTGACCTGGGCCTGTTGGTTTGACGTGGTACGTACAGATACCTCTCCAATTAACCTCTGAGCTGAAGGCCCTTTTAAACCTCGCTTGAGCAACCCCGGTAAGGCTCCCCCTTATAGTTGCTCTTCAACTTATTCATTACCGCTCCTTAGTCTTCTCAAACATAAACCCAACTGGTTTTAGTGTAACATTCAGAAAATAAATGTTTATAATATAACTGAATATCTCAGTAAAACACAACGAAAGTGGAATTCCAATTGAGAAACTTTCATTTAACAAAACAGCAAAGTTAACCTCTGAGTAACAGAACAATTTCTTCAATAGCACATCAAAATTATCCCTTTGTAGGACAAGACTAGCGGTTCTTCTATTCATTATCGTATAACATTCTCATTATGTGTATAACTTTGTACATAAACAAGATTTGAAACATACCAATACGTATAATGCCAACCCTCATTACAGTGGTGGAAAGGAATAATAAATGCACTAGTACATCCCATCGCCAACCAGTCCAAATTTACATGTGTGTGTGCTGATTGTTTCAGCAAAAGAGGACCTCATTCTGCACCATTTCTGCTCAACTTTGTGATTGCCAAGAAAGGAAAATAATCAATAAAACAAAGAACGAAGAAAATGAGGTCCACAAAAATCATGCCTCATCTCAAACCTTCAATAAGGAATCACTACTCCGTTGGCTGCAGTACTGACACAGCCAAAAGCAGGTTCTCCAGAGCTCCCTACGGTTGAGAGGAAGATGATGCTGGAGGGCAGTACCTCAGTGCCTTAACAACTACAACACTATTCCAGCTAGAAGTTCTGGAACACCTTCAGAACCATCGTGGATCAACAACCGGCTGCTTTAAGAAAATTATCATAAGGACTTGATGCAGGAAGTGTAAAGAAAGGAGATGGATTCTGGTATCCAGTTGAGAAAAGAAGTGAGGCAACTCCTCCATCTGGTTTATTTGGAATTAACGTGAAATTTTCCTGAGCGATGGGAATATTTGCCTGCAGACAATTATTTAAACATGTAAACCAGCTGAACGCAGAAAGGATAATGTAAATGGATGCATGTACCTTGTGGAAGGCCTGATCCAAGTGCCAATAACTGGCTTCTTCAAAACCTTGCACTGAACCAAAAAGAGAAAATTCGAGTTTTTGCTCAATGTTCATGAAGGTTGTCATCATTTGCTGCTTTCCCACCTCACAGTTATTAGCCATCTCGTTGAAGGGCATATCAGGCACACATGACACTGAAAGCCTTCCAACTTGTTGTGCAGTTTCCAGAACCTGCAAATATTTTATAGTTTTACATGAAACTGCATTTGAAAAATTATGTTCAGGATGAACAAGAACGTCCCCCATGATGGAACCAGTGATGTCATGCTCTGAGCAAAGTAATTTCTGTGAAACCCAAAAAACAGACACACAGGTGTGGCATAACAGATGGCTGCAACAAATAGTATCCGAAAATTAGTACAATATGAATAAGGAGCTGGGCTTGATACCATGTGGAACAAGCACGTACGTGTATGCCTCCAGATCATGTTTTCGGCTTTGTTGAAAACTGCACTTGCAATTCCATTTTAAGCTCATGGTACATTATTTCATCAAAATGTTTTAACCCGGTTGTTACTTCCTCTAGTGGTCAGTTTCAACTTCCAACAGCTAGTCTACAAATTAGATACTTATGAAATTTACAGTTGACAGGTCACGTACTTCATAGTTCCAGTTGGATATTAGCAAATAATATTTCAGGACATTATCTGAAGACAGAGAGAAGACCGCAAGGTAATATAAAAATGCTTTCCACAATTAATCTTTAAACTAAACAATTGACAAAAAGAAAGATCCTTCTGGTATCAATATATCTATTACCTATCTACCTATCCCTACATACACACCCCCATGTCACATGGATGCAGGCTCTGGGTGTGAGAGCAGGTGCAGATGCATGCAGGGTGTGGCAAATTTCAAAAATACCATGGGTGCAAATGTGGTAAGGGTGTCTGCATGTATATAATATAAATCAAATCCTAAAATTCAAAATATGTAGCATTCTATTTCTTCCATATAATATACATACTCTGGAGCCTGATTTCAGATTTTATAATCTTATTCATAGCTGTTGACGGATCTTGATGTATGGGTCTGGGTCTGGACCCGATCCAGTGTGTCCTGGTTGGGGCATACTTATACCATTGTAAACCCTAATCTTATGAGTTAATGAAGTTTCTAAGAGAGAGAGTGTCTGGCCGCTAGTGTGCACCAAACCTCCTCACCCGTGGTTTTTTCTCTCTAGTTGAGGGTTTTCCACGTTACATCTATGTTCGATCTTTGGTTCTTGTGCGTCTATTATTTCTACATGGTATCAGAGCCAACGAGTTTGGGAAGTTTTTGGCGGTCGTGTTCCGGTCTTGATCTTTCCCTCACACGCTGCTGCAGGCGCCGCTGCTACTGCCACCGCCGCCGAGTGTTACAGCCCCTGAGACTCTTGTTGGGCTTTCGTGCTAGTCCTCTTGGCATTGTTATCAGCTTTGATTTGGGCATTGGTGCATGTTTTTTTTTTGTTTCGAAAAAACTTTGGGTGCTCTATCGACGTGATGGCGGATTCTCGTATGGGAGAGTGGATCATCGACAGTGGCGCTACTCACCACATGACCGGTGATCCTAAGGTGGTATAAACTTTCGTCAGGAAAAGAACGTGTTTCTCTTGCCGATGGTTCATCTATCTCTATGGTTGAGAAAGGGAGTCTCTCACTTTTGCACAAGTTCTTAGTCCACAATGCTCTACATGTTCCCCATCTTCCCTTGAACCTTTTGTCGGTTAGCAAGATCATGAAAGAGTTGAATTGCGAACTTATCTTTTCTGCTGATCACTGTGTTATGCAGGACTTGGTGACAGGGAAGAGGATTGGGATTGGTCTGGCTTCTGACGGGCTATATCGTTTACCTGTGCGTGCTGCTCAGGCTCTCATGACGGCAGTCAACCAAGCAACGAAGAATAGAGAGGACTCCCTTCAGTTGATTCTACGTTGGCATGAGCGCCTTGGACACCTGCCTTTTGGACTTCTTAGACAGATGTTTCCTGATTTATGTTCTAGGTTAGATATGACTATGGTGTCCTGTGATGTCTGTCACCTGGCCAAACATGTTAGGGCCTTTGTTTAGCCATCGGTCTAATGAGGTATTTGCCATGACTCATTCTGATGTGTGGGAGCCTGCAAGGATTCCTTCTTGTCATGGTTTTCAATATTTTATCACCTTTATAGATGATTGTTCTCGTAACACTATTGTCTACCTGTTGAAAGACCGTAGTGAAGTTCCTATTGTCATAGAGACTTTCATTGCTTATGTGGAAACTCAATATGGAGCATCTGTTAAGACCTTTGGATCTGACAATGCTCATGAGTACATGTGTCAGTCTGTTGATAGCTTCTTTCGAAAAAAGGGAATTGTTCATCAGACTTCCTGTAGTTATACTCCTCCTCAAAATGGAGTTGCTGAACGAAAGAATCGTCAGTTATTGAATATGACTCGGGCCCTTCTTTTTCAACGTCATGTTCCAAAAAGGTATTGGGGGAATGCTGTGTTTACCAGTATGTATCTTATAAATCGTTTGCCTAGTCGTGTGTTGAATGGAAAGACGCCTCACTCTATGTTACCGGGGAGTCGTGAACCTTTCTCTCTTCCTCCCAGAGTTTTTGGTTGTGTTTGCTTTATTCACAATCATAGTCCTAACATTAAAAAGCTTGACCCAAGGTCTATTAAGGGCATATTTCTAGGTTATTCTCCCACTCAAAAAGGATACAAGTGTCGGGACCCTTCCACTGGTCGTGCCTATGTTACCAAAGATGTCACTTTCCTTGAACATGTTTCCTATTTTGGTGAGAATCCTCTTCAGGGGGAGAATTCTATGTCTAAGGAAGAGTATTCTCCGAGTCAGGAAATTCAGTTTACAGATTTTTTAAACTACAGGCGTGAATCTGTTGGTCCTTCTATTGAGGTGCTTGAACAGGAGAAAAATGGGGGAGTGTTCTACTGGGGCAAAAGAGGAATGCAATCGTCTGTTTGGGCATGTTTTCTCTAGGCGAAGAGTCTGTACAGATGAGATGACAGGTGGTGAGAATTCTACTCCCAATCCAGTTAGTTCTTCCCTGGATGACCCAAGTTGTGCTCAGAAGCAACCTGTTCAAGAAGAGATTCAGACTGTTGCTGCGAGTGAAGAGCTTCCCATTGCCCTGCGAAAGGGTGTCAGGTCATGTACTCAACATCCTATTAGTAACTTTGTTTCATATTCTAGACTGAGCAAGAACTACAAATGTTTTGTATCTTCTCTTTCTTTGGCTATGATTCCCAGGAATGTGGCTGAGGCTCAGAGTGATCCCAAGTGGACTTATGCAATGCAAGAAGAGAAGGAAGCCCTGAGAAGAAACATGACATGGAAAGTTGTAAAAATTCCTGAGGCAGCTCACTTGGTTGGATAGAAGTGGGTCTATACCATCAAGTACAAACCAGATGGAAGTGTTGAAAGATACAAAGCTCGTCTTGTGGCCAAGGGGTTTAGTCAGAAATATGGGATTGATTACTTGGAGACCTTTGCTCCTGTTGCGAAGATGAAGACTGTCAGAGTCATTATCTCCTTAGCTGTGATGAAGGAGTGGAAAATGTACCAACTTGATGTCAAGAACGCATTTCTCAGTGGAGACCTTGAAGAGGAAGTATATATGTGTATGCCTCCAGGATATGAGGAACCTGAAAAATGTTGCAAACTAAGGAAAGCTTTATATGGGCTCAAGCAATCTCCTCGAGCATGGTTTGAACGACTTAGACGTGTCATGAAACAATGTGGATACCATCAAGGGAATGGAGATCATACACTCTTTGTGAAGAGAAATGAGCAAAAGGTTACTATTTTGTTGGTATATGTTGATAATATGATTGTCACAGCCTCACAGGTGATGATGAAGATGAAATAATTAAGCTAAAAAAATTGTTGGCGATCGAGTTTGATCTCAAGGACCTTGGTAAGTTGAAATATTTCCTTGGCATTGAAATTGCTAGGTCTGAGACTAGTCTTGTGCTAAATCAACGGAAGTACACTCTAGATTTGTTAAAGGAGACTGGGAAACTAGGGTGTAGACCAGCCTCTACTCCTCTAGATGTTGGCCATAAGTTAAGTCTTAGAGATGGGCAGCCTCTCTGTGAAGAGGCCAAAAAATGATATTAATGTCTTGTAGGGAAGTTGATTTATCTTACTCTCACTAGACCTGATATTACCTTTGCTGTGAATGTGATGAGTCAGTTCATGCATGCTCCCACAGATGCCCACTTGAAGGCTGTTGACAGGATCTTGTGCTACTTGAAGAGGAATCCTGGCAAAGGTCTTTTGTATGTCAAGCAAGACACTCTTGGGATTGAAGGTTATTCAGATGCAGACTGGGCAGGCTGTATTGACACTAGGAGGTCCACTTCTGGCTATTGTATTTATTTGGGAGGGAATCTCATAGTGTGGAGAAGTAAAAGGCAAGATGTTTGTTCTCGTTCCAGTGCTGAAGCAGAATACAGAGCAGTTGCTATGGGAGTTTCTGAGCTTTTGTGGCTAAAAGTATTGTTGACTGATATTGGTATAAAGGTCGAAGAACCAATGAAGATGTATTGCGATAACAAGTCTTCAATCAACTTGGCCAACAACTCTATGCTTCATGACAAAACAAAGCATGTTGAGATTGACCGGCATTTCATTGGATTGATGCTAAACAGTTAATCTTACCTTACATGAAGTCTGAAAACCAAACCGCTGATGTTCTGACGAAAGCTTTACCTTCGACTTCGTTCGAGAGAAATGTATCCAAGTTGGGCATGTTTGATATGTATGCCCAACTTGAGGGGGAGTGTTGACGGATCTTGCTCTATGGGTCTGGGTTTGGACCCGATCCAGTGTGTCCTGGTTGGGGCATACTTATACCGTTGTAAACTTTAATCTTATGAGTTAATGAAGTTTCTAAGAGAGAGAGTGTTTGGCGGCTAGTGGGCACCAGACCTCCTCACCCGTGGTTTTTTCCCTCTAGTTGAGGGTTTTCCACGTTACATCTGTGTTCGATCTTTGGTTCTTGTGCGTCTATTATTTCTACAATAACATAAGTAGGCATTAAACAAGTAGTTGTCATATATCTAGTATTATAAATTTATAACTGTATAACTGGAGTCTGATTTCAAATTTTACAATCGTACTCATAACATAAGTAGGCACTAAACAAGTAGTTGTTATATATCTGGTATTATCAATTTATAAATATGTAAAGATACAGTATATTTACATGTAACATATAAACGACTCTTTAACCAAGCTGGTAATAGTAGTGCATATATAGAACATATAAGCAACAAATATACATAGTAAAGTTGGTAAAAAGCAGATCATTTGGGTAAGAGACAAAAACCAGACTTATTGAAATTAATTATTAAAATATTTTTTTTTTTCAATCTAACCTTACAGATATGATCTTAAGAGTAATTTGATGAGAAACATATATTAAGTTAGTTGTTTTCTTACTTAAATGATGTTTTTTTAATAGTCAAAAAAGGATGGCTCTTATTATATCAAAATTTTTGGTAGTATAAAGATCAATTTTCTTTTACAAAAGTGACTTGAGCTAAAGCATGATTTACATCAAATAATGTTTATAAACAAATTAGAATGTTCATATTTTGCATAAAACACTTGTTAACATGAACTTAAGAGATCTGGTTTTTATCCCTTACTCAAGTGGTCTGGTACCTACCAACCAGTCATATATATGCAACAGAACTGATTAACAAAACTTATGTGCATTATACCACTACCACTGTCACAAAAAACGCGAAAAAACGTGATAAATTAAATTACCATTTAAAACTTTAAAAAATGCATTTTTTTAAAAAAAAGTGTTTTTAATGCATTTTCAATGCATTTTTTTCACTTTTTTTTAATTTTTTAATGCCAAACAGTTTTTTTTCATTTTCTATTTTTTATGTGTTGCAAATCTACTTGTCTTTTGATGTTTGTGTTATTAATATTTTATTTAATTTGCCCCCATTTTTAGTTTTTTTAAATTTTTAAAAATTTACTATATTTTTCCACTTTTTTTCAAGCTCACTGTATTATACCTGAGAAAAACCTCACTCTTTAAAACTCCGAAACGTGTTATTTGTGACTATGCATTATATATATAAGAGAGAAAAAGGAAAAAAAAAAAATTGAGGGAGTAAAAGAGAAAGTAGGTGAGAGAGTGAAAGAGAAAGGGACTGAAAAAAGAGTCCTATATATATATATATATATATATATAGCTTAGTTAAATTTGGAGAGGAAAAAAGAAAAAAAAAGAGGGAGTAAAAGAGAAAGTAGGTGAGAGAGTGAAATAGGAAATATATATATAGATATATATATATATATATATATTTGCAATAATTATAGAAATCTTTGTTGAAAATGTCTTCAACATACTTTTCCTTATCACAACTTACACACGCTCAAACAGAGTGTTGCTAAAAATTTATTGAAAAGAATGAATTACCATAATTGTTTAATACCACTGCACACTATATCTTGAAAATTTTAGAAGGCCAAAAGTTTTTACATTACCGATTCAAGTAGTTGGTTGGCTCCCAAAAGAGATGGTTCCTGCAAAGTGGAGTCCACATTGGACAGTCGTCTCCCAAACACTTCAAAAGTGTCATCAACCATGGTAAAGGCTGAGGGTACAATCTGCAGAAAACCTTATTACAGTAACTACAGCGTTTGGCACCTGAACACATAACGACCAAAGCTTGTTGCAGGAATAGCTTACCTCATCAAGGGAATGGTATTCATTTGTTTCAAATGGAGAGTAATGCCTCGGATTGTCCAGAAACAACTGAGCTCCCAAAGGACAAATATCATCATGTGAAAACTCTTCAAGCATCTCCTGCGTTATAGAAGAAGATTCGGACTGCACAAACCGACAGGTAAATAATTTAGGCCCAGTGTGATGCTGTGTCATGCATTGTGAATGAATTAGCACATGTCAAAAAGATTCATTACACTGGATATATTTCCCAAGGAATTCACAATTAGAGAAGCCATGGATTCTTTCGTCAAAACATCTGATATTTGAATTGTTGAAAGAGATCTCAGCGCAGAAGTGTCATCTTCCTTAGATCCATAGCTTGGACCACTGTATTTGTTAGAGTTATTTAAAGCTTTCAATTTGCGATCATCCACTAAATGAAGAAATGGGTCAACCTGGTGAAAAGAAACAGAACAAAAAGGAGTTTACCATTTCTTCTAAAGGAAATTCACCCTTCTACTCAAGCACGAATCAGATTTCGTGCTATAAGCATGGAACAATGCAAATCAATGTATAAAATAATAGTACACAATAATAACAAGATCACCAAGATAAATATCTTTACCGTTGTGTCAGTAAGGCAAGCCTTGATAGTAGGTATGAGTGATACAATACCATATGCCCTTGCTAGAAACACAATCATTGCCGTGGCTAGTGTAAACAAAGACCGCCGCCGACATGGTTGCAGTGGACCTGAAAATATTCCAACCAATCAACCATTTGAATAGTTTATTATTAAATCTTATGAAAAATAACTCTTTCAGAGTATCGTGGAATATGTACATGCTTAATGCCACACGCTATATCTATAAAATCTCAAAAAGGCACAAAAAAAAAGATACTATACTAATAACTGATTATGACGAAAACATTATGCACAATAAAAATCAATATTATCAATATGAAGAGTAAAATCTAGGTATGTGTGTGCAGCTATTCTATCACAAACATCACAAGCTGATGTGCAAAAAAATGTTCTAAACTTTTGGATAAATAAATTAGAGCAAGCTTTTCCAAAGAAACATCAAGAAATTCTTCTAACAGTTGTCTATCAGTAGGATGGCCACAATGACTGGTCACAAGACTCTAGAAGCCTTGAAACAGCTACAAGAAAGAGCTTCCACAATTCCAAATATTAATTGACAGCAAGAAGCAAATTGGTTATGGCATGTCTGGACAAGAAATGGAAAGAGAAAAAAAACAAAAAATAAAAAGCTTGCCAAATGGCACCCTACCAAAATTTGTTTTACATAATGTAAGAAACTTGTATAGAAGCAAGTATAGTTAGAGAAGAGTACATTTGTTTTCTGATTCTAGGAACACCAGGAAAGGAGTGTCCCATTATGGCACTCCTAGGAACAGAAAGCACCACATAGGTGCTACCGCTATGTCATAAAGGTGCAGGGCGTGGGCACGAATGCAGTGCCGGTGCAGCATTTCCAAGAAAACAAACATGGGTGTAGGTGCGGTGAGGATAAATACATACATACACGCATACATTATATATATATATATATATATGTGTGTGTGTGTGTGTGTGTGTGTGTGTGTGTGTGTGTGTGTGATTGTCTACAAATAATCAAACTAGCAATAGCAATCAATGATTAATAAACTACGATTTTGTCAATGATTCAATGGAAAAGAGAGCAATTTTTTTTCTTGGCACACCCAAGCTGCATTTGAGGGGGAACACCTATGGGCACCCACAGGCATCTTCTGCTTGTCAAACAAGATTGTGAACAAGCTCCTACATTTGCTTCTTCTTCAAAGAAAGAGAATCACCATTCAAAATTATCCATCAAATAACAGCTTTGACAGGCAAGAGTACCTAAAAGTTTCAACAATAAGTCAAGCAATACAATGCTGACCCATACTGGAATATCATAGCAGGTTTGATCCTAATCTTCTGGTCGAATGCAAGAAGTGGCCATGAAGACCACAGTAATGGTCTGAGCACTTACCATTGTATCAAGCGATTGCCACCACTCTATGGAATATCAAATGTTATAGCACAATAATGTCAGTCCAAAATGTACAAGAACTATCTGACTAAGCAAGAGAAATAATTTTACTAGTAAAACCATGAACCTTAAATACCACAGCATTTTTTCACAAGAGTACCTTCTTCAAGGGAAATGCTTCTCAATGAAAAAGCAAGCTGGAAGCTGCGAATGAGGGCTTCATGATTTGATGTCTGCATCAAAACATGAATTACATGAGAAAAGAAAAGGTTTCATTAAATGGTAAAAGTTGCATCTGACAATGTAGATCTTTTGAATACATCGCAATATAGATTTTCTCAAAGGATAGCACAATGCCATCTGACATGCCACTGCAACTTCAACTTGTTTGATTTTATTATTCTACTCTAGTTATTTGGCTTTCTTGCTATTACTTGTTTAAGTACCAAAAGCTCTAAAGGTATGTGAAATAATAAACAATTTTCTGTGTTGTGAAACACATGCCTAAGCTTTCTAATCGAGCCAAGAACTGTTGCAGTCTGAGACAGAACTCTCATTTATCTTCTTCTTTTCTTTTTCTTCTTTTTTCCTTATTTTTCTAGATATTACGTGCAACTGATTATATATATATGTATATATATATATGTATATATATATATATATGTATATATATATATATATATATATATATGTATATATATATATATATATATGTATATATATATATATATATGCACTTTGTTATATGTCGTGTTCTTACATCTTCCATTTAATATTTGTAACTTCAACAGTTTTAAACTTTAATTGGCCAACTTCATTAAGCTTGATGTTCCAAGCTTCTAATTATTTTTATGATCATGCTATAACATGCCCAATTTACGGTTTGTGTTTATTCTTTAACTGTTACAGATTGATAGTCATTTTCTTTTATCTAGCAATGCATGTCTGCTATCCATTTTAACATTTATCTGTGCATGTTTATTGGTTACTTCTGTTTAATATTTAACTGGAAAAATGTGCATTTCCCAACATGCACTGACCATGACAAATACGGCACCAATTCTGAGGGTTGTTCTATCAAATGCTTTATAGCTGGCAAGCTATGTTGCATGGGTGGACATGGGTACAAAATAATTTCAAAACTTTAGGTGTGGGGACATGACTATAAACATGCACACTCCCTATGTCACAAAGACATTTCATTTGGGGCAATGCATCTATGTCAAGACACCAAGACATGGATGTGGGCCTGGACACAGCAAGGACACATTGCCGACTACAGTTAACAAACCCGAGCCTGAATCATAAAATGCAGGAAAGGTGCGACCTTTTGCAGCATCCATTGCGAGAGCACTAGTCCTCTCACCTGCCTGTGATATGGAGAGCTCTTTCTCTAGTGACTAGCAGGTACTCTCACTTCCGTTTTGTCATTCACCTTTATCTGTCATCCTCTCAGTCTCCATCAGGCGAACCTTTCTTACATTTGTTGAGCGACCATGAGTGCTTCTCTCCAAAAACTATGACCTCTCTAACGATTTTGGCAGCTAGAATATCTCACTTTCTTTGTCACTTGCCCATCTCTCTTGATTTCCCTCTTCCTATCTCTATCGCTTTCTCTGTCTTTGCCTTCTATGTGATTTTCTTTGTCTCCTTTCTTCTCTCTCAATCCCCTTCCTCTCTCTATCACCCTTCTCCCTCTATCTCAATCTCCCACCTTCTCATTGTGCCTCTCTTTCTTATTTTCTCCCTCCCCTTTTTTCACCCTCTCCTTATGTTAGTCATAGGCAGAGCGGACTTTTGGTTATACAGGGGAGTCCTTAGAATAGGATCTGTAATAATGGGTTGGATCCCCTATGGACCCATATCCGTTACTTATATATAGACTGTTACCCTAAGATTAGGGTTACAAAAAGTTTTAATAAGATTACCTCTCGTTGAGAGAGGCTTACTGGCCTAACAGGGGTTGGGAGGGTGCGTGAGTTTTATCGTGTGCTATCATATTTCTATCGCAGGAACCGTAACAACTAACACCTTGACTCTCTCTCTCAATGTCTCTCTCTTGAACTTTCTCCCCTCTAGATTTTTGCTTGCCCTCTCTTTGTTTCCCTTTTTTATCTCTCTTCCTCTCTTTGTCTCAATCTCCCTCCTTCTATGTATCTCTTTGTTGCCTTCTTTTGTCTTCATCTCTCTCTATCCATGTTGTCAAGGCACCCAGCATAGGCACCAGGCAGCGCCTACAGCCTAGGCAGCCCTAACTGAGCCTAGGCAAAAAAGGTGACCAATTTTTTTTATTTTTTTAGTTATGTTAATATGTCAAGTTATTTTGATTAACTATTATTAATATTTGAAATGTGGAGATAATAATATAACAAACATAATCAACTTAGACACTTAAAAATTAATTGTTGACTTCACTGAATATGCAAAATCAATAGAAGAATTTATACTCATTAAATGCCAGCTAATACAAGAAACAAAACAAAAAATAAATAAATAAATAAATAAATCTAATCTGTAGCAAAGGGAATGGAAACCCACAAGAAGGCTTTAATCCAGCTGTACTTAAAGAAAGACATAATATAATAAAAAAGACTAACAGTACATAATAGTATACATATAAGTACATAACAATAACAATACATATAAGTACATAACCATACTAATGTATACATATAAGAGCATGTGACTTTTCACTTTCCCATGGACTAGGCATGTTGGTGCCTAGGCAAGCCTATGCGTCAACACATATCCCGCCACCTAAATGGCGACGGGTGTAGACTCACACTTAGTCCACGCCTAGGCAAGGCCTGCCGTCTCGCTTGATCTCCCTCCCTCTATTTGTCAGCTCGTCATGTCCCTTTCTCTGTCTTTGTCTCTCTCTGTCTCCATCTCTATGTTTCCCTCTCTTCATCTCCCTTTTTCCCTCCCAATTTGCCTACCTCTCCATCTCTTTCTAGATGCTTTTCTCTATCTCAAAATTTATTTTTCTTTACATATAGCTTGTAAGTTGTAACTATAGTCTACAATATTTTGACTTTTATTTACTTTTCTGCCTATTCATTGTAATTTGAATATAAACTATGTGTAAACTGATTTCTATAAGAATTTGATTCATCTATGATTGTATTCTTGTGCATGGATTGTGGTTGTGTGTAAATTGACCAGCTAAGTCACACAGGTGCGCCAAAAATGGTAACACACCCAAGTCAACATGGGTGCGGGTGCGGGTGTCAGTGCGGGTACAGCCCGACACTGTGCTACTGGCTGCACCTGCCTTTTTTCTCTTTTTTTCTTCTCCTATCTTTTCCCTCTTCTCTCTCTCCACCCATTTTATTTGATAAAATTTTGAATTTTGTATGAGATTAAGGTAACCTTGATAAACAAAGTTTGAAAATATAGACAAATAAAATTAATTGTACAACAGATATATATATATATATATATATATATATATATATATATATATATATATATATATATATATATATATATATATATATCAAGACCCGATGGCAATTTGAACACAATAGCTACAAATGAAATAGATGCTTCTCAGCCACTATATATGCCCGTGTAAGAAAAATAAATAATGGTGGTAATGGTGGAAACGTGCAATTTGCTTGCACACTATTACGAACAATTCATTGGCTCCTATGCATGTGTTAAAACATATTTTTCTGCAACCTGTGGTTATAATTATATCATAGAACAAAGTTGACAAGGATATGGAAGAAGCAAAATCAGAAGAAGTAGGACTATCTATCCAACATAGACTCCTCTAATTGAGGGATTGGAGAAACTTTGCACAGCCTTAAAAAAAGATGGGTGGCTACGAGATTGTTGAGGCCATTATTGACAAGAAGAGAATTCAAAAAAAATCAAGTTGAACTGCCAATACCTTTATTACTAGTGTTGAAAATAGAGACCTTGAAGAAAAGAATGTTAGAAGCCAATAAAATAATAGCAGCATTCAAAAGTATGGGGAGAGTGAAAACTGATAGAAAAACTGACATAAATGTAATGATAAAAGGATTTAAGCAAATAAAGAACGCATGAATGATGACCGTAACTAGCATAGGTTGGGACTTCTACTACAGGAATGATGACAAGGCCGAGATAATTAAAAAAGCATTTTGGATTATTTATGGTAAGACAAACATGTTGTTCAATTTACAAAGCCTACTTAGGAGATGCTAAGAAAAGTTGACAAAGAAGATTCATGCTTCACAAAGTGTATGGAATGTGAGATAACATGATTGAGAAAATTATATAATTTTTAACAATGAGAAAGGATAAATATTGCATCTGATGATTTTTTTCCAATCATGTAAACGTAATTTTAACGAAAAGATGGGATAAATGCAATACACCTTTGTGTTGTATGGAACGCTCCCTTAATCCAAAATATTATGGACAGAAGTAGTTGCCTAGAGGTATTGGTCAAATTCTCCAAATGAAGACCTAGAAAGATCAAAGTATAGGACAATATGCTTGGGAAGAATTTTTTATGATCATCATATGCTGAAGTCAATAAATAATGAATTCGGAAAGTCTTCAACTGGAGGATTTGATTCTTGAACAAATTTGGTGGCCAGGGATGACGAAGTTATGTTTACTAGTACACAACAAAAGGATTAGAGATGCCAAATCTTCAACTTTCTTGCTATCCCAGCACGCTATATCAACATGCCATGAACAAATAGCATATATTATCAAATTCATAATATTAAAAGAAAGAAATCCACCAAAAAGGGAGCATGGAAATTACTTTATGTTTACTCCAGTCTACAATTGCTTTCTTCCACTTCTGATTATTATCGGCACTTTTTGCATACAGCTTTGATATGTCTTAAGTTTAAACATTTGATTGGCTGTTTCAAGTTAAAATGAAGTCATTTTGTATCTGCAGTTTGGGATCATCCAAGGTTTGGGATGTAAACCTACAGGACTTTGGTACAGAAGGAGAATATAATCAGCATACCCTTGATATAGACTTTCGGTGCCCGTTCTTTCTAATGTGATGATAAAATAGACCAGTGGAAAATTCATAAAATCGTTCTTACAGGCATTCCATATGATATTGTCACTGTTAGTTTGTTTAATAGAGTCACAAATATCGGTTAAGCATTTTAAATGGCAAGGTTTTTTCCGAGTATAATACAGTGAGATTGAAACAAACAGGAAAAATATGATAAATTTTTTTAATAGGAAAACATGAAATAAATGAGAAGCTAATAAGGTAACACAAAAAATAAGTAGATACACAACAAAAAAAATTATAAAATGGAAACAAGCAGTCTGGCATTGAAAAACGTGAAGTAACTGCCTAAAATTAAAAAAAGGAGAAAAAATAAGAAAAAATGTGTTTTTACGTGTTTCTTTGGTCCTGGGTTTTTTCAAAAAAGGGGCGCTTTTTGCCATTTTTTCAGCTGACATATTTTCACCTTTTAAATGTGTTTTTTGAAAAAAAAAAAATGTTTTTTTACACGATACTATAGCCAAGAAGGCTAAAAGCTGTGCGAAGTAGATAATTCCACAGACAGTTAGAAACTAAAACCACCGGTCGTTTAGCTAAGAAGGTGCTTGAAAACACGACATTGGGTCCTGATTTATCAAAACTTTGTTGTTACAATAAAGTTACAGTTACACACCAGATAGTAACTTTTTTCTTTAGGAAATAAAGCATATTGAGATAGGTTGTCTCGCTTCTCTTTGAGAGCAACATGCAAAAAAAACAACTGAAAAAGCTCTCTCTCTCTCTTACAAGCATTTTTTCTTCAGTCTCTTTCTACAACCCTTTTCGAAATTTTTTTCTTTCATTTCTCATTTGTATTTTAGACAAAAAAAACATGCCTTTTCATTCTTCTCTTGAAGACATTGCATATATGAGGTGCGTCAATCTTGAACCCCATTCCTTTAATTCATTGTTTCCATTAACTTAACCAAATTTCAGTGTCCCTTAGACACATAAACTCACACATACATTCACACACACACACACAAAAAGAGATAGAAATGGGGAGGGAAAAGTGAGACTCAGAAAGGAAGAAATGAAACAATGACTAACCTTTGCTCGAGAAAACAACAAAGCCAAGCTGTAAGTATGAGCAATGGCTTCAAAATTTTCTGGAGTGTTTTCGGGAGAAGTAGCTTGAGCCCAAATGGATGAAAAGAGGAGTGAGATTTGGTGACTGCTTAAACGAAGAGAAATAAATTCCTAAAAACCACAAAACCAGAATGTAAATCAGTTAAGTGCAAACACATAACATTATTTGAGTTTCACAGAGACAAGACCAAAAACTAGGACATGGCAGATTTTTTCCTTCTTTCTCATGTTTAAAACTATTGTCTGATATCTTAATAGCAGAAAAGAAAAACTTTTATATTGGCAGCATATATACATATGCATGTCAGCAACTCATGCATCACCCCTAGCATTTATTTACATACCCATATAATGTAACCCTGTAACACAAATCAAAAGCATAACACTGGATGAGATTATAATCCATACCAGCTCCTTATAGTCACCCACACTTTTTTTGTCTGCAGCAGATGTCAATGGGGCAATTTTCACACTAGCAACCCGACGTGATGATTGCAATGAATAAAATTTAGCATCATGATCACTTCGTCTTGATGCCTCTGTAACATAACCCTCTGAACGGACACTTTCCCTTAAAGAAGACTTTTCTTTCTTTAGCTTCTCAAAAATAGCAGCAGAAGAAGAAAACACTGAAACAGTTCTAGAGAGTGCCCTATGAAGATCTGGTAAGCCTGAAGTCTGTGGAGGATTAACAGAAGATGGAACAAGAACAACAGAAAAAATATGATGGGCACCAACTCGTGTCTCGTAGTCTGGATGAACCATTGCTAAGAGCAACTGATGAAATAAAGCTTCTGGAAAATCCTGTCAACCCAGGAGAAAGTTGGATCCATTTAAAAGGTTTATAAGTGAGGCTAAGGGGCTTACCACAAGAAAATGAAAAAAAAGACAAGCAAATATACCTTATTATGAAGTGATAAAGTTGGTATGGACGCTACTATCTGAGACATGCGGTGAACAGCAGAAATTGTTCTTCTAGCAATAGCAGCGGTAGTTGAGATATTCTCCAGCATCACAGCCAACATGTCCAACAAAGGCCCAGCATCACCCACCTGTTAACCATAACTATTAGTCTCCTTTTTTTTTTGTTTTTCATTGACAGTTGACACTGGTATAAATTTGTAGGAACATGAGGAAAGGCATCCTGGATGAAGTTTAATTTCTTACTCCATATCAAGTTGAAGTGAATATCTCAATTGGAATAAGAAGTATGAATCCAAGTATAGACACAGTAACAGAAGTATCTCTTAAAGAAATCCAAACAACACATAAATAAAGGTCCATTAAGCATAAATCGATGAAGCTAAGCACAAAGTTAAGATACCATGTGAGGCATCACAATGTGAACCCAAAAGACACTGTTACCTTGTGAGACAGCTGTATAAGGCACTCTTCTATAGCTAAACGAAACTCCTTGTTCCACTTTATTATGTCATCACCAACATTTTCATCTTCAGATAAATTCATGGTTTTCCGCCAATGTCTCATTAAATCACTCACAGCACCAATCATAGATACAGATCTTTGAACCTTCGCATGCTGTGCAAGGCACACTGTAACTTGTATAATATCAACCTGCATGCTGGGTTGCTTCACAACACTCTTGTGATCAATATGCTTGATTAAGATAGACAACAGCAGATGTCCATTTCGTCCTGTAAATTTTGTAGTTCATCAGCACAAAGTATAAGCATCAGTTCAACCTTCACACTGTCACAAACATTGCCATTTTTTTCACACAAGATGCAAAAGGTGAGAAAATAAAGGGGGAAATCATAGTATCTTGAAAGGAAACAAAAAAATGAAACTATTGCATTTTATTCACAGTTTTCCCCTTTCAGGAGGTCAAAAACTCTCTTAACATATTTAAAGTTTTGTTATGTTTCTTTAATACTTTAACTATTCTTAATTTTAACCAATCTTTTATGTAAGAAAACTAGTAGGAAAAACAAACTTTCACAATTTTTTTTCCATCATGTGTACATATATTTTAACTTTTTGGATTCCTAATGTTTCCCAAACAAAAACTTCTAATTAATAGTTAAAACCCAAAGAAAACCCTGTCAACAAAACGCTCAAAAACTATGTCATGTGGGTATTGCTT
Organism: Nymphaea thermarum; assembly: GCA_011799765.1. Classification (NCBI taxonomy): domain Eukaryota; kingdom Viridiplantae; phylum Streptophyta; class Magnoliopsida; order Nymphaeales; family Nymphaeaceae; genus Nymphaea; species Nymphaea thermarum. The sequence continues at coordinate 17,823 of JAANDH010000628.1, read as the reverse complement.
TTATCCTGCAGTACCCATATCATACAGATATGGCACTGGTATGCCCGTGGATACGTCTTAGATATGGTCAAAACTGTACCAGGTACAGTCAACATACCCAGGACCATATCCAACTTTTTTTGGACTCAGTCAAAGTTGACCAAATCCATTTTTGTCCAAAATTAGGGGTTTTTTTATTTTTAGTATATTTGTTACTTTCATACTTTGTTCATTGGTTTCTTCTTCATTGTCATAATCAATGATTCTCTCTCATCCCCCCTCTCTCTCGTACCGGCACCTGTGTATGTACCTCTGTGACATATCCAACAATATTTGTTACCAGTGTTATCCGTATCGTACGATACGGACGCGTATCGTACGATACGTATCGTATAGGTCAAGAAAACCTATACGATACACTGTTTAAAAACGATACGCGTCCGTATCGTACACGTATCGCACGATACGGGCGATACGGGGGCCGTATCGTACGATACGGACGATACACCCCCGTATCTTACGATACGGGTTAAAACACAAAAATTTTTATTTTTTAAAGTTTAAACACTCCTCCCTCTCTATCTTCTTGTATTTAAAGACTCCAAGAGACGTAGGAGGGAGAGATTTTGCACATTATCATAAAAAATAACCAAGGATTCATCGATTTGGAAAATATTATTGTTAAATCATGAAAGATGATAACTATGTGTTTTGAACNTACATTTTTCTTGATTTCTGAGTTTTTGTTTTCTTTCTGATTTTTAATAATTTTTCTCTATTTTTTCTGATTTTTAAATATTTTTTAAAATTAAAAAATTAATTTTACGATACGCTACGCTACGTTTACGATACGTTACGATACAGCGTATAGGTCAGCCCGACCGATACGCGATACGCTACGCCTTTTATAACATTGTTTGTTACAATGGCTTCATGTAGATGCAAATGCAAAAGACCACATATACAATAAATGGAAGACAAAATTACCTGCTTTTTCCATTAAGAAAAGCATATCTAACAAAACTGGAAGTGCAAGACCATCCTGAGGTGACCACAGGTTTCCATTGTCAAAGTAGCGAAAAAGAGACTCGAGGACACGCCTGGTAGTGATCTCCTCCTTAGCTAGCCTAGCCATGTTATGCATGCAAACTCTGGACCAAATTTTTGGATCCTTGGCCTCGTCACTGTCACAATGAACAAGAAATGAGAAGGAATGACATCTTCCAACTGCAAATTGCACAATATATAAACCACTCACACAGTAAGATTCACTTCGCCTTTATCATTAACGATCCTGTTCCAAGAAGGAAGCCTCACCACAGCATTTGGCAGTGGAAAAAAATGTCCTTCAACTTTAAGCACTTCTTGCACCCACCGATCATTAGGGGATTGATTCCCTTCACTAGGATTCTCACTCTTTGTTTTTGCACTTCCATAATTTTCCAAGGCCACTGAAACAACCTGTTAAGCATCAATGAACAGAAATTTAGTGAACCATAAAGCCTATTAGGTAAGAATTAAGGAAATTACCAATAAAATGTGGAGAAACAAAGAATAACGGAAAAGCAGGTCAATTAAACAAAAATGGAAAGGAATAACCTAAACTCCCCTTACATCGTCAAAATCTGAACAAATGTGAGAGTGCTCTCCCATGAAAGAAACCTGTACATTAGAAAGGAGGGGGGTTAATAATTAAAACAGAAGCACGATGCCATGGATAATCCAATCAAATATTCGTAAGTACTAAAAAAAAATATAATCTCATCTCCACATGGGTACAGAACAGATTGTAAGCAACAAACATTGATCATGTCATCCAGTACAACATCCAACCTTTTGTAACAAAAAAAAAAAGCAAATATATGGCTATATCCCAAGACCAAAGACTACAATTCTATCAGACAAAAAAAAAAAGAGAAGGAAAAAAAATATTTTCTTAGCTTAGCCAGATGGTTGAACTGATCATATGAAACATAAACAATAAAAGAAAAAAAGTGTCACCAACTTCCTTCATGACTGAACTTATAAAAATGAAAAAAGGATGAGCAAAATGCACAACACGCTCTTGCTCCATAAAAAGCAGAACAAACACACAAAGACTATCAAAAAAGTTAAGTTAGTAAAAATGCACAAATCCCGCATTGCGTTATGAAAAGCCAACAGGATGTAAGAAGTGAACAAAATTCAAAGTTCAGACTCTCATGAGATCTTTATCATCAAATATCACCATAAGCAACAAGTCTTTCAAAAAGAAAGGAATAAAAGTTTCCAAAATTTGATTATTGAGAAACTTCATTTGTCTGGGTTTTCATGCTTTCAGGCTCTGTAAGAAGAGGATTCCTATTCTGATTTTCAAGCATCCTTTCACTGAAAAGGGAAGATGATGTAGACCTCAGGACAAGTTTTGGTTAGGTTAGCCCTCTCATTGTTGGAGATTTGGGTTATCCCAAGCGATGTAACTTCCATTTATTTCTAATTGCCATCCGGATGAAGTGCCTTGTATGCATGTTGCATGAACACTGGGTTTCTCATAAAGCATGAGAAGTGATAAATTTTTACCATTGATGCAAGGGCTTGTAATCCTGCTGAACGCAGAAGTTCTGACCTTTCATCACCTCCCATTTCCTGGGCTAGCTGACAAAGTTTTGGTACAAGACTTTCTATGTTGAACATGTAAGTGCTGTCAACCTGGCAATAAAGTAAGCCGTAGAAACTTAACAAAACAGAATAGAAATAATCAGTAACAGCATTCGAACAGAGACTTCATGTTCATTAACTTTTAATAGGAAAGCACCACCTGATTGAAAATAAAATCTGCGAGTGTCTGGCAACCTAATATCTGCATCTCATCTTGTCGGGTTTGGTCCAAAAGAGTGCGTATAATACTCAACAAGCTACCTGCAAAAAGTGGCCTGCAGATGTACATTGACATAATACATAGTTCAGGACATGTTAAAGATGGTGCATTAAGAATCAAGTGTTTCAAAGCAGGTCTTCCCATCAGTATCAGGAATTCACACGACAGACATGATACTCTCACTAAAACAATCTGATCCATATCAGCAACCAACAGATGACATGAATATATTTCTAACCATGAGAGATCCTCTACATAAAAGGTAAAAATAAAGAATTAGCTTAGAATCTGAAGCCTTGATTTCGCATAATGGTAAAGAAAACATCTGGAACTATATGTACTATATGAACTGAATCAACTGGAGATGGAAAAAAGCATCTGGAGCTTTATGAACTTAAGCATCTGTTCAGATGTATCCTTAATCCTTGTACATGTCTGGTAAATGAATTTATTGTATTGCAAGGGCTAAGTTTTCTTAGTCCTTTGTGTCCGACTTACCATGCCTGCTTCAAAAGCCCACTAGAAAGGTCAATAGGGAGACATATTAGCCATCAAATCTTCGTACCAGCTAATGCTTATGAGGTGAAGCCCCCTCATTATATCAGACTTCTGTGCATTTATGAACTAATAACAATCTTTTATGACTAATGTCTGCTTGCTATTCATGTGATGGCAACTGTATGTGCTGTGTTTACTGAGAAAATACTCCATGCTCTTCAATGGCCATGACCACCACCCAGCTGGCCTAGACTGTGGTTTGGTGACTAGGCCCTGTTCACAGACTAGTCAGTGGTTCGGGCCATGAGATACACATTTAGTCAGTCTCGTTTTATCTTTTTCTAAAGTAGGATAACTTTTAGAAAGCTAGAAGACTGTTGTAAAAGTCAGACATGCCATATGTTCCCTTTTTCTCAGGATTGGACTCCCTCCCTTTTTGACGGCATGTGTGTGGGTGCTGCATGCCAATGGTTCTTTATGTGAAAATAAGGTTCAAGGTGCTCGTATCTTGTTTTCAGCAGGGACAATCTAACTGCCATAAAAACACAAAGATTGTCAGTACATTGTAAGATCTATTCAGGTAGAAGTTATTTTCTCATTTGCCAACAGAAAAAAGGCATATACACCAAACTTAATGAAAAAGAAAAAAATGTTTATGATCTAGATCTGAACCTGAAAGAGCAACTTGCTTCTTAGTATAAGACAGCAATGCATGCATAAAAAATTTAGATGACAATAAGTTATTCCAACGATAATTCAGGAGCAAGAAAATGCAGAACACCATCAACCATTTGAGTATGTACATGCTTCATGAAGGAAAATTACGGCCCAAAAGAGCATGTGAATTAGGGATTACATCTGTCCTTTGCATGAAACTAATAGCTTCCTGTAAATAGATACAACAACTCTTGCATATCCAAAATGCTCATTACGCAATTCCTTGTAACATTTTTCTTCAAGATAGTCTGTTATCTGCGAAACAAAATATTGCATAGAGAAAAGGCCAAAGTATGTTATTTCACAATTCCATGTAACATTTTCTTCAAAATAATATGTAATCTGCTGAACAAAATATTGCATAAATAAAAACAAAAGTATGCTATCGAATATCAACATGGATACATTATCTATGATGATAGAAGTCAACGATTCAGCAGAAAACAAAAAAAAAATGCAACAATATTTTGCCGTTAGAATCCCTGCAAAGAGAAGATATACAACTCTTGGAACAACCAAATTTAATAAGGAAGCATTCTGGAAATTATATTTAAACCAGCTGCATTAGTTGTTTTTTCAGATTAATCACAATCTTCAACTTCTTATTTAGATGATCCAATGGTTCTATAGTTTATATGTTTCTTTTAAAGTATTTAGCAACTGTCATGTGATAAGAAGTTTGAAAAAACAGAATAAAGCATATAAAAACAAGACAATTTATTGACAATAACAAAGAGATGAGGAAAGAAAAGGAGGCAGAGAGAGAGAATCAAGTGTCTACTCTCCATCCTTGTCACTAAATTAGAGCTAACTTTTGCTTTAATAAAAAACTAATTCCACAAAACCAATGAATAGCAGGATTTTGAAATAGAAAATGGAGCAAGACAAACAGGACAATAACAAAGTGCCAACGCCTTCTTTCACATCACATGTCAAACAAGGGTCGTCCTTCTAAATGATGTCCCTAGAATTACAGAAAGTATCCCCAATCTAGAATCAGCTGTAATAAACTGGTCCAATACTGACTCAGGAACCTAGTCTACTGAATATGAACACACACCATATTCGACCTCATGTTGAACCAGAAAGAGCCTATAAACAAAAAAAAACTAGATAGCATAATACCAAAGTCTGCAAGTCATCTGAATATTTCCTATAGTAATGAAAATGAGATTGTGAAAGTTGAGCAATTAAAAATAATGTGACTTGAAATCTTGAACAGGTGTTATGAGGATCCTTATTCAATGAGATAAAATAAATGATTCAATGTCAGATTTTGAGGACGTGTAGTTTTCATGGTAACCTATTGAATTTGATAGAGAACTTTAGAATGCTCAAATGAAATAAAAGTAGTTCATAAGATTTGAATTGGAAAATTTGAGAATTGTGATGGGAATAGCCAGTCATATTATATGACATGCAGATCTGGAGATGCCCACTAAAAGAAGGCAGGAGTTTTAAACAATCTTGTGTTAATCTTTAATTTAGAAGGTACATCGAAACCTTGAGATAGACAATCAAAATTAGGCAGTTGGAAATAATAATTATACATTTGAAATGGAACTTTGAAGATACTTAAGTAAATGCATTTGAATACCTCATATATCACGAAATTTTGTTTGAAGGCATGGAAATAGTTGAATCTAAATTAGCTTTGATGTGCCAATTAGAATGACAATTTACAAAATAATTACAAATGCAGTTTCAATAAAAGCATGTCAGTGCTTTAGAAGCCATTATATTTGATACATAAAGGTTGTAGCTGAAATGAGCCTTCACACTCATGTCTTGTTTATATCATTCTTGAGAATGAATTTATGGTTAGCATTTTAACTAAGTACTTGATAACTATGAGATCTAATGTGAAATGACATAAAACTTTGTGTTGCATGGTTATTTGATTTTGAATTTTTTCACATAACTCTAATGCTTGAAAGAGTTGATTGTTTGATAATCATAAACTGAAATTGTTTGAATTCCTAAAATCTCTCACATGCTTGGAGGGCACTCGTTGTGTGCTGGCACTTTCTTTCCATGTTGGCAAACTCGAATACCACTTGAAGAAACCTCCTTGGTGCGTATTCTATGGTGGATGGTTTCCTAATTTTGAAATGGGAATGTCCATTGCATGTTCCTTTTTGACCTTTAGACAAGACAACTTTAATTATTGCTTTGTCTTTATTGAGTATCTCAATGAAGTGAGAATCTTTTGTACGAGTGATGGAGCCTCTTGCCTCGTGTGTAACTTTTATTTGAAAAGTTAAATATTGTTGTTGAATGTTGGAACTTGGAACCCTTGGACATGTTGAATTGCCGAATTTTCTCTTAGAATAAGACGAAAATAATAGAGCACCTGGAATTTAAATGAATAATGGCCCATACGAGACATCTATTCTTCCCTTTTATGAGAGTCCAAAAGTGCAGCTCTTGCCATTTACCCATGATGCCTTCAATCTTATGCCCCGCATGATATTGCCCCGCATTCTTCTTGGTGAAGAGCAAATGTCAAAATTACCCCTTGCTTTATTTTTCTTTCACGCAAGACCAGTGGCTGCCCTTTATTCTTATGTAGACTGAGTGGTCTTTTCTCAACAGCCCACAATCATTTTCTACCTTCAATGCTTAGGTCACATACTGCTCCCCCACGCCCTTGTCCTTAAATAATATGTCCAAATTGCCTCCTCGATTATGAAACTTACACTAATAATACATGGCCTTCTCTCAATGGGTTGACAGTTTGGTAGGCTATTCACCTTAGCCCACCATCCTAGACTTTTCAACTAGAGACCTCTCTTCTCCATATGCATGCCTTGGCCCATTGGTTCCTCCTTCGTATGTAGTATGTGAACAGGTGCAGACCTAGCCGGGTCTGCATCACCAAGGGACTATTACTATCCTCTTCTTCATTAAGTATGAAAGTTTATGCTGCTGCTGATTGGGCGGTGATGCTGATAATAGGCATTCTTCGGCTGGTCTCAACAAAGATGGCTACAAGTACAATGGAAATTGTTTGGCTAAGAGTTTATAGAAGACATGGAATTCATCTAGAATATGTAACCAATCTTTGTTAAGACAATAGGAGCACTATCCACATAGCCAACAATCATAAATTCCACGAAAGAACCAAGCATATCAAGGTAGATTGCCATTTTATTCAAGCAAAGTATCTTCAGAAGATCATCGAGCTATCTTTTTTCCTTCGTACATCAGTTTGCAGATTTCCTTGCTAAGGCTCTTGCATCTCCAAGATTTCAATTTCTTCTTAACAAACTCTTGGTAATTACATCTTAAGTTTGAGCAGGGGTGTTAGAGTATATGTAAGTACAGATATACATATTTATATATATCTCGTCATATATTGCCAAATCTACATGTATGCTTATATTATATGTGTTAAGCCAATGTATTATTTATGTGTATACATAGAAATATATATAGATATGTATGTGTGTGTGTGTGTGTGTGTGTGTATGTTCTATATAATTGTCTGTTTTTATCTTCCTCGTTTTTCTTTTGTTTTTTCTGTTTCTTTTTTTAGCTCAATGTGCTAGCTCCTTCACTGTCTGTTGCTTTTTCAGTCTACAATTAATGAACTATGTCGTATCTGCTGTTCATGGCCTGAGTGCCTTTGTTTACAGATTTCTTCATATTAATATAATTCAACTTTTCAAGTTATGTGAGTTCAGTTTTGGACGTATGTGTGAGTATTCTGCTTTGGCAGATTTGACACAGTGGTTGAGTTGTTCAGGGCCTGATTGACAAGTCCCATCCTTTATAGGTCATGTGAGCGTGTGTGTGTGTGTGTGTGTGTGTGTGTGTGTGTGTGTGTGTGTGTGTGTGTGAGAGAGAGAGAGAGTTTCAGTGTTTGAATTAATTAAAAAGCCATCTGATTAATTTCTGCTCCGAGATATACATGCACAATCCAAAGTTGCATCATAGAGAGCGTTCTATCTTATTTTCTCTTCCCCAACTAGCTGTAGAGTTAAATACAAATAAACAAGAGTGCAAATAAACAAATATTTATATATACATAGGATCCTTGGATTTCTCTGTTCCATAGAATCCTCTGGCCTCTCACAGCACGTCATCTGATGCATTGCATAGGGTTATATGCTTAATCATGCCAGCCCAATGTCGAAGATTTTACCTCCTCTATATATATCATTGTCACAAATATTGTGATAACTATGACACTATGCTTATTACATAGTCACAAAAATCTATCTCAGGTTTTAAACAACGAGGTTTTTCTCGGGTATAATACAGCGAATTTGAAAAAACGAAAAAAATACGGGAAGAGTACGATAATTTTTAAAAATTTAAAAAAACTAAAAAAAGGGGGGGGGATGAAATAATTGAGAAGCTAATAACACAAACATCAAAAAATAAATAAATTTGCAACAAATAAAAATTTAAAAAAAAACTTTTTGGCATTAAAAAAACATGAATAACAGGAAAAAAGTGAAAAAACACAAAAAAAAATAGTGAAAAAACGCATTTTTCAAGTTTATTAAAAATAAAATGAATGAGAAACTAATGTAAAAACATCAAAAAACTAATTAGATAAGCAAGAGATGAAAATTAGAAAATGGAAACTGGCATTCTAATGAATACCAAAAAGGTTCGTACTCGTCAACCAAAAAACAAAAAAAGCTGTAAGACCAAAGATTCTAGGACCCTTGTATGTCAATAAGTTATCTAATAACAATAAATTTGTATTGAGGATAAAGCATTTCAACAGTATATTAGGTACCTTAAGTTTGAGAAGCTAAAAATTGATCAGTAGCAGTGTAAAAGCATGGTTCATCCAAAGAATAAAATGCTAGTTACAAAAAAAAGTACAGAAACATTCGTTTCTATAATGTATGACAAGGAAATGTTGGTAGCTGGTACCTTTGGCACACGTAAGGGATTTTTGACAGCATATTCACAAAGTTTACCAATCTTCCGATCATTTGGATCTTCATCCTACAAGATGTGTATAAGATCTAGAGATTAATTTTTCCATGTACAAACATGTATCTGATCAGTCATATCGTGTCAATTGTCAAATGCAACAAGTACAAAAAACATGCGCACCAAATCATTCCTCTAAATAAAACAAAGCACTTCTAAGAGCAAGCAAACAGAACTTTTTTGTTTTTCCAATGCATCCAACAACCACCATCCTTCACCACTCCAAAATCTTGCTACCTAAAGGCAGGTGAAGGTCTGTAGTGGACCAAAACTGGTTATAGATTTAACTTTTTCTTAAATTACTGATTTGTTATGGTTTAAATTTAAAAGTCCTTCCTAACATTATCCAAAATTATGTTTCCAAAAATATATGTCTTTATCGTGAACCTGTCATAGAACATATGCTGATAACTCATTTGTTGTGAACTTGTTATGGAATATATTCCCATAACTCATGAACATTTCACATATATAAGCATAAATTTTGAAGTATTTGCATATTTTAATTTGACAGTGGTTAATTACAAATGTTCATGAAAGTTAAGCAAGTATCTCATGGAGAATTGCCAACACTGAGCATTGAAACTATAGATAATGAGTATGAAATGAGATTAGCCCTTCAAATATTCATACAAGCACAAGCTATGAAACAGGTATACATTTTTTTCTTTGGTTAATTACAAAAAATTATGCAAGCTAAGCATGTTTTTCACGGAGAACTGACAAGACTTAATATTGAAACTATTGTTAATTAAAGTATGATGATACTTACTCTCTGAACAGTTCTTTTTCTTTTTCTTGTAAAGTTGACATTCTAATTCTCATAATTTTTCTTTAAGTTGAATCTTCACCTTGTGTAGCTTATTTCTAACGACAGGACATTAGTATTTCTATTTCATGATAAAAGAAACCAATGATGATTAATCAAACATGAATTTTTGCACTGCATGTTCTCTAATCCTGAATAATTAGTTTATGTGTGCCTAAATTCTAGTGAGACGGAGTTACCATCATAAAAGAACAAGAAAAGGAGGAACTTGCTATTATTCAAATGGAAGAATTTTGGACATCAATTTGGAAAAAAGCAATACACGTTATGGTCCTCCTTCGAGAGAGATGATCAACTATCAACAGGGTATTAAGAAAATCCGAAAAGGTCATAAAAAGTTAGAGAAGAATTCAGTTAGAACGATCTACAACAGATTTTTTAGCTTAAGGCTATAGAGAGTTTAGACAAATGTAGCAAACGAAGAGAAAATTTTCACACAGTGAGAACCTCTAAGCATGTCAAACCAAGTCTAAAACATGAAAGTTGACAAGAAAAAGCAGGAGCTTTCATGAAACAACAATGAACAACAAAGTATATGGGAGAAAAAAGGTACCTGTGATTTAGGGAAAATATCAGCAAGAAGCTTCTTGTACCGTTTAACCGGCTGCCTTGACCTAGTGCGCAAGGATGGACAGAAGAAACAGAGACTCTCGCACACAGGTAATACGGCCCTCGAGACCATTCCCATGTTCCAGAGTTAGAGAAAACTTGTAAAAGGACGAATAACGGGTGTGTATATGTATATATATGACTCGACCCTTCTTCCTCCCTCGATCAAACCACAGATTTTCAACGATGAATTCTAACATCACAAACAAAAAAAAAGACAAGAACGTACATATCAACACATATAAACTAGCAGAATGAAATGGAAAAATCAAATATAAATGTCCAATAGAAAATGAAAACCATATTTCAATGAGGTGAATCGATGAAAGACGAAAAACAGGATCAAGGAAATAAAAGATTTGACCCCAGATAAACTCTGAAAACCTAACTTCAAGAAGAATCAAGCGAATTACTTAAGCTGCACAAAGAAACAACGTATTCATATACTATCAGAACGAACAAAATCACGAACATTGATACTTTTAAAAGATTACGACGTCATAAAAGCTAAAGAACACATAGAAAAATGCCTAAATTCAACGAAATTAGTCGACCTCGTGACGGGCTGGCTGTGAATTTGCAGAAAACAAAGCAATCATGAAGCAGAACAATTGGAAAAAAGAATAGAAAAGGAGTCCAATTTGAGAAGCATAGGGACCGAAAGAACGGGAAGATATCATAATCATAACCCCGCCATAAAAGAGACGGAAAACCGCCGGATTCAGATTGGCAGTACGGCGATGGAAGGGCAGTAAGCATGGCGCAGAGACCTCGTACCTCGAGAGGGAAACGGCCGGAGATCCACGGAAAGGTTCACGAAAAGGCACGCCGGATCTCCGCCATCCTCCAACCGGAGAAGGAGGCGAGAGAGACATAGAGAGAAAGAGGGAGGGAATTGTGGACAGGCGGTCGCCGAAGAACACTCTCCGTCCTTCGCTCGCAGCGGAACCATTTTAACGGAACCGTTTTAAGTTCCCCGCGCTCCGTCTGGTTTCATATTCTCCGTATTTGGAATGTTTAAAATGAAAAACGAAACATTTCAACATCGCACCCCAACTTCTATCCTTTTTAGAAAAGGTATCTCAATTCCTCACATTGTTGGAGTGCCCCTAATGTCCGGCTTACCGATTGTAGGCCCATAGCTGAAGGCGCATAGGAAATCCGCCATGCGCAGAGATTGAGGTGTAGTCAAAGTTGCTGATGCCAGCAAATAAGGAGATGGCGTTCCGTAAACGCCATTAAGTTCCAGTGATCACGAGGCATGAAAAAGGGCATTTGAATTAGTTTTTTTTTTTTTTTTTTTGGTGAGAAAAAAGTTTTCTCAATGTGCCCCCAACTAAGTTTCGCACTTGCCTCTTTTATTTTACCAAAGCTTACTTTCCTATTTGTTAATGCAGCGACTTCATTCTCTTTCCCTAAACTCGCATGCACGGTGCACGTCGCTTTAAGGCTGCACGATGAGTTAAACTCAGCTCGACTCGAACATGCTCTAAAAGACTCAACTTGAGCTCAACTTGTTCATCAACCTCGAGTTTAAATTTGTACTCAATTCAAGTTATAAGAACTCTACTCGACTCAACTACTAAGAATTGAATTAGTTAAACAAGTGAATGAATTAAACCTGCTGACGAGTTAAACAAGTCAAAAGAAACGAGCTAAATGACTTAAGTAAGCCGATCTTGAGCTTGACATTGTATAGTCGAGTCAAGCTCGAGCATGTTCTATTGACTTGAGTTCGAGCCGACCTCTAGTTTTTTTGAGTCGAATCAAGCTCCTGTTGAACCAACTCGACTTGACAACTGTGCAGCCTTACCGTGCTACAACTTGATTCTTTATCTCCCTTCTTTTCCCTTAAGCAGCCAGCGACCAGTTCGTAGATGACAATTCTTCTAAACAATAATAATACAAGCAAGGTACGTAAAGACTATTTTGTAGAAAATTATTCGCTCCACGCATGATAATGACTGCTCTTGCCACTTGTTAAATGCTGCAGAGAAAAAATTGGGGAATGGAAAGTGACTAAGATAATGTCAAACTGTAGTTTAATCATAACAAAGGTTGATCAGTCATAACTAGGTCCAACAAAAGAAACCACAGGAAACGCATGGAATCTTTGACGTTAAAAAAGTGTCACGAATGGGATTTGTTAACAGTAATTCATCATGGGTGATTCATTCAGTGACAAAAAATGCACCCGTCACAAATGAACCTCATTTTGTGATGTGAAAAAGATCATCATTGAATTGAGCTTAGTGAAGATTACACTGTGTTAGTAACCAGTGTCACTGGCCACCATTTTTCTTGACGTTGGGGCACCGTCAATGATTTTTTGTCACTAATACCACGTCAACGACGCTAATTTTTCTTGACGGTTGCGCACCATTAGTGACTTTTCATCATTGATGTACAGTCAATAACACTAATTGTTTAACGACAGCTAAATGGTGTCATTATTCATTGACTAAATATGAGTGTCAATGGAATAATATATGTTTGATTTAGATAAGCGGTGTCATTGTACAATTATTCATTGACTAAATATGAGTGTCAATGGAATAATATATGTTTGATTTAGATAAACGGTGTCATTGTACAATTATTCATTGACTAAATATGAGTGTCAATGGAATGATACATGTTTGATTTTCTAACTGTTGTTTGATGTCAGTAATTGTTTCTGGACTGAAACTCCAACCGTTATATTGGGGGAAGAACCGTCCCTGAGAGGGTTTGGCTCGAGAAGGGCAGATTTTTGCCTTAAATATCTCACATAATGGTTAGACTTGTGGGTGCCATCTCAGGTTCCCACTCCCACTAAACGAGGACATGGCATCTGTGATGGCCATCAAATCGGTTTTACTTCAACGGACCTTGATATTGAATTTATCTTGCATAGCATACGTTAATATGCAATCAAAAATTTATACCGATAAATGGACATGAATACGAAAATTGAACAAACTTATATAAACAATACATTCTCGCACCGCCATCCAACTTATGCAAACACACCAAAATTTTCAATTATGTGTCTAAGGCTAAAATGGGTTCTTGGACCATCCAATTCGGAAACCAATTAAATTTCATTTGAGTTTCAAACTCACCTCAAAATTCATCTCAACATTCTATAATACAATCTACTTATTTCTTTATTGTTTTTTAATCAATTCAAATATTTAAAGTCAAATTTAATGAATTCCTTATCTTTTTCAAGTCAATTCTAGAAGGAAATTACAAATCAATTTCAAATTTATAAAATTAGTCTGTTTTCATTTGAATATTAAATTTATCTAAAAATTTCCAAAATTGCCATTCTATTCCTTCTCCCTCTTCTTTCTCCTCTCATCTTTTACACTCCCCCTCTTTCCTCTTCCTCATTTTCTTTCTCCTTCTCCCCTTTTCTTTTTTTCCTTCTCTCTGCATGGTTCCTCTAACCACACTACCCATATACTATTTTGTTCCCTGCTTGTTCTTTGTATTTTTATTTTCCCTTTCCATTGTATCTCGTTCGATCCCTTCTTCTTTTCTGCCTTCCATCACCTTTGTTTTTTTTATCTTTCATTCTTTCTACTACATCTCCTTGCATCTTCTTTGTTTTCTTCTACTTCTCCTTTTATTTTCTTCTGTTTTTTTTTCTCTCCCCCCACGTGCAATCACCATTTTCATCTACTACCTATCATTGATTGCGAGTTTTATCTCCTCTCTGGGTGTTCACCTCCACCAGTTGCTATTCTGCAAAAGTGCATCTCCAACTCTAAGTGGGTGAACCAGCTCCTCTAAACGACACCACTTCCTCCCACCACTGCTGATTTAGTGCCCAAGCCCCATCCATCACCTCCTGATTGTGGCATTTTCAAGCCTGAGCCCCATTCAACACCTCCCATTTGTGGCATTTTCAACCACCGATGTTCTCTCTTGTGGCATCTCCAACCGTCGCCTGAATCATACATTAGAAATTTCTGTCATGCATTCAACCTCCCATCATATGTTGCTTTTGTGCTTTCTTCCTCAAGCTCAGGCAACCCATTGGCCCTTGATCATGACTAATGCTTGTGCAATATTTCATTGACCAATTGGTTCTTCCCCAGTAGCAGCAGCACCAGCTAGTAGAGGAGGTCGCTTAGGGAGAGCCCTTTATTTATATTATTACGATGGTGCCCATAGACCCACAACCTACCATGACACAATGGACCTCTCCTTTGCTCCAACTACATCAAATTAGAGACTAAAACACAGGGTCCCGATAGCATCACATGTCCATCCTATCAGTTCCCTGTCCCAATGGAAGTATGCAGCATGCAAAAGCCTTTACGCATCCATGGACCGTCCAGTGTTCTGCTCAATATTTCTAGTTTTGGTGGGAACACAATTCAACAGCAGAATCATCGCCTAAAATCATCCTCCAGCAGCTAGTAGCCTGGTTCTCATATTTAAAATTGCCTATGATCCATAAGCTATTGTTGGATTTTTGACCCAATATAAACCTCCTCCCAGTGTTCTCCCACCTTGATTTCCTAGTGGAGGCGTTTGTCTTTTCCATTAATAGTTTTTTCTCCTTCCAGCTTCACCACTAGCATGGCATTCACACCACTATGTGGCAGGTGTGCCAGTTAGAAGCATGCACCTGGAAACAAAGTAATCGCTTATAACATACACCTTATCCTTATTTATTGCTGCTTTTTGAGCCATGCAGAATGGGTCTTTATTTTGTGTTGAACTAGCTGGGAAAACATCGATGATGTGACTCCCTGCTACAAGTGCCTCAACATCACATTAGTAGCCTTCAGAGGCCTAACATCCCCACACAGCAGATAACTACATAAATCATTTTGGCAGCCACTTCTTAATGTCAATGCATCTTCCTATTTCAGCTTACATGAGAGTTTTCAACCTGCTGCCAGTTCATTTTTTGGTTATATTGTCTCCAGTATGCTGTTGATTGCTATTCATCTTCATGCTGTGTATTTTTAATGTGCAGTTAATTTTGAATATAATATGTTGTGCACATTCTACTGACTGCTTGTTTTTTCTGGTGCACTTCACCTAAATCGGTATGCCATGTGTTAGTTTTTAAATATGCTGCATAATTAGTTTTTTAATATGCTACATAATTGCTTCACTGCATCTTATTTTATGTTGAATACTTATTCAAACAAATAGCGCATGTTCATGCAACCATTCTTGGTTTCAATTTGTTATATATGTATGTATTTTGTTATGGTTCATTTATCCACACCAACGGCCTGTTTCCAATAATATATGCATGCAATTTCATTTTCTACTATTTGCGATTCAATGCATTGCATATTTTCTAACTCATCCTTATTTTATTTCTCCTATAAATGGGTTCAGAATATGATTTTCATTGTTTTGCACGGACTACATATATAGTGGCCTCAATAAGCCACTCCATGGGCTTATGAGATTATTATTTGGCCAATGTGAAACATTGATCGTGTCCATGCTTTAGTTATGTTGGCATTTCGCATTCTTGATCAGAGCTGAGCATGTCACCTGTCTAAGGAGTATGGGGAACTCGTGAATTATAATTTTGGTCCTTGCGCCAGCTTCATGTCTTGTGGATTCTATAAATAATAGCATTTAATCAATTCATTTATGTGTGGCATTGTTGGTGGATGCTCTAGAAGACCGACCCTATTTTCATACAATTCTTCTTTGATAGAATTTTTGTGGAGCGCCGGAAATCAATTTCTGTGTCCTTAGATGGAGAGACTTGTGGTTGTCTCAAATGCATGTCCAAGGCTTGCAGACACATCATGTAATTAGCATTTCAAATGGTGTCAACTATGGTTACCTATTAGGTAGGCCCCACCTAGGCAACTCAGCCTAAAGCAGGCTCACTTAGGCCTGGTCATTGGGCTGGCCAGCCTGGTCCAGTTAAAATAAAAAAAAAAATATTTTTTTAATACAAAATAAAAATTTGAATATAAAATATATTTTAATAATAAAATATGTACTATTATTAAATAAAAATAATATAAAAAAATAAAATGGGCCTCATTGGGCCAACCCAGGCTGGTTTTTTCGGGCCTAGACCCAGGCCCGATCGAGCCGGATACCCTGGCCCGATGCCCAGGTTTAAGCTCACGGCGTGGATTGGATTCCAGATGCTGCCTAACTTGTCATTTGAAACACTGCTTGTGCGTATAGACTAATTGCATTTAATCAATTTGCATTTCATTAACCCTATCGCGAGCTTAATTGCTTTTGAGTTTCACAATTAGAATTACATTCCATGTGCGTTTAGTTAACGTAAATTAATTTAATATAGCGAGGGGTGGATCCTATCGTGTATACCTGGGACCCATCCTTGAATGCCGTATAAGCAACTACAGCCCACACATTTATAGGATCTGATCCCACTCTTTGCCCCATCTTTAGAGTGTCACGTGCTTACTCTAGGTTTATTCAACTCTTGTGCTTGCTGGATTAGTTATTTCAGATTCATATTCATTGCTCTACTGAATGTCATTGCATAAGTTAGTATATAGGTGTCCTGTTTTTACATACTGGTAGTGAATAGTCAACTTTTAATTTGTTTTATTAGTGGTTGGTACTTGTATTTGTTTCCATCGCTTTATTCTGAATTCTAGGATATATTATCTTTTGCTTATATATATATGTATATATATTTAAGATTGTTTAGGATTGTAATATGTTTTCGTAGGCTAGTTTCTCCTTATATAGTACAAGAAATACTCCATGATCTAAGATTATTGAATATTATAAAATTCATATTTCCAATCAACTACACATTGTCATTTTATGTGGATTTTTAATTCCACAATTCCAGCAGCCTCATACACATCTTAGAGAGGGCGGACCAAATTTCCTCCAATTTGGAGGTGATTTGTTTAGTTTTACAATTTTTTGGCAACTGGTCTTATGCATGTTTTGAATTTCATGGCTATTTATGTCAAAACCAATTTTGTACTTTCCACACTCATATAATGAGATCTATGATGATGAGTAATTTAACTGTATACATTGGGACGGTTGCTGTCATGTGTCAAGAGTCTAACAAACCTGTTTATTTTGAATTTGGATATCAGTTACCCTCTTAGGTTTATAGAATTTGAACATCTGTCCCTCACCTACAAGTTTAGGTAAAGGGGATGGTATAAATATTTGTCTTTAAGATAAATTTGTTTCCCTTGAGTAGATTTATATTTAATAGTGTACTAACATTGTTTTCTCTTGTTGTTTTCTATTTGTTTGTAAGTGTCTTCCAATTAATTACCTCTTTTTGAACTTCAATGCAGAGGGGGTTATTGATAGGCGGCTGGTTTATGTTTCAAATCCTGAAGACGTTAATTTTTAGTGGTGTAAAGGAAAGTCACAGGGTTACCGAAAGGAG
>JAANDH010000627.1:109680-178735 GCA_011799765.1 Nymphaea thermarum | reverse complement strand
GCCCTCCATGCAAATCGTGTTATAAGTCTCACTTTGAACCTACTATGGTGGCAAAGTTTCTTGCAGGTCTCTCTCCTGAGTATGCTGCTGCTAAGGATCAGATGCTCACTGGAAGTGAAATTCCTGAACTCTCTGATGCATACAACAGACTTAGCCGTCTTGCTATTAGCCTGTCTCAACCAACTGGTGTGACGTCTGCATCTGCTCTTGTTGTGGGGGGTGGTCGTGGTCATGGAACAGGGCCCTATAGTGCCAGAGGGAGAGGTATAGGTCGTGGAACAGGGGGCCGTGGGAGGTTCCAATGCACCTACTGTGGAAAGATTGGACACCTAGAGGATCGCTGTTGGGATAAACATGGTCGCCCTTCTTTGTCGCAGGGAAGGAATATGGTCACCAAACAGGGCAAGAGCCCTACTCACTCATCTATGGGCTCTGCACAGATTGCCACTCCTACAGTGGAGGACGCTTCGTCTAGTACAGTGCCAGAGACAGTTACAGTTAGCATTGATAGAGTTGAGTATGAGCAATTTTTAGCACACAAAGCCTCACATGCCTCAGCTTCTACAGCGTTGACCGATCGAGCCTTCTCAGTGGGTCCTTCCACGTCTGACTCAGGTACTTTGTGGATTATTGATTCAGGAGCATCACGACATTTTTGCAGTAGCCCTGGGTCTTTTACTACTCTACATAAATTTTCCCAGCCACGTCATGTCAAAATTGCAGATGGTAGACTGTCACCCGTATTGGGCTATGGAGATGTGAAACTTTCAACAAGAATATATATATATATATATATATATATATATATATATATATATATATATATATATATATATATATATATATATATATATATATAGAGAGAGAGAGAGAGAGAGAGAGAGAGACACACACACACACACACACACTTATTTTACTTATCTATGTATTATTATTATACATGTATGCATACATGAGCATGTACATATACATATGAAGTAATAGCTATCTATCTATCTATCTATATATATATATATATATATATATATATATATATATGTATAACATGCATTGTATATAGGTGACTGTGGAAGGGTATTTCTGTAATGCTCATATAATCAAGCTCTTTACCTTCAAAAGATGAAATGAAGAGATGAAAACCTGATTTGGGGCTGCCCCATCCATCACTGATTTTCGCCAGTGGATGAAGATCTCCATTGCTTGCCATTGTGTCACTAGAAGGGTCCAACAGAGAGAAGAAAGGCTCTGGGTATGCCTTTTGCTAAAAACAGAAAAGGTAAGTCCTTTTGGGTTGGGTCTGACTCAGGCCCCCACCCAAATTTATCAATGTGTGTCCAAGTACATACACCTAAAGTGTGGTGTGACAACACAAGCACGGGGCCATATTCCCATAGCCATGTTACTTAGGTGTAAGCTCTGCATTTGCTTCCAATGCAGCTGGTCACATTTGTGGTGGAAAATCGATATGGTAAGATGGGGGACAAGTTCATGAAGAGGATAGATCAAGTTTAAGAGAATGCTGGATGGATCTTGCATAGGTATATGTATGTCCAGAAACATCAAAGGAAATTTGATGTTAATTTTAACAATAAATGAGGTTACCACGGTAAGAAATTCCTGATCCACATTAGTCGAAGATTGTTTGATGCCTGGTTCAATCATCCTGTTGTTAAGTTATGGGGAAATAGTTATTGGCTTTGTTTGTCTTAGATTTTTAGTGCCTTACCAGGTCCAGAATTGAGTAGATGGGGAAGTTTCGTAATTGGCTAGTTTTGGCAATGTACGGGACTTGCAAAAAGAATTGCAAGTGTACATTGTGAGATTAAATCTAATGAAAGGGGGGAGGAGACAAGTGAAGAGCCAAAGCAAAAGTGCCAGCCTTATGCGATTGAGTTGATTCTTTGCAGCCTGCAGGTTAGTCTGGTGATGTTTTGGGTTTTGCCAGCCTAATGACCCAAAGCTTTTCCCACTATTTTGGACTTGGCTTCATTAAATATCATGTATTAGATGTATAAAGGAAAAGCCTTATTTAGTTAGTTATAGAGGGTACTGTGTTTTTCTATGCTAATGATATAATGCTATTTTTAACATTAGTTTGTGTAACTATGATTCCACTTAGATTTTTGTTACTTGGAACGTTATTATGCTTTTAATATCACATAAAAAACAATGACTTTTACATTTTTCTTTTAAGCACATCTATGTGCATGCATATGGACATCTGTGCATATGCGCACACCTTTTAGTGTTTATCCATTTTTGTTTTCTCCAGATGGAGATCCCAATGGTTATTATGCTTACTATGTAGTTATGAACGTGTGGCTTGTGTCATAGTCAATCAGAAATTTTTTCCAAGTTGGTGCGCCATTGTATTTTTCCTCCCTTAACCTTTTCCTTTCCTCTGTGCTGGAGGTATTTTGTTCAACTTGGAATGTTACAATCATCTTTTATATTTAGCGAGCCATGCAGTGTCTTAGTTTTGGGAAAAGAAAAAAAAAAAAAAAAGGCAAATCTTGGTTCAATTTTTTTGAAGTCATTCACACGTTCTATATCTGTTTCTTTATGTTACATAATTGTGTGTTGGGATCATAGTCACAAATAACGTTAACGAGTTTTTAACGGCGAGCTTGAAAAAAAAGAAAAAAATACAGAAAAAATACGAGAAATTTTTAAAAAATTTAAAAAACTAAAATGGAGGAAAAATAAAATAAGTGAAAAACTAATAACACAAACATCAAAATGTAAGTATATTTGCAACAAATAAAAAATAGAAAATGAAAAATAAAACTATTTGGCATTAAAAAAATGAAAAAAGTGAAAAAAACGTGAAAAAGCAAGTTAAAAACGTGTTTTTAATGTTTTTTTTTAAGTTTTAAACGGCCATTTAATTTATCGCATTTTTTTTCGAAAAAAACTCGTTTTTTGACTATGGAGATCAACATCTGCATAGTTACTCATTCTACAACTATTGTCTTGTTTTTATATATGCTTTTTCCATTCCATAGTCTGACGCAAGTGTAAGTAAGACGATTTGGTTGCCTGGTCATTTATCTTAGTCACTAATTGTCTTCTTCTTATGCTAACTTCATTTTCCTCCATGTGCAGGGAGTGAAGCAAGAAGTGATTGTTGATCTTGTTGAACAGTGTCGCAATTATCAGAAGCGTGTTATGGTTCTTGTAAATAGCACAACGTAGGGACAATTGCATGTTCAGGTTCATTCTTAATAATAGTAGAATAAGCTTCTTAGTGATTGAGACAAGGATATGGTATTCTGGCAGGGACGAGGGGCTGCTTGGCCATGGCTTAATGTTGAATGATGAGTTGCAGCGGGTATTAACCAAGCATGATGAGATTGCAAAGGGAATTCCTAGCGGACCAAAAGCACCAAAGACATCTGTCTCTCCTGTTAATGTTATCCATGAGGAAGATGAATCTGAGGATGATTTTGCACAACTCGCTCATAGGTAATTTTCACATTGAAACACTACTGCCAGCTGGAATCCCAGTATAGGGTCTCAGGTGGATTGCCTTTTTCAATGTGCCTTGAATCTAGTGGGTTGATAAGCACTAGTTTGTGTTCCATCAAGTGTTTGCCTGTTGCATATTTGTATTCATTTCTTTGCTATTTATTTTTATGATCTGTATGTTGTATCTTGATCTGCAAAACATTTTTCAAACATCTCAGTGTGGTCATGCCAGGTCTTCAAGAGATGGTACACTAGGACAGAATAGGTCCTCCACGGCAGTGAACGAGCACACAAGGATCAGCCCACTACTGCCTCCACCTCCATCTCAGAAGGTGAATAAAGCTGGTGCTAGTTCTGTCGATTATCTCAGTGGTGATACATACAAATATGAAATGCCTGAAGCGCCCAAACCCAAGCAACCTGTGTTGCCTCAGTCTTTGCCGAGCACCAATTCCAATTCTGGCTCGCAAAGTCCACCTGCACCTTTTGTGTCTTCTCCTCCACCTCGCAGCACTGAACCAAGCACCACATCTTCATTTGAAAACCCATGGGGTAGTGATGGACCTTCAGTAAACTCGAAGGACGATGAAAAGCTTCCAGCTGTTTCAAAGGAGTCATCATCAACCTGCCTACCGCCACCCCCTGCCAGGCATAGTCAGAGGCAGCAGTTCTTTGAACAACAGCAGCAACAAAAGCAGTATGGTTCAGAATTTCCTAGTGCGGGATTAATAAGCAAGACACAGAATCTGTCGGTAAATCCATCAGGCACACAAGAGTCATCAACACCATCCAAGCAAGCTAAGCCTGAAGACAATCTATTCAAAGATCTGGTTGACTTTGCCAAGGCCAAATCTTCAAAACCTAAGAGTCCTAGATCCTCGTGATATGAGTCCAGAATTTCAGCTAGTACAGTCATTGTTTCTTGAGTTGAGGCGGGCATTATAAACATGTTTCTGGCTGTTCTTTTTATATGTGACAAAGAAAAGAGGACCTCTGCTTTGTGGTGTATGGTTATTATGTGGATGCGTTCATCACTTGAATCTACTAGTGTTCTTTGCTTGTATATTTGTGATTATGACATTGTTGTTAAGATTTATAGATTTTCTAATGAAATCTTGTCCAGTAGTTGCAGGTTAAAGATTCTTAGCAACTTGTTTGCCGGTTGGAATTTTAGAGTATTTCAAGAAAAAGCTAATACAATATAAAACTTGTTTTATGCCTAATTTGAGACCAGGTGGAACCCTTAGCCTGTAGGGTTTTGGCATTGAAGAATTCGATACAAGTCTCGCTGAGATAATAAAATTTGCAGAGCAAAATCATTCATAACCCTGTGAAAATGTAACATGGAAACAAGCAATTCGTATTAAAAGCCGGTTCGTGGAATAAAACAAGCATGCCACATCTGCATGTATTCACGCATGAACACACGCATAAACACTTAGATATATGACATGCATGAATTCATGCACGTGCATTTTTTCACACATATCCACACAAATAGGACATATGGCACGCATGAATCATGTATGCATGCGCTCAAACACGCCAACCCTCCTGAAAAATCTGTTTCTCCGGCCGGGTAAGGGCCTTTGAGACTTTTCACACACTTTGAAAAATCTGTTTCTCCGGCCGGGTAAGGGCCTTTGAGACTTTTCACACACTTTAAGGCTCTGGACAATGTTTGTATCTCATGAATGTCCGAACTTTATAAAGCTTCTGGATATTGCCTGATATGACAAAATATTTAAAAACAATCACTAAATACATCATGCAATATAAGCATTAAATGGCACGGTGATGATTTATGGTCTTTTGGCATTAACAACATCACACATGAGTGTTTCATAAATCTATTTCAAAATTGGAGTAAATTCATAAGACACTTGTGTATGGAATTCATCCTAATTTTGGAGTGGATTCGTGAAACACGCCCACCTTGTTCCTAATGCCAAACAGCTCCTTTGGGACCCTGAAACGGAGCAGCGACCATGTTACTTATGTCTTTACAGTCTGTGTTTGAGAACGGGTTTACAGTCTATGTGTTTGAGAACGGGTTACAAGACAATTTGTTGTTTCAAGTAGCGATCGGATCCTTATATACTACTTTTTGTGGAAGTTTTCATCAGCTAGTACCAAAAAAAGAAAAGATAATGTACCAAGATGCGAGAAGAGAGAGAAAAAAAAGAACAAAGGGATATCGCTTTTGGTGCCAGTTTGACTAATCAGAACTATCTTAAGATGTTTGAGAGACATTGATTGAAGCACGTTACGATGTGCACGAGTTATAGATGGAAACATCACATGCATTTGCTTCTTTTCTTCATCCAATATGCAATTTTGTATTGCAATTACCATTGAATTTCGCCACTATGTGATTGGAGAAAGATGAGATGCTTATGAGAAGATGAAAGTCATAACACGTTTTTCAGCACAAAGACAGTGACATGCCGAGTTACTTGCAGCTCAAGAAGATTCTTCTCACTACAACATTTTTGATATTTTCCTATAGCCCCAGCCATCGCCAAAGACCCTTGAAACCATCCGGAAAAAGAGCTGCTGGTGACTCGGGTTCATCTGCTAATGTTCGGTCGAGAAAAGCGACGAAATAAACAATTTGCAACAATTTTTAGCGACACAAAATAAAAAATAACCATCTAGCCATAGAGATAACCCTACAACTCAAGCATGAAAAGTGCATCCAAAGAGCATAAAAGTTTACGTCCATAGTGGCGAAGCCAAGGTAGGTGCCGGCACGCATGGGCCGTGGCCCCACCTCAATTTTTTTTTTTAAAAAAATTATATGTAAATTTTAAAAAATTTCACTTGTTCTATAAAAATTTTGAAAAATGATATTTCGCCCTCCTCAAAATTTAAAAACTTTAATTCGGTCCCCCTCATGAAAAATTTCTAACTCCGCCCTCTACGTCCTTGAATAAGCCAAAATCTACATACCCATCAACCACACGCATGAGAGAAAGATAGATCTGCCATGCGAAAATGATATGAAGATCAAACAAGCGGGGAAAGCGGGATTCTTGGTTGATGTCTGGCTACTTTTGGCCATACAAGGCATAGTGTGAATGTTAGAACATGAAGACTTATGGGGTCCTCCACTTTGATAGAAAATTCTATAGAATATACGAGCTTTGGGACTTTTGAAGGAAGCTTCTTTCCCCCACAAAATCTTCTCTGTAAATAAAAGTAGATCTGCATCCCCTTACCAAAAAAAAAAAAAAGGCCAGGAAAAGAGGGTGGAAGGACCGTCTGCTCCCATATTTCCCTAATGTTGGAGAAATAATGGGAAGTGAGATTCAAATTTCTTTTTAATTAGAATGATTCTATTAGTTTTATCTTTGGCATTGTCCAGAATATCAGTATATATCTATTGGCCTGAACAGGTTGAGACACAATGTATCGGTTTCACGGATCGGTCTGAATTGCTAGAATCGGGAACTCCGAAGGCAGACAACCCATGTGCTGAATTGGTAGAATGGGCTTGTACCAGTGGTGGAGCTACATGTGGGCTGGTGTTCGCGCACCAGTCCTTCAATATTTTTTGCTTCAAATATCTGCATTTTTATTCATATGAGTGCCCTTTAGGATATAAAAATTTTGTTCCAGCAAGCAAATTTTTCTGACCGCGAGAATGGCATTTACATATATGTTTTTCAAATATGAAAATATCTAAAAATCCACCTATTCAACCTATTTTTTTCTTCGTATTCTTCTACAAAACGAAAATGCTAGAACCGATTCGGATCTTGAGTACGTTCGTCCATAATTTGGTCAAGAGAGGAAATGA
Source organism: Nymphaea thermarum (assembly GCA_011799765.1). Taxonomy (NCBI): domain Eukaryota; kingdom Viridiplantae; phylum Streptophyta; class Magnoliopsida; order Nymphaeales; family Nymphaeaceae; genus Nymphaea; species Nymphaea thermarum. Next base: position 171,465 of record JAANDH010000627.1, on the reverse strand, counting down.
GGATTTGAGGCTTTATTTTCTCCATTTTCAAGAAACTAATTGTAATTGTCTTTCCAAGAAGTTCATGGAGCTCATGAGAATTTTGAGGCTAAATGTGCTCAAACATGAGAAATTTTTTATTTGAAAAGAAAACCCCATATGCGGGGTCCCAGAGAAAAACACCAACCTTCATCCACCGTGTTTGAATGGGAGAGTACTGAAGAGATGATTTATCCACTCCTCTATGCACAATGACACAATCGGAACGCGTCCAGATTCAGTAGAGAGAGAGGGGTGTGTGAACACATGGAAAATATGAAATCACGAGGGTGGAAAAAGGAAACCGAGGTAAAGCCCTACTTTGCTTTCATGTAAAGCTTCTTCGTTTATATGTGCTGGTGATATTATTATTATTATTATTATTATTATTATTATTATTGTGCCGTGCAACTCTTTTAAGCCAAAAAATTTTTATGCAGACCAAACACAGTTTTTTGCAAATATGTTTTGAGAACTAGGATGTCAATAAATTCAATTTAGATTTTATATCAAATCGAGCCGTATAAACAAAATAGCATATGTGAAAAATTTTGACATTCGATTAATAATTCGGATAGGATTCTAATACAAGAAATCACATTCGATCGGTTTAGAATTGGGATTCGGATTTAAGTACATACTGCTCAGATTTATATTCTGATTCTGATCAGATATATTTTTAAATAAATGTCCCATATTTAATGTTTATAATATGGTTTTAGAATCAGACTTAGACTTGGATGGATACAATTTTAAATAAATACCATTACTCAATGTCTATAATAGGGCTTGAATTTTGTTTAAAAATCATACTCGGATTCAGATGTTAATCTAAAAATTGGACACAGTTTGAGTTCAGATTATAGATTCAGATTTTGGATTTGGATATGGTATACATTTTTTTCATCCGAATTCAAATGTGACTCTGAATGCAAATAGATATCTGAAAAAGCGGATGTCGTAAAGTACATCCAATTCAAATCCTGTCTATTAACATCCAGATTGAGAACCCAATATTTTTGCTCCAAGAAACATGATATAATTATATCAACACCCATAACTACATTGTATTTTCTAGCTAAAATTACAACATTGTGTTTCCAAAAGATACACGTATATACGCATTAATGTTTATTATCAAACGGCACCTTCTGTTCACCAGTTTCCACACAATAAAAAAAGAAAATCTCATCTCTGGCCCAAATCTATATATATATATATATATATATATATATATATATATATATATATATATATATATATATATATATATATATATATATATATATATATATATATATATATATATAGGGTCCACACGTCTTCAATCCCACCGCCTACCGCCGTGTTTGTAGCTTCCCCATGGGCCAGACTGTCTCAAGTGTACACTTCACTGCCTGCATTCCAACATTATTTCTGATTAAATTTCAGCTTTATATATATATATATATATATATATATATATATATATATATATATATATATATATATATATATATATATATATATATATATATATATATATATATATAAGAGAAAGAAGTTTGCAGCAGACGAAAACAAGACGTGCATATTGAAGGGAGATATAAAATGTGCCTTGAGAAGTATAGAGTAACTGGTAGGGCTGGCAGCTATATGTTGTCTGAATGAACTAAAGATGTACTATCTCTACAACCAAACACAGATACAACCCTGTCCTTGGATTTTAGAGGCAGGAGAAAAGGTGATGAGAGAGAGATAGGGACATGCATTCGCCCACATGCATAACATGTACAAATGTTTCTATCGGTCACAATAAATGAAGCTTTTCTTTATTATTATTACGGTTGACATTGGCCGATACTAAGGCTGGCTCCACCTCTTAATTATTCTTGTTATTTTGATAACCAATAAACATCAGGCCCATGCATGTTTATGGAAATGAATAACTTTAGTCTCGTTTTGTGATTTTTCTGATTCTTTTCTCTTTTAAAAATCTACCAATTCCAAGTTTAATAAAAGAGACACAAAATACTTGGCAAGAGGGAGAAGAAAAAAAGTCCTAGTGGGTTGTTTGGCAAACATGACAAATTATGATTGTCCAATAATTATGATTGTCCAATGAAATTGTCTCAAAAATTAGAAAGATTCGTGGAACACAATAATAGAGTATTCTATAAATTTGCTTCATGTTACTGTTAGCAACAGTTCATAAAAACACATTTGAACCTAATAATTTATGAGCATAACCTAATTTTTTAAGATAGATTCACAAAACATAAACATCAGTTGGGGCGTAGATAGGTGAGGGCTTCGTGAGTTATATCTAAAACTTTGAATTTGCATGTTGGATCTCAATGAATTTAGGTCCAGTTATACAGGGCAGCTCCACGAGACCTGTGTCGCTGCCCCAATACCAATTGAAAATTTGTTGATTATACATTTAGTGTTCCATAAAAAAAAAATTAGCTCTGCCCCTGAACAACAAGACCCTTGTTGCTAAACTGACAAATTTTTCAGGTCTTCTCTCACAATAAGTCTTGCAAATTTCTATAACACGGAAACAAAATAAAGCAACTGAACACAAGAGGTCCTTTTGTTCAATCTTGATTTAGGCTCAGGCTATGAGAAAACAAGAAAATGTAGGGTTCAAAGCACGCACCTGAACGTGAGCAGCACTGGAAGAAGCGGCGGATGCTGTGGAAAATTTTTTCCAGAGCCTGCTGCTTGATCTTGTTCTTTGACCTGCTGCGTTCTGCCATTTTTCTCCAGACAAAAGAAGAAGAAGAAGAAGTCGTCGAAGAAGAAGAAGAAGAAGAAGAAGAAGAAGAAGAAGAAAGAAGATGAATTCTACACTCCTCAACTGGTTAGAGGCTTGACTACTATATATAGAATTGAAACGGTGCAGCTCCAATGTTATCACTCATATTTTCGTAAGAAATTTCTCTGAGAAGCTCAGTGCTTGGGATCAGAATCTCAGATGTCTCTTTTGGCCGTCTTTGCCTAACGCTCATTGGTCTTTTGACTCACGTTCACAAATTTCATCTCACGCCGCCATCAGCAAACGTCAGACTCCTTTTCTCACTCGAGTTTCAACTTTTTTCTTCTTACAAAAAGGAAATGTGAAAAAATTGCTAACAAATTTTTTAGAAAAAATAAACTAGAGAAGAACAGATAATGGCGGGCAATAAATTTTTCAGTGTTCGAGATGTCCATAAAAGTATTTAAAATAAAAAATTCTGATGCAAAATTTTCAAAGCATCTCCAATATTTTTTTTGGTTAAAATGCATGTTTTTTTCGTTTTGTTTATGGCTACTTTTCATCAAAAAGTAACTTCCTTCTTCCGTTCTTTTTTATGGACATTTATTTTTATCTGTAGTAACAATAACAGTGGATTAACTTCAGTGCATCTTCACCTTCAACTTGATGTCTTATTCTATCATTAGCGCAAATATATATTTTGGCTTAATAAAGGTTAGGAACTGATACGGACCACCCTAAGAGCGCGCCGAAGGACGAGGCCTATTTGGCAGCACCTCAAGAACCATCCTACCAGGAACCTACCTCCCAGCAATTTTGATTGGAAGAATGGTAAGATTCAGTGTCCCAATTTGCCGAAGAATCTTTAACCATGTTCAAAGAAAGATCATGGAAAAAGCCAATGGCGTATTGATGCAAGGTTGGGTACACGAATCCGAACTTGCAAGTTACGACACTAACTAAGCTACAAAGGATTGAAGTACGAGCGAAAGACTTAAAAGAGAGCTGAAACATAGTATGAAACAGTATTTGGTGCAAAGAACGTCATGTCCTTGAAATAAATGCATATTCCGAAACGGCCATATTCTTGTTGTAGAAAAAAAAAGTACATATTCTTGTTGTAGAAAAAAAAAGTATCATTTATATTTAGCATTTGATTTTGCATTTAAATATATATATAGTTACATCCTCATTTTTGAATTGAAAACATGATGCGTTAAAAACATGTAAAAATGTTCTTATTACAAAATGCACTTATAAGGGGCGTTTGTCAAGCATTAACCATTTGTTAATGTTTCAAGAATCTATTTCAATTTCATAACACTGTGTTATAGTCATGAATTTACCTCAATCTTTAAGACAAATTCATAGAACTCATTATCAAACAGCTTCTTTTAAGGTTTGGGGTAAGAGATTTAGATCTTGGGGTGCGCTTGTCAAGATATCACCCCTGTGTATATGACATATTTCTTACAAGAAAATCTTCATTTTCTAGTATATTTGCTTGATGAGAAACGACACCATAACTACCCTAATCTTTTAAGGCATTTTTTTCACAAAATCTATTCAAATTAAAATCAAAATACAAGAGAATAACTTTTCAAACAACCAACTTCAAAGCCCATTAGGCATCTTTACCAACCATCAACACTTAAATAGAGAATTAAATCAAACCTTCCAAATTAATTTTTCATTAAAAAAAATACAAAGGTACACGACATTCATGATTTCTAAAATAATAAAGTCTAAATCAAGCATGTCAGTCCGACTGGTTAGCTAAATCTCTTGGAGCAAGCGCTAGTAGCTGTAGCCAAAGTTGTTGAGCTGAGAACACCATTCGGTTGATCCCCTTTGCGAGCAGCTTACCGATCACTGTCACGCGCCTTTGAACTGGACTCCCAGACCTGAACCTTCTTGGATGCTTCACTTGATGAAGCATATCTTTCCGGACCCACATGCATATATTAACTTACTTAAGGATAATATTCCCTGGATTTGATCCGCAAATGAACGGGAGCTTAGACCCACCTTTGCTATACTGCTAATCCATTTGCTTCTTTCCAATCATGTCACGTGAATGAAATTAAAGATTTTAATATAATTGACAGCTATCTAATTAGAGTCTGTAGATGGATGGTTGAGAGAACAATATAAAGAGAAATGTAAGAACTAAGAACTAATATTAGACAACGAAAATATCTATCACTTTTTTTTTTCTTTACTTTCTCTTAACAGTTGCATCACCATGGCTCAGAATAGCGTTGATTAGACAGTTGTATGACTCTAAAAAACTGACACACTATTCAATATATATATATATATATATATATATATATATATATATATATATATATATATATATATATATATAAACAACTGGCTAAAATTTTTCAGCCAATATCCTTCGCTGGATGGTTAAATTTAAATTTGCGAAGTTGAAATGGGCCGCAGAAGGCCATGTCTTAATGATAAATCATTAGCCTCGGTTTCACCGTATAATGCACCATTTACTAAAATTTTTAGCATCACCAGAAGAAAAAAAGAACCATCTGATGTTGACTGATTTCAAAAGGGAGGGAGAGATTGAGAGAATTTTACAAAAGAACAACAAGAAACGAAGAGGCTAGTATTGCGTGCCTTCTTGAACGAGTGGAAGGTCAGGAACTAAAGCAGTGGCTTGCTTCTTGCAAGTTGCAAGGAGGCCCACTTCGACCGTGGCGGAGAAAGTTCATAGCTGCCGAAGAGTACATTGTTCACGAACGCGTGCCTCCTTCCTTCACAGGTAAGGTAAGGCTTCTAACCACGAATCCACCCCCCAAATGAAACTTCCATGCTTGAACAGCTTTAGATTCAGTAAGATTTGAAAATCCAGCAAGATCTGTGATTTGTTTTGTTTGGCATCTCAATTTTCAGCGGAAAAGAAATTGAAAACTCATTGACATGTATTTACAAGCATTCGTTTTTTTTCAAACTAGATTCAGTAAGATTTGAAAATCTAGCAAGATCTGTGATTTGTTTTGTTTGGCATCTCAATTTTCAGCGGAAAAGAAATTGAAAACTCATTGACATGTATTTACAAGCATTCGTTTTTCTTTCAAACTGGTGATGCCCCCGTGGTGCATTAAATAAAAACTACATGGAACTTGGACCTCTCATGTACAATTATTTTATTTTATTTTTTAATGAAAATATTACATATATATATATATATATATAAGAGTAATATATATAAACATCCTAGTATGTTTATGAATATTACTTTAATATAAAACGTTTTTTAGTTCAAGTAGTTTTTGTGAAAATAAAATATGAAAAAATTACAAACAAGTGCTCGACAAAAATGTAAATAACAAGAAGCTCACTACAAGAAAAAAAAAAGCATCTACTAATGCACCTACTCTGTTAGTAAAGTTATATTCCAACACACTCATTGTGTTACAAAATGTGTTACTAAAGGCCTCGTTACAAAAGCCTTCTCTTGCAAAACTGTCGTGCGTCAGGTATAATTATTCGTAATGAAATTTCGTAGTCAATAGCAACAGCTGCCATTCGTCAGTGATGATCTATTACAAAGACAAAATGTGCCTTACTAATTACTTAAGATGTTTTTACTGCAGCTTCCCAAATGAATTACTTGTTTTTCAATACCACATGCTGGGGAAACGCCACATTTAACGAAGAAAAATAACAATAAATATAATGTGTGTGCATATATATATATATATATTAGATGATTCATCAACCAGGCCTCTGCCAACTTCAGGACTAAATCAGTTGCTTCCACCTTCACCTGCAAAGAGGACTGCAAACATGTGCCTCTAATAATATTTTATATCATAAAACCAATTTGCTGCTAACTGTTATACTGGAAGGAGAAGAACAAGATCAAGATTGATATGGATGGAGATATGACACGTTTCAAACGTTCAGTTTCTCCAAATTGCAAGCAGAACCGATGCGCTTTCACTGGACTGCCTATTGTTCACTTTGTTGGCTCTACTCCTAAGTCACATGGGTGCCGTGTCGACTCGGGTGTAGGTGCAGCTGCGGCCCGACATCGCACCCAACTTCGTCAAACTGGATAGGGTTTTGCTGACCACACCCATTCTTCTTTTTTCTTCTTTTTCTTTTTTTCCTTCTCTTATATTTTTCTTTTTTTTCATATTCTCTCTCCTTCCATATTTTATTTAATAAAACTTTGAATTGTATATAATATTAAGCTACCCTTGATAAATAAAAGTTTAAAAATATAAACAAATAAAATTAATTATATAACAGATAACACACACACACACACCACATGCACACACACACACATACATATATTATATATATATATATATATATATATATATATATATATATATATATATATATATATATATATATATATATATATATATATATATATATATATATATATATATATATATATATATATATATATATATATATATATATATGCTCTCGCCATTCCATGCATCCCGCACCCATGTGACATAGCTCTACTCCAATTTTTTTAGCTTCCATTAAAAATTTAAATGAGCTAAAAGAACCATGGCAGCGACGTCTTTGATCGATGGATTATATATGAAGCTGAAAGCAAGATAACGATACAATAAATCTTAGATGAACTCCACTGATACTTTTAGCTTTTCATTTCATCACGACAGATGAAATTCACTAATATTTCATCTATAGCCTGAAAATAATGGCCTAGCTGGTAGCTCCACACCATAAATGCAGCTTCCTCACCAAAAGAATCTCATACTGAAGGGTTGCTGCTCATTAAATCCAGATCATCAGGGCATGCAAATTCAAGTAAATACCATGCCTCATTTAATATCATTCAACGCTATAGTTTTTCTGAGTTTTGAGAGCAATGTGTAGACGTGCTCTTAAAGAGAAACATACAAGAAGACAATTACTAGTGAATACTGTCTAGATACCAACTTAAATCATCCAACAAATGATATCAAATTAAAGAATACCAACAAATTATGCAAATATAAAATTACCATATATAAACCCATTTGGAGCCTTTCATTTTCGATATATGTTATAGAGGGAGTCCACAAAATGGAAAGATCCATCAAAGCAAAATAACTGATATCAGTCTGATGGAAAACACACCAAACAAATACAAAGATTAAAGAAGAGAGAGAGAAAGAGAAAGAGAGGCCTTGATCTTTCTGCTTTTGATCATGGGTAATGCTCCTACATCCAAGATGGTAGTTCTTCCGGTTTTGCTTTTCAACTCTAGAGGCCCAATTTCTGGTCTTCTCAACCGTCGAAGCCTCGACAAGGATGCAGAACAAGTCTACCGACTCGAATTCCACTCATTTATAGACCAGTCAAGCTCAAGTTTAAATTTTTTTTTCACATATTAAATGCATCAAGTTCGATCATCACAGTTGAACTCTGCTCAACTCGACTAAGTAAAACGGGTTTATCATTGTTGAACTAGTTAAACGAGTTAACAAATTAAATAAGTTGACAGGTTAAATGAGTTAGCCGAAACGAGCTAAACAAGTTTTGCTCGAGCTTGACATCCTATGGTCAAGTCGAGTCGAGCTCGAGTCTGTGCTATAGAGCTTGACTCGAGTTTGAGCTGAGGCCGAGCTCGAGTTTTTTAAGTTAAATAGAGCTCGACTCAGCTTGTGTGCAGCACTCACCTGTTGCCCCGACCCTCACTGCCACCCGGTGCCTCATTCCTTTCTCATTGTTATTTTTCAATGCATGTGGCTGGGAAGGGCCAATAGCCTCGAACCTGGTTATATGTGTCATACTAGTTCATTATGGTTAATGACTAAAATATTTTTAGTTTACACTTTAAAAAAAAAACTTTTGGTAAAAGCAAAAGAAAAAAAAAAAAGTAAATACCTAAATGTTCTTCCCTCCTGCATTGTCATACAATGCGCAACTTTCTCTCTGATGGCCTTCCCATTTTCATTTGATTCCCGCAGGCCTAACGGCCCTGCGCCCTCTCTATTCTTCATCAACAGGGCTCATCAAGTGGCCAGTGGGGCAAGAACAGGAAGCGATCAAAAACAACGGCGAGATGGCTTGAATATGGTAATTAAAGTGCTTTTCTTATAAGCTAACCTTATTGATATGATCTTAAGAATGGGTTGATAGAGAACATTTATTAAGTTTATCCTTTTTAGAATTCAATGGTGCTTTCATATAAGCAAAAAAATGAATGCCTCCTATAAGATCAACATTTTGATAGCAAAAAAGTCTACATTTATGACTTCAATCAAAGCATGCTTTATAATAGTTTTTATAAATATATTAGGATGTTCATATTTGGTTTAAAATATCTTTTCAATAAAAATTTGAAGGGTCTGGTTTTTATTTTTGACCTAATAGTTTAAGATCTACCAATTACTATGTGTATGTGCGTGTATGCAATTTTTCCAATCTGACATGCCAACCAGAGGCTTTGTGGGTATAAACATGTGCTCCATTCAAATAATCAACTGCTAGGGTACAGAGACAAGAAATGTAACAAGGAAGTTGCAGGAAGACAGTTCTTTTTGCAGCATCCTTCTTTTTTTTTTCCAATTACAAAGTAGAACCAACACCCAAGAACCAAAGTTTCTTTTACTCAAGATTTCTGAGCATGTTGAGATCAATGGCAATCAGATTTGCAGGTATCACCACCTCACAAATCTAATGGAGATTTGGTTTCACTGCCTGAAAAAAAGAAAAGGAAAGAATTGATCACGTAATTAATGATACAGTACCCTCAAGTGGGTTGGGCCATGGCAGCATCTTTGAGAGGACCCCAGCACTCTATTCTGTTGAACTCTTGGGAATTGGAGTGGAAATAGACCCACACCAAGGAATCCACCAACTCTGGGTGCTTAGAGAAGAGGTTTGAATCTCCATGGATCACTGCTTGCAGAACCTATGCTTGGCTCAAAATATTTAGGAGCATACATGTTAGTATTTCACAGTAAAAAATATTCATAAAAATTCATAAGCAATATTATTCATCAGTATTTTTCTTATAAATAAATACAACGAAGGTGGCACATCCCCACGTTTTTGGACACAGAGAAGCGCCTGTTAGGAGTTGTGTGGCAACAGTAGAGGCAGATTCATGAAACAATGACAAGTTGTTCCGATTGTCAAACAGCCTTTTAAGGTGGAAGACCTCATCAAGGTGATCTAAACCTACAACATATGATCATACTCAAAATTATTAGGTGAATTCCCTTTCAAGTTCAAATTCAGTTTTAAAAAATAAACTTGAATCCTAGTTTGAATCCAAATCCGGTTAGACAGAATCAATACATTCGAATTTAACCCCCCAAAAAAAAGCATCTGGGTCATCCCTTTGTGATTTGGTGCAGAGTGGGAAGAATGTCATCCGGCGGATTACCTTCTCAATATCAAACACGTATCAAAATCACCAGTATTTTCGACAGAAAAATCAGCTTTAATACTCACTACTGGATCTTGATAGTGTTTGACATTTGAGGGTGTGTTTGTTTTACGACGGCAGATCTAAGATCCTAATGATCTTAGATCACCGTGAATGGTAGTGATCTCAGATCCATAGATTTAAGATCGGAACCCCCTCCGAATCGAGATTAAGGTTTTTCACATGTAACGTGATCCTCAGTGATCTTTGAAAGCACACCATTTAATGCAGCCTCCAATCGTAGATCCGAGGCTATCAAACACAATCCATGGTCATGCGGCCCAGATAGATTGCTTGCCTAGGGTCATGTTTGTACTTGTGGCGGAGTGTTAGATTAAAAAGGGTCAGTCAGCAGTGGCTTGTCTGCGGTTGACATTGCATGTGATTATAGAAAATAAGGAGTAAAGTTAGACACGTTACTTTATGTATGTATGTGTGTGTATGCGTGCACGCATGTATAGAATTCTCACCAGGGGCAGCTCTTTCCTGAAGATGTGGTATCTGAGCTCGGCGGCCAAGTCAAGGAGGAGGTGGCCGCCGCTAACATGGCAGTGGACGTGCAGGCTCATCTCGTCCCTAAACTTCTTCCACTCCGCCACCACGTCGTCCCTCTGCAATTTCTTGTACCATCCCCTCAGCTGCACCACCCAAATTCATCATTTTTGCATCTTCAAAAGTAAAACACACACACACACACACACACACACACACACATATATATATATATATATATATATATATATATATATATATATATATATATATATATATATATATATATATATATATATATATATATATTGTGAAAAGAAAGATTTAAATTTTTGGATGGAAAAATCATTATGCCTCTATCAGCACGATACCCGATACATCTGATACTATGCATCAGGTGGTATATTTAATCACACTTGCCACATGAATGCACTGGGTGGCTGTAATTGGATGAAAATTCAGATGGGTGAAGGATTATTCACCTCATATATATGAAACTGATACACTCGAAGATGATTGTAAAAAAAATATTAAGAAAAAAAGTAAGAGAAAAGAATTTAGAGCTATTTCCATGACATACCAAAACCAGGTTTTGAAGCCAAACTTCGTTTTCCCTTCAAAACCAAGATCTTTGAATGTTTAGGTAACATCAAAACTATGTTTTCGAAAAACTCAATTTTAACAAAACCAGGTTTTGTAAAACTGATTGAAAAAACTGATTCTCCAGTTTATTCATGAAAAATAGGGTTTGGGTGTGTCGTCTCAAACAAACCAAACTTCAAATCCCATTAAAAAAATTAGAAACTTTAAAACCCATTAAAAATTTGGTTTTCATGAAACCAAGCATATACAAAACTGAATTAAATAAATAGAAGTCATCAAATGCAGTTTGAAGAACTGACCTGCTTTCTGTTGACTGTGCGCGAGACGGAGAGGGTGAGGTTGGCGGTCAAGTCGCAGTGGGTGAGGGTGTAGGTTCGAGGGGCGAACTCTGGGTGCACCGCCTTCTCCTTCCCCAGCCCTCCCAAGAAGAAAACCTTCAACTTTGATGCTTCGAACCCCGTGTTTGCCCCCAACAGCCTTGCAGCCTGTCACATATTTCCCCCAAGAAAGAAAAATGGAACAGAAAAAATAATTAATCATAACATATTTTAATTAACCTGTGAAACGCCGATCAAATTGATGGAAAAATAATTGAGCTGCCAACTTATTTATTCAAATGAATCAAAATAAACACTACCATATTAATTTTTGAAAAAATGAATACAAATTATAAAAGGAAACTCTCTAAATTGTTTTTTGAAATAAAATAATGAACAGCGTTTGATTCTTTGAAGTATGGCTCTAGAAGAATGCAGGGCCCATAAGCAGCAATCCCTCAGAAAAACATCCATTTCTTTGGGTTTTCTAATGGAAGCCAAACAGTAACATCGGGAAATGTCTCTACCTTTTCAAAGGAATATTACCGTGCCTTCCGGGATTTCCAGATCCAAGGAAACAAAGTCAGATGGAGAAACGTTTTCTAAGCAAGGAATTAAGAACCCTGGCCAGTTTGGAGGCAAAAAGAGCAGGAACCAAAGATTTGCCTCAACCTAGGCAGCAATATCAAGATAAATCTTCCTGGTTTTGAGCTGATCCAAACAGCGCAGAACCACAGAAAGGAAGTTGAAAAGACAGAAGCAAGTGCAATTTTGTCTTCTCAAAATCATACTGCATCAATCTGCAAACACATCTTTGATCTGCCTTTTTGTTACAGTAGAAACAAGGTTGTGGAGTCCTCGACAGAACATTCTGGTTGTACCTGTCCTCAGATGCATCTACTTGTCTGGATAAATGGGATAATCTGGGATATTGCATTACAGACCACAATGCAATCTTGTCCCAGCTTATCCCACTTTCCTGGATAAGTGGGTACTTCCCAAACTTGTCATACTGGATGAAAATCTGCTCTTTGAGAGCTGCATTCTGTTCCTACATCTACATGTAATTGCAGAAAGCAAGAACCCGAGTCAAAGAAATGTAGAGAGAGAGAGAGGGAGAGCGAGATGCGACAGACCTTGAGAAATAAGGACCCATCTGAGGGCTTCCTTTCAGAGGGGAGGAGGAGGCAAGAAGGCTTCACTGTTATAGCGCTCCATGGTCTTGAAGAAGCAGCCATGGGAGCAGCAATGGCTTCCGGGGATCTCCCTTTTCTTCCTCGCCGCCGCCTACAGCAATGGTGAGAAGGAAATCCATGGTCCTCCCTGACTCCCCAGATCGACCTTCATCTTCAATCTCAAGATTTCATGTGAAGTGTGTGCGTCCTCTTCTTTTCTCTCTGTTCCTTGAGAAGTAGATGGATAAGGGAATTCCTCAGCGGGAAGACAAAGGGGAAGATTGAGGTGTGGGATTCACATTGGTGGTCAAGGTTTCTCCTTCGGAGATGGAGAGCAGAGCAAGATCTTTTGTTTTTTCCTCCAACGGCGAAATGTCCAAAGCGTCCTGCCGACTTAGCTAAAGTCACCACATTGGCCTCCTTGGATGGTTCATGATTCACCTTTCTATAGGTGCTGCTGTGTCCCTCGCCGCTGGCTCAGTCAATGGTGATAGGTCCGGACCAACTTGCTTATGGATCAAGCTGTCGCCACCTAAGTGGGTTGACATATGCATGGACAGGCAAAATGTCTATACTTTGTTGCGTGATCAGGAGGTTAACAACTTACTACCCGAATAAAATTCAAGGTATGTTCTCATCCTATTATTATAGAAAAATTAAGATCAGCATATTATTTTGTGAATCTGTCACAAAGATTATGTAAAATTCATAAAACACTAGAACATAGTATTTTATGAATCTACTTCAATCTTTGAAACAGATTTATGAAACTTGATGTTAGTGTCTGTCAAGAGCCTTTGATAAAAACACTGAAACATAATGTCAGTATAAATGTTGTTTCTATGTTTGAAAAGTAAGTCAAGCGACCAAAGATGAGGGTTGGGGCACCGAAATGACTTGGTGCAAGGTGGGCACAATGATGGAGCTAGAAAAATTAGTTGGAAAGGCACTTGTTTAAACAAGCTCAAATCTATTCAAACCATTTACATCGCGAGGTTAAACCTGGGTCGACCCATTGTGACCAAAGTTAGCTCACTTGTTGACTGAGCCAAGTGGGTCAAGTCCATGGCCGGTCCTATTATATAGAAGGCCGAATTAAATGGTAGGAGTTGCCCTTTGATTTGGGATTTGTGGTTGGTTGAAATTGCTGGTGCGACTGTGTGGCTAAGATGAGGTGGAGCCGTATGAGAAGAGGACGCGGGCCACGTCCTCCTGCTTCTATGGTGGCTGGACAGCGACCCACTAGAGCTGGACTGCTGGAGGCTTTTGATAATCAGTTATAATGCCGTGGGCTCCATGCTCATATAATACAGGTGAGGCAGAACAAGGGGCAGTGAGTTTGGGAGCAGGCTTTTAGTGAAGAGTTATGATGCCGTGAGCGCCATGCTTATATAATAGAGGTGAGGTTAAAGTAGGATCACTGGGTTTGGGAGGAAAAATCTGGGAGCATAAACAAATTATTGCAACAACATACTCAGCACACATTCATTTGACTTATATATATATATATATATATAAGATGTGTAAAATGCGGCTGATGTTAGGTGAGAAAGGTTACTATATCATTTTTTGTTACTTATAAAAATTTAATTTCTCAAGCGCGCAACATATATGTGTTAAGTTATTTTTCCTCATATGTGTCTCTTATGTTTGTGTCCTAATGTTTTATATTGATTTCCATAAATCCAAATCATATAAATTTACAGAAAATATATGAGAATATAAAAAGTAAAAAAAAAAACTGGAAAATTCAATGTTTAGCTTGGATTTTACGGCTCAAAAAAAAGATAAAACTGTTGCTTTTTTTATGTCTTCTATGATCTAGTCTCAATCTCCACCTGATTTACATGATTTTTATTTGAAGTCTATAGCATTTTGTATTCATCTATGTCGTTACCTTGGACGAAAAAGTTCATGTTGTGAGACTCAAAAGCACTAAGGGGCAAAATAAATTTGGAAATTAAGCATCTCTCTCTCTCTCTCTCTCTCTCTCTCTCTCTCTCTCTCTCTCTCTCTCTCTCTATATATATATATATATATATATATATATATATATATATATATATATATATATATATATATATATATATATATATATATATATATATATATATATATATATATAAGTGGTAGTTACCAGGCTTTTATATGGTTGGAACATGTTTTCAAACTGGTTTTTAAAAAAAATGGATCATTTTTATTGATTTCCATAGTATAAAGCTATGAGATCATTTTCATTTTATTTTAAAATTTGCTTGATTTCAGAAATTCATACATACGATGTATGTTAGGTGTTGAAATCAGACCGTGTTTCATATGAATTGGTTTAAGAATGTCAAAGTTTATATATTTAAAATGCCAACGATCCTAGTATCATCCAATGAAGTTAACAATTTCATTAGTACAAAATCTGAAATTTGAATAGATTTGAAAGGCTTATCGTTTCTATCTAAGAAACAAGCCTTTATTGGAATCAATGTCCACAATTTTCAGCTATTTAAATCAACACAATGTCTGATTTTTTTAGCTATTTTGAGACAAAAGTGAATGTCATCCACGTCTCCCATCTATTTCAAAGATTGATTTTGGCATCATTTATATATTTTTCATCATTTTGATAATTTTATGTCAAGCCTCAAGCTTATGGACTATATCTTTAATTCATGTGCTTAATCATATAATAAGCACATATAGAGAAAGTCCTACATTTTAATTAAAATCAATCTTTATGCAAAAATTGTATGATGTGTAATTACAATGAATGGACTTTGAGAGATTACGAGAGAGTAAAGAATGTATGTTTCGTATGAATGAATCTTGAGGGATTATGAAAGAGAGAAGGATGAATGTTCCATATAGTTTCCATTCTCGTTTCATGCATTCACCTTCACTCAAAATCAACAGCACCACATACACATTCTCAAGACGTTAAGTGATTCAAATTTGAGTTGCAAAAAGTGACCAAATCATATTGCTATGAGAATTTGTAAACTTCACTTAACTTCAGAAGAAAACACAAACAATGCATTCATAATCTTTTGGTCAAAGTGTGTTTGAAAAACAACATGTTTTCGAACAATTTGGAACCTATGTTCCCTCAAAATGATGAATTCTACAAATCATATGATTTGACAAAAGAAGAATTGAAAATCAATTTTCTTTGCTAAGGAAACTTAGCTAGTTTCCAAAAGTTGATCATAATTTCAACTCATGAGTCATCTAGAGTTCACAACAAAGAACTCAATTTCAATCTTCAAAATCCTCAAAAATTGTGGCACAAAAACAAAATTTCTTGAACCCACTTGAAAACCCTCAAATCTTCAAATTCATTCATTCAAAAATGAATTTTGGTTCTTGAATCCAAAACGTCAATGCACAAGCATATAGGATTTGCATCAATAACTCGTACATGATCCAAATCATTTTTAGTCATTGGTCTAATTACCTCTGTTAAAGGCAGCAGGAACGGTTGGACCTCGTACCGACGGGCGGATCCCTTTCTCTGGAAGATTTTCCTCAAAACCCTAATTTTAAAAGAATTTTGCTGACTCGCATTTCGACCTCCTTAAAAAAAGGGTGGGGTGCGAACATAAAGTTTAAAAAAAATAATTTATTATATATAAAAAATTAAAAAATTACATCTTGGCATATATTAAGATGTTAAAACTATAATTCAGCCCCTCGTGAAAGTTTTTTGGTTCCACCCCTACCCGGAAGGCACGGTGGAAGATAAGGCCATCCAAACTTGTGGGTTCCTGTACTCACTTTCACATTTTTGTTGCTTTGAAATTCTCAATCTTCTTTCTCCACTTAAAAGCTTCCATGTCCAATCATATTCTTGAGATCACCTGATGCATCACATATATAATAAGAGCAATGTGCAGGAAAGCAGATGTCACTGCGCATAACCACATATAAGGGAGACAGGATCTATCACTCAGACCCAATAATCAAAATCTTTTCTCTCTTATAAAAGCACTGTGTGTTTGGTGTGCTCAACAATACTTGATAGAACCCCACACATTATTGGCAGTGCTTGGAAAGCCCTCAACTACTGGCTTCAAGTTGTGGAATCTCTCTTCATTCATGGCAGCTTCATGCATGTGGTGATGTTGATTGTTAAGATCTAATTCGTGCACACTTTCAAAAAGTATGCCCCGATTTTGAAAGGAAAGAAAACGAAAGTTAAGAAAACATCATGTAAATGTTGGGAATATTGTGCATGCCCTCACCGAAAGGGTAAATATCATTTGTCTAAAGGAGAAGGTTATATGTTAGAGCCCTGAAAAGTGATTTACTATTGGGGGCCCAAAATCACCAAAGTGCCCTTAGCCCACCAGCCCCTGCAAATTGCAATGAGGGTATGGCCTTTCTTTTCTGTAAAATGGTTGAAATAAACCTTTGTTTAAATGACTATAGTGCACCTCATATAACACTTTTGTGACTGGTCGAACATGTGCATGGGTGTTCGTGCCCAAACACCCAACGTGCTCTTGTTGAAGCGAGTCTATGACCCAAGTCAAAATGAGAAAGATTCCAAAAAAATCATCCATGAATCACCCATTATAATTGTATCCGGAGATTGGACAAATGATTCACTAATAGAAAGAAAAATTAATGATCTGGCTGATAAGACAACCAAAATCTGAGATCAAGTAGAAAATATTAAAAAAGACAAGAAAAAAAAAAAACCTCTAACTCCAGATATTGAGGATATAGATATTAGTACTAACAAGGGAGATTTTAGTCCTTTGGGTGGTGCCCTCAAACAAAACAATGAACATTGTGACTGGTCGAACATGCGAGTGGGTGTTCGGCCCAAACATTTTTGACGTACTTTTCTTGGTATAGTTTAGTTGTGAAACATATCAAAATCTTCCACAGGCTGTTTGCTCAGTAGGCGAACAGGGATTGGTAATATGACCTAAGAGTCTAGACAATAATTCAATGCCTAAACAAATTACCAAGCCTCCACTAACTGAGTTGCAGCCAGCTTGTTTTTACTGCTAACAAATTGCAAAGTTTTTGGTTTGTACATCTAATAATTTGACAATATTTTGAAAGCACCACACGAAGACAAGCCTGCACTAAACTGAGTTCTGACCAACCTTGTCTTCACGACAAACAATTTGGAGATAGAAATATTATAGAAGCACCTGAGTTTTCATTAGTTTCCCAAGAAAAAAAATCGAATAATGTGGGCTGTACAAGAAGTCAAAAAGTTTTGGTAATTAAGATAGGTGACTAAAGCTTCTTTTTTTCTTTTGGGAAATAATCAACGTAAAAGAAAGCAGCTATTGTATTGCACATACCAGTGATGAATACAAAAAATATCAATCACTGATAATATATGAAGGAAAAGAAAAGCTTTATATGCACAACTTAGTTGGAGAATAAGTAGAACTGATAAGTTCAATTGTCCAATTACATTTTAATTTTGTGAAAAATTTACATATAAGCACTTGGATCTTCAGTGTCTACTATCCACCACTTCTTTCAGCTTTCGACCAAGTGCGTATGCCAGTGGAGGTGGTACTGCATTACCAATCTGCCTATGTTTGTTTTGGACAGTTCCCCAGAAAACATATTTATCCAAGAAACCCTGCACATAAACGACCATAAAGCATAATCAAGAACCTAGAAAATCCACCATGGGCAACAAATTGAGCATGTACTTGGGTTTATCCAGTTTCAGGCCTAGTCAACCAATTAGGAAGTCCAGCTACTAAGTCGTTATTTGGTTTTTCCCCTTCCCATTCAGATCGTTTCTTTTTTTGTTATATATATATATATATATGATCGTCGGATAGTCGTCCCCTCTCACCCTTACGAACCATCGAACAGGTAGCCTGAGTGCATCCGCCCCAGTGCAGATCTACTACGGCTATTTTGGCACTTGAATGCCGACTTTAGTGTGACTAGACATTTAAGGACATCAAATTGGAGCCGTCCGTTTTTAAAAAGGATGGCCCAGATCCACTCTCCTCTTCCTCCCTTTTCCTCTCCCCGTGCCTCTCTTCACTTACTTTACCTCTCCCTCTCTCTATGTCCAACTCCTATTTTCTTCCAATCCCCCAACGATGCCCGGCCGGCCCCCCGGCGATGGCAGGGGCGGAACCGGCAGAGCTTCCCCCCACCCCCCCTGTCTCTACCCTTTGTAGGTAGAGGAAAAGGGAGGTTACGCCCCTCATCCCCACCCCACCGGATTGCCTACCGTCGGGCGGCCGGGAGGGGGGACGATTCCCCCTTCTTTTGTGAGGATCCTCACGATGAAGTGGAAGGAGGGGGGGGGGGGGGGGGGGCTGCAGGTATGCCGTCGGAAAAAAAAAAAAAAACTTAAAAAAAGATTGATGTGTCAGATGTCAGGAATAGTTGGAGTCAGTCTAATGTTTTAATGCTTGTTGGTGTGCCCACGTTTTTTAACATATTTGTTAACCACAGCCACAAATTAATGGGAGAAATGATAGAAAACAAAAGGAACTCGGAAAAAAATGTCTTCTTAAGAAACATGAAAATTATATTTGCCGTTTTTTTTTATTGTGCTTTTCCTGTCTTTTCTCACTTTTTCTCTTTTTTGAAATTAATGATATCATGGATTCACCTTTAAATTTAAATTAAATTATTTATTATCGGTCTTATCATCATTAAAATGTTATTTCATCATTTTAACTAGATTTAATATCTTATTAATTTCTCATTTGATTTATTTTTACCTAATTTTTAAGATGTTGCTTTTCCAAAAATTTTCTGAGACAACAATGAAATTTAAGCAAGAAAGGCAACTTTGAAAAAAAAATACTCAAGAAAAACCTTGCCCTTAAAAAATCAAGAATGATACATTTGTTGGCAGGGACGCTTTTATGTTTTTCGTTACTTTTGGCAGGTTTGTAATTATTTCAGTTGACCAACTTGGACAGACTCTATGGCCTTGACAGACTTGTATTTAGGGGTGGGCATGAGTCGAGCCGGTAAAACCGGGTCAGGAACAGCCTTGACGGCAGTTACATGAAACCTGGGCCCGATCCGGCCCGGTTATTATAAAATAATAATTTTTAAATTATAAAATATTTTTTAAATATAAAATAATATTTGTTAGTAATAAATATATAATATTAAAATTAAAAATTAAAAAAAATTAATCGGTCTGAACCGGGCCCTGTCCAGAGCCCCCACCGGGGGCCCAGCCCTACTTGTATCCCACTTTCTTACTTAAAAAATTTAGGCGCGTTTATATTCAATGAAACCATGCCATGAAAACTATTTGAACATTCTAGAATGGCTATTCTAATCCACAGCTCTTATATTCACACATCAATTAGCTTATACGCATTTCATTGGGAAATGCTTACATGCATGAAGCTGTACAATCATGATTCACTATGACCAAACCATCCAGAAACAAGTTTATGCAGAGAAATTTAGCACCTTGACTGAATCATAAAATGTATTCTTTCGACTGCTATACTAAGTTATTATGTCAAGGAAGCAGAAATTGTGTTTATGTGGTGCTTTATATTAATGTCAACTACTATAAAATGAGAAGAAATGCTTTGTGTTACCTGCGACCTGGCACATTCACGGACAGTTAGTATTCTGTCTTGTTCTGGATGGAAACACATGCCAACTTTTCCCATAGGCTGGGGATCAGTAACGGAAGTTGGGAAGTTGCCCTCCCAATCTAATCTTCCATACAGTCCCTTCCACTGGTTATGTCTTTTAGCTGTATTAGGGAGACACCATGGGACAAGATCAGCCAATTGTCCTGAAGACAATTTTACCTGCACCAGATTAAGAAAGAGAAATTTTCAAAATAATCCAGTGGTTATTTGTCCACATAAACATCATCAAATGATGACATCTAGTCCTGTTCCCCATGGCAAAGGAGAGAAGCTTGATTAGATGCTATAGGGCCAAGGATTGAAGCTTCACAAACTGTATCACTATAAAGCTTGCATGAGAAGGCATGGTTAGCCAAAAAACTCGGGCGACCTCTAGTGAATCCTACCAACCAAACCGGGTGAATCCATTGGATACATGGTGTGTCTTAGTAGGAAACAAACCTTTTCATCAGGCAAATCATGCCAGTCAGCACCAGGTCGCTTTGGAATCCTTTGGCATCGAATCAAGTTTAATTCATTCATCTCCTTTGCTATGTGATCAACCAGAGTAGTCATTTCACTGCGTACTTGTTTCTGGAACCATGAAACTGGAGGATTTCCATACTATTGATAAACCCAAAAGAAAAAAAAAAGGTTATTTCTAAGAGCAAGTTCCAGACAAAAAATTAAGAGAACTCATTTTCAAATTAAATAAAAAACTTAAGTAATCATTGTAGATTGACATACATTATGTAACTAAGTGAAGAATAGACTTTAACTTCTCAGTGACTCTAAAAACAGACAACTTCAACTCACAATGAGTGGCATGATCTAGTTCACTTAAACAAGTAGACAGAGAATCTTACTATGGTCCATTTTTAAATCAAATGAGAAACTAAAGTAACCACAGTACATTGAGATAAATTGTCTAACTAAGTTCAGAATATAATTCAGCGTCCTAATGATTCTGGAAACAGGCCTCAACTCGCAGTAACATGCTTTGGTTCACTTTAACAAGTAGATAAATAAACATCCTGTACTCTTGCATCACTTACAGCATACTTTTTCAGAAACATTCAAATATGAGCCTAGGAGGATGAATTGCAATAGTTCAAAAGCTTTACCTATTGACGGACATGGTTAGTCTACAAATTGTAAATGACCCTGAAGCCTTATAGAAAGCCTTCGGATATGTGTAGTTAACAGTCGGAATCCAGATCAATGGTCTACATTTAGTTGGATTTGGTAGAATACAAATGTAGTCAATACTAACAATTGGGCTTGGAGTGCATCTGAAATATGGCATTCACTTTTTTCAACAAATCTGACACATAGGGATCTGAATACATGCAAAAGCCATATCTACATCAGCTAGACATTTAAGAGAGTCGAACCCATGTTAATTGCTAACCTTCGGATTTTTATCTTGGGAAGAATTAAGAAAACAATCCAAAGAGTACCTGACATATTGATACCCACAGGGACACATAATCTTATAGTAGCACCAGAAGTAGTTTGATCCAATAATCAAATATGTTCTCATGCTTGTGTCCATTTATACATATCCTACTGATTCACCTTTCCTATAAGCATTTCAAAACATACCTTCGTGTATTCACTATGGTGTGCTCTTTCAAACTAGAGATGTGATGCTTAGTTTAAGGGTTTTTGCAGTATGTGAACAATAGTGCAATCAAAAGTACCCATCCTCAAAAACATTAACCATAACCAAGCTATTTAAAATTTTGCCAGTATTTAGTTTCATGTAAAATACATACAATCTATGACCAGTATCATTTAACTATTTATGGAACATATCTGCAGTCGTATGGCTAATACCATGAGTAATATGACTAGTAGTCAAAAGCAGTAAGCAGGCCTAGGCTATCGACATTGAAATAGGAAGAGGCCAACCAAAATACATAAGAACATGTCATGAAGACGTATATCATATTATCATTATGTCTTACGTTTGTTGTTATAATTGGATATGGATCCGAACTCAGTCCAACCAATATTAAATATGTTTGGCTTGGTATCCTGTAGATATTCATCTTTTATAGGGAAAACTTGTCCAGTTGTACTTTTGATACTTTGATATTAAGGTATTGTCCTCTAAAATGATATAGCAGTCACCAATTCCCACATTGGAAGGTGTGGCTTTCAGTCTTTTTCTCTTCCTTCTGACTAATTTCCTGTTGTGAACAGATTCTGGAGGTATCTCACATTGTATCAAAGCTAGGTTGTGATCTTGGGAGTCATTATGGACCCACTACACTTCCATAGTGATATTTGTAGAATCATGAATCTGTATTGACTCAAGTGCTCACATATATAACAAGGAAAAACAATTAAAGAAGTGAAGGAAGAAGGGAGACAACAGAAAGAAAACTGAATACAGTAGTGCAATGGCAACAATGGATGGGAGGGCAGTGGCAGCAATAGCAGAGAGAGAAAGAGAGGGAGGGCTTGATTTCTCTTTATATTTTTTTCCCCAATTTTACACTCTACAAAATTTGAACCCACATCTACAATGGTACCTAGGTAAGTTGACTGGTTATCAGGCATGGTGCCCAGCACCTGCCCTAGGCATGCTTTTGACTATTGAGGTACTAAAAGAAGGAATTAGAATGTCATTAATTTTGATTTGTAGAACTTATTTAGCATTTCATCACCGGACACATGCAGCATCACACATGAATATACGTGCAAAGTGCAAACAGACAAAACAAAAGAGCACAGTGTGCACAAAATATAAATGCAGGGAGTAGATGAAAGCTAGTCAATTTAGCAAAGCTATTTAGAAGCGAAAACTTATAACTGAAAATCAAATCAAACACAAAATGAGGTGTAATGCTCCTTTTGAAAAATGAAAAAGAAAAATATTGTCCAGAATGCACTTACCATAATCTTCTGATCGCTTGCTCCATTCGAAACAGGAGGTAGATCTCCAATCGTGTCCTTTACAGTTATGGATCTTAAAGGTGCCCCACCTGCTGTACTTTTCACAGCAGCATAACATGAGCTTTCAGTAAGTGTTATTTTCAGTTGAGCACTTGAAAATACATGCATAGGTTCAGGCCATTCAGGTAATGTCTCTTTTGGAGAAGCTGCCCAAATGAATGCACGTTTACGAGACTGAGCAACACCATATGTACCAGCCTCCAGGATACCAAATCTTACCTGAAGGAAGAGAAAACATTTCCAAAGTCAAATGCTTGATTGAATCATTTAAGAGAAAGCATCCAAGATGAAGTTAAATCTTGGGATGACCACTGAAATTTTCTTGAAGAATAGATGTTAGTAAGATAATGCATGCCTAAAGATGTATGAGGAAGAAGTATAATGCATCCAGAGATATATTCAAGCTGTTGTTGATAAGAACTTGTAGAATTGACCACTAACATATTCACAAGGTATTTTGGTTCCCTAAGACTTGTGTTATATTTTAGCAAGAACTTTATCCATAGCAGTCCTGCATATTTGTAGGGCCACCAGACCAGCACACATCAGACTGACTGGTGCAACATAATTTAGAGTATATTTGTCTACTGCTGGATATCCAACTGCTTATTACAAGCGGCTACAAACTTATGCTGACTAGGAAGCTGGAACCAACTGTAATTCACTAGTTGGTGTGTACCGCATAGTTGAAGACTTGCCCTAAGTGCTATCTAACTCCCTGCTGAAATCCTATGTTAACATTTAGTAGCAAATATAATTTTTACCTGATAGCCCATCTCCAAAAGTGAGGCTAATGTTAATCTGAACGTCTGCCCCTTGTTGAAGGAAACGAAGTTTCTTACATTCTCCAGCAAAAAGAACCTTGGCCGGAAGTAATCAGCAAAGGAGAGGAATGCCAAGATCATTTCACATTGGACCTTACTCCAGGTGCTTTGATTGAAACGATTCATTCCAGAGAAGCCCTGGAAAAAAAAAAATATCAGTACTCGCCCCATTTCCCATAAATAAATGGAGGACAAGATCAACAAATGACTTAAGAAAAACAAAAATAGAAACCTGACAAGGAGGTCCACCATTAATGAAGTCCACTTGACCAGGAAGAGGCAAGTTTTCCTTCTGTTCCTCACTCAGTTTGGCTGCAAGGTCAGCTGCGTCAGGAGTAGAAATGCAGTCATCTTTATCACCACACCTTTCCATTATTGCCCTGCCAAAAGATTTTGAAATGATTGTGGAACAAAAATAGGATTTTTCAAGTGTGCTTGCTCGTTTTGATGCACTTATAAGTTAATATAATCCAATACATGGATAGCAGTACAAAATTTGAAATGTAGGTATATCGAACAACATACACAGATCCAGCTGAGGATCAGGAAAATTCAAAGACAGCTGAGCACATATGTAAAATCTCAAATCTCCCTTTCAATAAATGGTACCACAGTTAGCAGTATGCATTACCGTCCTTTTTCCGCCAACCTCCAATAAAGAAAGAAAGAAAGAAAGAAACAAAAAAAAAAAAGCAAAAGCACTGGGGAGTTAAGTCACCTCAGTATCCCATTGCAGTTTTTGTTGAAAACTTGTGCTTCTCTGTGGTTAAGCTTGAATGCTTCAGCAGCAGCAGCATCATACTCAATCGCCCACTTAGTTACTGAAACCCCTGATTCAAAACAGAAAAATTATTCTGCAACTCACAAAAGACAACTGACCAAGGTCATAGGTTTCTTCCTCAAAGAATTACCTGACTGCTGCAACCCCTCAGACAGACCACCACAGCCAGCAAAAATATCAAGGGTAGCCAACCTTTCTGATGTTTCAATATCTCCCTCTACATCTTTGCCACTTGCCTGTCTTTCTTCTTCTCCCTGAATGCCTTTTCCTTTGTCTTTCGCCTTGGCCTTAGAGGACTCAAACCGCACAGAGGCAGGCAACTGCAAAAAGACATTATTGAAACAAAACCACCTAATCAAAAGAGAAAACCCCAGTATCTGGACGAAGCTTAAACATTAGTAGATAAGCACATTAGCCAAGGGCGAAGTCCAATTAGAGTCAGTAAATATGCTGAGCAAAAATTTTACCTGCTTGAGCGAGCCATTGGCACGATCATAGATACAGTGGCAAAAGAATACATGGTCAAAGATGGCAGGAGCATGCGTATCAGGGAGACTACGCTGCTTTCTCACCTCACATTTCCCCTCAACACTCTCTGCAGGGATGGTTCGTGTCTCATTGCTATAGTAAACCTTAAAGAGCAACAGAGAAAGTTCAGTTTTGATTTGTGAATAAAGCACATTGTGAGTACAATCTACGAAGACATCAAATTCCAAAGCTTTTCCAAAAGTTCAAGACATCAAAGCATGCTAATATTAATAAAATCATAAGAAACTCATTTCTGGTTATCCATCCAACGCTAAAGAAGATATATTTCTTGGTTTTATGCAGATAAATGCAATGCAACAAGTAAAGCTCATCTTACTCTCACATTGAAATGAATTTTAAACCTTAAAAAGTAAAATTTCACTCATACAATGCACAATCATGCCTGTCAAAAAATGCAAGCTATGGCCATGGTCTATACCAATCATTAGGAAAAATCAAACACATGATAAATTGTCAAAACAGAAAGCCACAGTCAAGATTCTAAAAGACTAATTGTGATTAGGAGACCTAAAATATATTTAAAATGATGTGTGTGTGTGTGTGTGTAGAGAGGAGGGGGAGAGAGAGAGAACGGTGACTCGACTAACCAAAGTCACCCAGCTCCTCATAAGGGTCATCCAAACTATTAGGATGGACTAAGAGGAAAAACAAGATTGAAAAAAGGAGTTGAAAATATCAATCAGGCATCACCTTTTTCTCCTTATTTTTTTTAAATGTCCATCACAATGGATCAAATGGTCCTCATGAGTGAGCCGGCTGGCTTTGGATAGCCAGAGTCACCATTCACTCACTTAATATGCATACACACAGCATACATACATACATATAGAGAAAGGGAGAGAGAGAGAGAGAGGGGGGGGGAGAATCCATTCTAAAAAACAAGACAAAAAAAAGTATGGCAAGTCTTACTAAAAGTTATCTACCCAATGAAATGGCAAATAAAACTTTGCAAAAAAAAAAAAAAAATCAAATGTAATGTGGTGGGCCCAAACAATCAACTATCCGTCAATGACCAGTTGGATCTAGCGGGTGAAATAGTTGCCCAACTAGGCCCAGGCATCTTTCAGGCCCAAGCCCAGTCTCCTACAAACTGACCAGTTGCACAGACATCGGTGGTTTTGAGCCATTTGACAACCAAGAACACTCTCATGTAAGTCACAAGCCAAATAAGAAAGTATAGTCAATAGATCATACTTCTCTGATATCTGCAACATATGCTTTCTCCTGCCCAACATCTTCTGGCCTGAAAAATCTCCGAACTTTGATCTTTGTAGACTTAGCATCAGCATGCTTCGACCCACTGCAGACTTCTATCCCCAAGAACTGGCAAACCACATATGCTCTCAGACCAACATTCCTACCTGCCTTAAACTTCTCCTGGTCCAACTCTGCCTCTGCTGAAAATTCTTGTGGATTTACATACAGAAAATCATTCACTGAGTATCGCACTCCCTTGTGAAGAAAACCTGACTTTCCAGCAAGTATGCTGAAGCCTTCAACACAAGCCTCTCTGAAACTGCAAGCATAGCAAGAACCATTCCCTAATCCCATTGTATCATAAGGCACACGGAAGAAAGCACCTCTATCTGGTGCATAGAGGCTCCTGCAGTAATATTCTGTAGGCAAGCCCTTCTTTTCTCTCTCTTCTGCTCTCAACCTGTCAAGTCTATCTGCATCAGCATTCTCCCTTCGGTGTTCATGCCCCCAAGGTCTTCGTCGAAGTTCCACCACTACTGTCTCCTTCACATCTTCAAGTTCTATGTCTACACATTCATTTGTCAAGAACAGCTCTCTTGCATTTGCTGCATTACCAAGCACAGTCTCAGAGCCTCTCTGCAGAAGCCTGCCATGTATCATCTTCAAGCCATTGGCTTTCTCAAACATGTACTCAATAAACAGTATAAGCAACCTGTCATCAATTCCCCCCAGCAGAGCACCACCAGCAGCAATGGCAATCCCACGAACGATTGCCTCACGATACAGTGATTCGCCGGATTTCAGCTTTCCAACTGAGACTCCCTTCCATTCGGCCTCAGTAGCTCTGGATTTGGTTCTTGATGACTTTAATGAAGGAGAAGGCTTCACACATGCTTTTGGCGCCAGATCAGCTATCTCCTCTTCATCCTCATCATCATCGTTTTCTTCTATTTCCTCCTCTTCCCCTGGCTTCGCTTCATCCACTGCTGCTCCTGTCTGGGCGTCCTCCTCAGGCATGTAATTTGAATAATATTCACCCCAAATCCGATTGATCAACTTTGTCGTAGTTGCCTGCATTGTCTTCCGTCTGACGCTGTCCAGCTTCAACCCAGCAACAGGATTCTGATTAGCTTCCCTCTTCAATGTGACCTTCTTCATCGCCAGCTTGGTGTGGCGCATCTGCTCCATCTTTGTCAAGAGGCCATTGATGAATGCACTTTTTCTAATCGCATCATCAGGGAATTCAGCAAATTGTTGAAGGATTACTTGTCCATGCACAACCACGTATCTCTCGACTGCTTGTGGACTGCTTAAAACGAAAGCAGAATCAGACTTGTCCAAGTCAGCAACTTTCTTGACAACATCAGAAAAGGAAAGGCGGGATACCCGGCTTTCATTCTTTAGCATTTTGATAATGGAGATGGCAACCCTTGCAATCTTGACAACAGGTTGGAACCATGGAGCGTACTGCTTTGATGGCTTCCCTAGTCGATACCATGCACCATCGGTCCTGATTGATACAAATAGCATTGACCCACCAAATTCAATCATCCATTCCTTGATAGCACTGAGATAAACGGGAATCCCCTTCACGCCACCTGCATCTGATCCTCCAGTACCACTTCCTTCATAGTCACAGAACCCATTTCCATCATCATCTAGCATGTAACCAGAGCCAAAAACAAGCACATCAGATTCAGTTCCTTGCTGCATGGGCAAAACCTCCAGTGGAACCAATCTTGAGTCGGAATTGTAAAGAGCCCAATCATGCAAAGTCCGCCGAGGGAGCATATCAGGAGTGAACATGTAAACATCATCCTCAAAGAACAGATACTCATCAGTCTCGTCCGCGGACGCTTTGTAAAATGCAGGCAGTGGATAATCCGCAGCTATCTCAGATTCGTTGATCTTTATATAGTACTGGTTCTTTCTAGAACGACCACGAGATTTCACATTTTTGTGCTTCATCGCCTTCCATAGCTCCTCTTCATGTAGTAACCTAGCCATTTTCTCACTCTCGTCCATTTCCTCGTGAACTGAACCACCAGTGGAGTTTTCAGTAATTTTTATGCTCCCTGGAGGTCTAAATGACGAAAATCCAAGTTGTCTGCACTCGTCTCGCAATGCAATCAATGCAGGCATCTCTGAGAAACGTCCATTTTGGATAGTTGCCATAATCATAGACTCATCTTCGTCGAGTCCCGCTAATTGATTGAACACAAACTCCCCCTGGGAAACGATGAACTCCTTTGTTGGGTTCCCACCAGAGAAACTCTTGTTCACCGTCAACGACCGGATGGCGCCGGCAATCAATTCCTCCAACCCTACACTTGGATCTCCTCCAAATGACTTCGAGAGCTTCTTGAACACTTCAACACACAGCAAGGCCTTGTCAAAGAACAAGTCGAAATGCCTCTTGTAAACGCCTGCCGGCTTGAGGCATGAGTACTCAGCAACCTCAGTGCCGACCCAGACGGTTGGTGATCCCGTCTCAAATCCAGATATCGACCACATCTCTATCCGCCCAAAACCCGCACACATGACCCCCAAAGATCGATCGGCAGACCCCTTGCCTTGTGGGAGGACGAGCCCAGAAACGAAGAGATCCTGCACTTCGAGCATCTCCAATGGCTGAGCAACTCCATCCTCGTCATGGATGATGAAATCAAAGAGGCCCCTCTGGGGGAGGCCGGAATCATCCTCAGGACCATCAACCGTCAACCTTAAGGCAGCAACTTCGTCCTCAACTACCCGGTCCGTCTTGGCGACGATAAGGTCGGGCTTCTCCGGCAACCGGATGGATTTCTCCTTGAGGTTCTGTAGCGAAGCGATGGCCGCGGCCCGGCTAGGCGTCTTCCGGGGGACAACCGTCTCCAACGAAGCCGCCTCAGACGTCCGCTTACTGCCAGAAATCCGCGACGTCTTCGAGGACTTCTTCTTCCCTCCTGTTCCCCATTGCATAAACAATAAAAGCAAAACGCACAAAAAACCCTAAGAAAGCGACCAACGAAACTCGCACGAACGATGGAACAAAATCCTAAGGAAGAAGCGAGGCTGCTGCGAGCAAAGAAACTGAGTAAGGGCTTTACCTGAACGCATAGAACTCTGGCGACCGCAGCGGCCGGATTTGGTAGTTTTATCCACCTTCGTGAGGCTCAAATCGATCGCCGTCGCCGATCCCATCTTTCCGTCGATCGATTCAACCTCCCCAGAACGGATTTGGGGATAAATCAGAACTAGGGCTACGTCGGAAGCCCTAGAATCGAGATCGAACGGGAGAAATCGAGAACGGGAAGAACCACGGAAAGGAAGAACAGTAAAGAGAGACGATCGAGTTCATGACAGAGCTCTCTCTCTCTCTCTCCCTCTCTTTCTCTGTGTGACCGTTGGGTTGCGTTTCCCGCCACCGGGAGCCGAAATTTCCGGATTTAAAAACTCCGCCTCTTCCCCGCTAACGAAGTGCCGCGCCTTTTTGAATTTGGGTTAAAACTCTCTCTCTCTCTCTCTCTCTCTCTCTCTCTCTCTCTCTATATATATATATATATATATATGAAACAAACTAATATGTAAACTTATGTCTCATTTAATTAACAATTAATTGTTTTATTATATATATATATATGAAACAAACTAATATGTAAATTTATGTCTCATTTAATTAACAATTAATTGTTTTATTACTTTGAATATTAATTTTTAAATAAGATATGTGTGTAGTTATGCTTTTTATGATGTTCAAGGTAAATTGCACGTCTTCATAAGTTTATTATTTTGTACGTTTTCATTCTTTGGCTGCTTATTTTATGAGGTACATGAAATAAAGTCGGGTATATTTTTTTATTTCCTAATAAATAATTACCATGAAATAAAATTAGCTAACAAAATAATTGGATGGTTATAATCCACATTTTAAAAATTGGAATTGATGGCTTGTACAAACAATAATTTCTTGATTTCAAAAAATAAATTCCACAAACTACATTTGTTTTCGGTTTCGCATCTCCCTCTCGAACTCTCGTAGATAGACTAAAAAATAATTCAAATTGCAAATAATGATTAGAACTGAGAATTGTTAGAAAGACTAATTGATTCAAAAAACATTATGTTGTGATTTTTATTTGTATCTATAAAAACAATATTTGAAAATAAGATTATGAAAGTAAACTTGGCAAGTATTAAGCAAGCTTATACTAAACACTAACAAAATGCAACTTTTTCTTGTTCAAGCCATTATCATAGAAAATGCAACTTTTTTTATAAAGACCCGATAAAAAAATAAAAGGAAGCTCGTCTTTTTCTCGTTTGTTACCAAAAGAAAAAACTCTAAACGAAATTTCGGCAACTTTATCACGTTTTTTCTGGTTAGTTTTTGTTTTAAATTTTAAATTTTAAGTTTTATTAATTTATCTTCATTTATATCATTATTAGAACATCGTTTTTTTGTCATTTTATCATGATATGTTTGTTTGCTTTCTTATTAGTTTTTCATTTTTTTGTTTTTTCATCATATTTTGGATTTCTTTTATTGCCAAAATTTTCCACGATTTTCAGCTTTGCCCCAAAGTACCTAAGGAAATCCCCACTGTTTAAAACCCGTCAATGAATGATTTAAACTCATTAAATTGTTAAGCACAGTAAAAATTACAAAATGTCGACAGTTTGTTGGTGTAAATTATCTTTAGCTACTTGCGGGGTGAAGCCAGAAATTTTTCATGAAGCAGGCCGAATTAAAGTTTTTAAATTTTGAGTAGGATTGAAATATCATTTTTCAAATTTTTTATATAAAACAAGTAACTTTTTAAAAATTTTACATGTAAATTTAAAAATATATATATTTGAAGTGTAGCCACTTTGAATAGGAATGCAGCTTTTAAAAAAAAAATCCTCAATAGTTGAGTTCATGTTTGTTAATAACTTTTAGAATCTGAGAAATGATTTGTTATCTGCTCAAATGTTAAGCACCTTTTTATAATATTTAAAAAAATAAATAAAATATATATAATAATAATTTTCGAACAATTACTAGCTAGAAAATGGTGCAGCGAATCGAGTTCTAGCCACTCGATCCTCTATGGCAGGATAATAACAAAATGGAAAAAAAAAAAAAAACAAATCATGTAAATTAAGCTTTTTTTTTCCTTTCTTTCTCTTACTCCTTCAATTGTATAGTAAGACAGCCTTATGTTGCTGGTTAATCATGTCAACTTTAGCCAAACACAGGACTTCTTATATTTGATCTTTATCTATATTTGATCTTTACCCCCATCCCAATCAAGCATTTTATATTAATTTTTTATGTTAAATTTGCATTAAAACTTGCTGATTTTGTAATTAACAATGGAAGACTGCATTATAACTTGCTTGAATAACCCTAGCCGCTTGGTGAACTTGAAGCCTTCAAATATTTTAAAAATTTTGCATTCATGAAATCTAGATCTAACTAAGACAACAGGGGAAAAGATTCCCAAACGTTGAATCTAAGACCCCCAAAATTTGCTTACTTTCATTTATATCCAACCTAAAGTACAAAGAAGTGAAATATTGACCAACATTGACGGGGTTCGTTCTTGAAAAGAGGGGGTGAGAGAGAGAAGTGATGCAAATTGAAGCATAGTGAAGCATCACTTGAGGCAACAGAATTATACTTGGTAGTCTAGGGATGGGGGCAAGGGTCGGAGCTTTGGCAGTATGATGAAATATTCATCCTACTCACTTGGTAATTATAATATGAATTGGACCCACTATTTTTTGACATGCACCATCAGAATATATGTAGAAATGGATTGAACTTGGATTGTCTCAGTCTCATTTGAACCGATGTTTTGATCCGGAAAACCCACCGCCCGGCAAAAAGCCGAAGCCTCCACCTAACCTTTTATCCCTTAGAGGTCGTTTGATAATTGCACCATAGAACAAAGCAAACAAGATATCATGTCTATCACACTACTGTTTTGTCCATCTAGGGCTGCACACGAGCCGAGTCGAGCTCGGCCGGCTCGAGCTTAGCTCGGCTCACGTTTAGTCAGCTTGAGCTCAACACGAGCTTCACAACTTCAACTCGAACTCGACTCGGGTGACTGCCTTCGAGCTCGACTTGAGCTTGGCACAAGCTTCACAACTTCAACTTGAACTCGACTCGAGTGACTGCCTTCGAGCTCAACACGAGCTTCACAACTTCAACTCAAACTCGACTCGAGTGACTGCCTTCGAGCTCGAGCAGCTCATTTAAACTCGTTTATCCTCCGTAATGCGCATGCTGCTAGACGGCTGCTAGGGCTGCACAACGAGTCGAGCCAACTCGGACTCGACTCGAACTCACTCGAGTAAACTCGACTCGAGCTCGACTCGTTTTTATACGAGTCAAGCTCGAACTTAAATATAAACTCGAGTATGTTAACGAGCCGAGTTCGAGTTAGAACAACTCAACTTGATTAAACTCGATTCGCTTTGACTTTAATCTCTATTTTTTTCACGTTTTTATTTTCCCTCTTCTTTTTTGTGTTGTATTTTTTAATTTTTCCTCCATTTTTACCCACGCAGCCACACTTCCTTTTCTTTTTTCATTATTAAACCCCAATTTCATCATCTTGCTTTCCCTCCCGTTATTCCCTTTCCTCACCAAGTTCGTCCCCTTTTGTTTCCCTTCTGTTTTTTTCCTCACCATTTTCATCCCCATCCCTTTTCTATTTCCTCACCAAGTTCGTCTTCCTTCTGTTCTCCTCTTTTTTCGCCCACATATTTTCTTCCCGCCTTTAACCACTTCTCATGGCAGGTGCCATTACCGCACTGCTCATGGCACTCATGGCATGTGCTATTACCGATGACACCACCACAAAAAAGGCGCGTGAAAAAGAAATAAACGAGCCGCTCAAGTCGTGCTCGAGCTCGGCAGTAGCTTCTCGAGTCGAGCTCGAGTTGAAGATGGGAAGCTCGTGACGAGCTTGAGTCGAGCTCACTAAATATGAGTTGAGCCGAGCTCGACTCGACTCATCGGCTGCTGCTTTGACAAGTTCTCATTTCCTTTCGCCCTCAAGGCATGTGCCTTCCTTTTGGCTGCATCCCAGGGCTGCAGATCCATGCCCAAATCTTAAAGGTGGGTTTCAGTGACCACGTCTTCATGAACAACAACCTGATTCTACTACTTGCCATGAGCACCCCATTAAGGCATGGGGAGGAGGAAAGGCATGGGTGAGAGTAAAACAGAGGAAAAATGAACCCCAAGCATGGTGAGAAAAGAGAAAAAACAGGAGGGAAAATAAAAAGAGTGATTGATTGATTAATTGAAAAGTGTAATGATGAAAGTGGGGTGTAATAATAAGGGTAAAAGGAAGCGTGACTGCATAGGTGAACAGAGGGAAAAAAAAAGAGGAAAAATTAAACAATGCAAAACAAAAAATAAATGAGATTAGGCTATGTGGGTGAGAGGGAAAAAGGAGGGAAAACTAAAAAACACAAAACAAAAAATGAGATTAAAGTCGAGCTGAGTTGAGTTTAATTGAGTCGAGGTCGACTAACTCGAACTTGGCTCATTAACATACTCGGGTGAGCTTGACTCATATGAAAAACGAGTCGAGCTCGAGTCAAGTTTACTCGAGCGAGTTCGAGTTGAACTCGAGTTGGCTTGGCTCGTTGTGTAGCCCTATGTTCATCCAGTCAATGGTGTTCATTGTCCATTGTTTGGCAGTTTTAGGAACAAATACCATGTTCCTTATGTCCAACATTTGTTTTATCTCTATCTGTACCGGCTATCTTGTTCATCCTATCCAATGTTTGTTTCTTGGAGTCTCTTGTTCCATTAGAAGAATACTCAAAAGAAGTGTTTGAATAACCAAGATGAAGCAATAGTCCTTTCTCTCTCTTTCTTTCTCTAATAGTCCTTTCTCTCTCTCTCTCTCTCTCTCTCTATATATATATATATATATATATATATATATATATATATATATATATATATATATATATAGAGAGAGAGAGAGAGAGAGAGAGAGAGAGAGAGAGAGAAAAAAAAAAGACAACTCATGAAAAAAATAATTTTTGCTATTTATACAAAAACAATTACATTGTTCATGAATCATCAACTCTTCATAATTGCATGTATAAGTATAAACAACATTCTAGCTACTTCCCTATAATCTCAATAGTGGTCTCCCCGTTTCTATACTCTTTTTTTTCTATAATCGTATTGTACAATGGCCACCAAGAGTCTGCTGATCATTTCCGTTCATCTTGCAAACTTGATTGGGGTCATGTATTTGCATCCTGCGAACCATATAGATTGAGTATTCTCATATTAATTTAATATTAGAAGGTGAAATATAGATAAAAGAAGGGAAGAAGAAAATGTGTTTTATTAAATACGAGACTTACAAGAAGATAATTAAATTCCTCGAGGAGAGAAGCAGAGCAATAATTAAAGGAGAGATAGAATGAGAGAATAAGAAAAGTAAAGGCGAGTGTATAGTATATTAGTATATACACTCAAACAATAGAATGAGATGCTCAAATACCATCACGTGAAAGACCAAGTTGTGCGATGAGATGCTCAAATACTGTCAGATGAAAGACCAAGTTGCGCCTCACACTAGTGAAGAAGAAAAAAAGCAAGAG
The DNA here is from genome assembly GCA_011799765.1 of Nymphaea thermarum. Lineage (NCBI taxonomy): Eukaryota > Viridiplantae > Streptophyta > Magnoliopsida > Nymphaeales > Nymphaeaceae > Nymphaea > Nymphaea thermarum. The sequence continues at coordinate 136,168 of JAANDH010000627.1, read as the reverse complement.
ACACAATAGAAATGGAGAAAAGAAGACGACAAGCCGAAAGATACATTCCCTTGTTCTCAAGTTCAATGTAATGTAAGGTCCAAGTTGATGAATCTGAAGCTACATGTAAACCATAATAAAGCGATGTGAAATTTGAGTTTGTCCTGCTGTAGTCTCAAGTACATGGATCTGATATCTTTTAATAACCAAAGTTAAATATTCAACGACTAAAATGGTTAGTGTCATCTGGCTACCACCTTAATATACCAAGATAATCAAATTTTCCAGTTTAACTTTGCTTTGATTTCCAACTAAAATGAGCTTTATCATGCTAGGAGGAAAGAAGTTTACATGTTAAAATGGTAATCAATGGTTAATCAATTAATCCAAGCAACCTAGACCAAGAAGTTTCTACTCTCGCTCTCCCCTTGCCTTTGTGTGTGTGTAGGGCATGTTATAATTGAAAATGACTCATTATATGCTGAAGAAAATAAAGCATAAAAGAAAATTTAATGAATAACTGACCAACTAACTAGTCAAATAAGTCCCTCCATCAAGAACTGTATATTAGAACTAGTAGGATGTGGAAAAACTAACATCATCACAAGTAAGAAGTAACTTTGAATAAATATTATATAGTAGAGTAATTTAGAGCACATACTTTGGCCTGCAATTGCCTCCTCTACGGCCATAGCGTGCTGCTTAACAGTATTGACTTTAGCCTTATTGTCAGGAGCAGAATGTTAGAGATAAGGTTGCCGATCCAACGTCCTTGCCAACTTTGCGACATATCAAATTTTGAATTTCAAGTCAAATATGGAAGAAAGACAATTGACGCTGAAAAGAGGAAAGCAACAATCGATTCAACGTATGAAGATGGTACTCATCCATATTAAGTTGGGACACAGTTTTGTCGATTGCCTTTCAATCTAAGCTTCCTCCAAAGCGCTAGTTGATGCTTCTGTTTCTCAAAGCAACAAACCCGCCACCCCAATATCATCGTGAACTGTGGTTAAGAAGCTTCCTCCAAAGCATTAGCTTATACTTTTGTTACTCGAAGCAGCAAAGCCGTCTGGAACGGTTGATAGGGCTGCTCTACCACCTGAAGACATGGATTCATACGTCGGTTTAAGGGGCAGTGCTCGATGGGGAACAAGTGCCTACTAGAATGGATGAGAAAGGGACTGTTCACTGTTCAGCCGTAAACCAAAACAAGACATGGATACATAGAGGGAGAGAGAGATACAAGAGTACCTGGAAAGGTGGAGGCTTGGAGCTCACCGCCGGTCATGTGCACAGCCGTTTCCCTTGGCATTTCTGTCGTGCTGCTCGCCCTGTTGGAGTTGCCCAAACGGAGGGATGGAAAAGAAGTCAATCAAAGAGGAAAGATGGAGAGACAGAAGAAAGAGAGAGAGTGGAAAAAGAAAAATGCATGCCAGAAGCTATGTCGTGCGGGTGCTAAAGGGGGCTTAGGCCATGGCCTCACCCCAGCCAATGAAATTTGTTTGTTTTACATTAAAAAAATAATACTTTTTAATTACATAATGTATTTTTTGTATTAAAATTCAGTTTGGTCTTACCCGGATCCAAAGGTCGGATTGCTTGCCCGTCCCTGAAGAAAATCCTAGCTCCGCCACTAGGGTGCCAGTGCCGATGCTAGAATGGCACATCTCAAAAAATTTAGGTGCGGCGGTGCCGCGAGAGTATTTTAATATTATTATTAATTTGTTATATATATAACAGAATAAACATATTATTACAATTTAGTTATTAATGTATATAACATACTTGAATAATTAATTGTATTGCATAGAAAAATATCAAAACAACATAATTATATAAGTAATTTAGTAACATGACATTCTAACTGGACTCAAGTGTGAGTCGGAGCCGCACCTATGTTCGGTGCGCACCCGACTCGATGCGAACTCCGGTGCAACAATATAATAGAAGAGTCTGGTGACTTAGAGGAGAAGAGTGACCCTCACTTCTGACTTTTTGATTAAAATGAATTGATGGCCCGATGTTCATTCGTCACATATGTCGGAAGGGTAATATATATATATATATATATATATATATATATATATATATGTTATGAGTAGAATGATAAAAACGAGTAGGTACTACCACATCCTTAATTCTAAAACCATATATGAGCAGTGGTGGATCGAATCAATTCTATAGCTTTATAAAGCCATAGGCACTCATCTTGTTGTACCGGTGAACCCAAGTGATCTTATGGGGTGATGGTCCACACTAGTGGCGTGATATATATATATATATATATATATATATATATATATATATATATATATATATATATATATATATATATATATATATATATATATATATATATATATATATATATATATATATATATATATGTTATGAGTAGAATGATAGAAATGAGTAGGTACTACTACTGCTTAGTTATTGTTTATAAGTAAGCAGTGGAAGCCTCCCTTTCTCTACCCTGCAAGGACATATTAGATGATCGAAGAACTTTTCATATATATTATTTTAAGAGGACAAAAATTCGTCAATCACATCATTACGCAAGGTGGCTTCTCGTTTTCGAAAGCCAAACCTTATTATGGGTTTCCCTTTTTTAAATAAAATACACATCTCTGCCCTACCTCGCCCCATCCGATCGCCGTTTGAATGCTAAATTTAAATTTTGCTGCACATGCAGAGACGCGTTTGGTGCCGCTGTTGTGCGCGTTTGAAGGAACGAAGGTTCCATTTTCAAGTCAAACATGTACCTGATAGATCCTGTCCATTACCTGCTCTACATGTTCTTGCCTTCCAAGTAAATTTAAAATATATAAAATGGAAAGAGAGATTTGTTCAAGCTTTAAGATTTGTTCCAACAATGATCTCATTTTCTAATTAAAAAAAAAAAACTTATTGACGTATGTTTTTATGTGGCATTATATAAGAAAACAAGGAGGAACCGAACCATCACGTGCCCCGAGAGCCAGGTGTCACATGTCACCCTTGAGACAAGTGGCATCACAAGAGCTGCTTTTGAAAAGTACAAAGATGTGAAAAGCTACATTCCTCACACCAAAGGAAATAAGAACATTTTGGTAATTTATTAAAAAAATATTTTTCATGGTCTTTTTATTTTTTTTATTTTTTATTTTGTCTTTATAAAAAGCTTTGGAAATAAGAACATTTTGGTAATTTATTAAAAAAATATTCTTCATGGTCTTTTTATTTTATTTTTATTTTTAATTTTGTCTTTATAAAAAGTTTTCTTTTTCAGTATAAACTAAGTGTATTTTAGTCATTAACTGTACAAAATACTTTAGCACAAAAAGTTGTGCACCAATATGACCCATATAACTAGGTTTGACACGCCAAATGCCCTTTTGCGCTTATCCCTTCCTTGAACCCTTGCATGTCGGATGCCAGGAGCCGTCATTCCCTTGCCCGGTCACCCCTCGCTTGCAGCTTTGCACAAGCAGACACCAGAAGCCATCACTTGCCTTGCCTCACGTTTACAAAATAGCCAATTGGACCTGCAGTTGAAACCTTATTCGCCCTTAATACTGCCCATTGAATTTCCTCAGTAACTGCTATTACATCTTTTTAATAGACTTGGCATTGCAATTTTTGTATATTTGAAATGGAATTCAACGACACATATAGATTTGAATATTCAAATTTGGATGTCCGTATTAATAAATGAAGCTGAGATCCAAATTATTCATTGGGTATTCAAGTAAAACTGGATTCAGATCTGAATCCGATTGGATTCGATCTTTTCAATTGCGAGTATATTCTAATTAACTATTCCATAGTCAACTGACTTAAGGCGGTTCGGTTATTTATGCAATCTGTCTCAAATCCATTGACGGATCCATGTGTTGCATTAGTCAGGCCAGTCAATGACTAGGGCTTGACCCGATACTGCTCATATTAGATCGATAAGCACTTGTGGGCAGTCTTGAAAATGGACCGGATACAATAATCTTACCTAACGCGGAGAGAAAAAGAAGGGGGGTGCACAGGTCCTCCTTGTTTTCTTTCGAGAAAATGATACTAAGACTATTCTAATATACCGAATGAGAGATTAAGAGAGCGGTTGTTGATTAATTGATATTCCATTGGACTCTCAACATGATTTTATCTAAAATAAAACAATTAAAACTTATTGATAAATCATAAATCCAATGATTGAGTAATCTCATGTTTTAAATATCTGTCATTACATTAATCTCCTGTATTGATTGCCAACAATGCAAAATATATATTTGTCAATAGTTATTAGGGGTGAACAACGAGTCAAGCTACTCAAGCTCGACTCGTTAAAACTCGGCTATTAAACTAATTCGAGTTGAGTCATTTGCTTAACGAGTCGAGCTCGAGTTCATGAGTAGACTCGTCCAAATAATCGAATTGAGTTCGAGCAAAACACGTAATTGCCGAGTCAAACTCGAGCCTTAATCGAGTTTGTTGAGCCTTAATCAAGTTGATATATTCAAACGAGTTTACGAGTTTGACCAGCCTTAATTGGGTTGAGCTTGAGCTCAACATGTAACAATGAACGTCAATTTTATTCAAACGAGTTTATCAAGCCTTAATCTAGTTGAGCTCGAGTTGAACACGTTAATATCAATTCTATTCCACTCATTCACATAAAGATCATGAATGTTTGGAATCCATATTATGCAAGGAGACGAGTTTGTTGAGTCTTAATCGAATCGAGCTCAAGCTCAACACGTAACTACCGAGTTGAGCTCGAGCTAACTGAACTCATCCCTAATCGTTATTATCAGTTTATATATATATATATATAAATGATATCCAGATAATTCTTTTGTAGGCACGTCACCCTAAAACTTGCCAATATAGAACTCCAAATTTGATAAAAGACTGTCCCCACTTCACCTTTTTGCTTATGTCATATAATAAGCGGACAAAAAATATTCGTTCATTTTGGACGACTTTTCATATGTACCTAAATCAATTATTTATCTTAATCAGGAATATAGAGAGGGAGATAGACGGTGTCGGCGAAAATAATAAATTCTTCACGAACGTAAATTGTAAATATGGATTTGTTTGTTTGTAAAATGAAAGCAACGGGACAAGAACCACAGGCCGATATTTTCCGAAAATCGGACGTTCAAATTATCGTGAACATTTTTTGATAATTTAATTTGTTTTTTTCCGCCGTCGGTCACGCGCATAGGCGGGGCAACGGGCGGGTCCCACAGAAAAAGGTGGGCCGCCCGCCCGTCGGAGTCGTCGCCACCGACGGTGCCCATCGACAAACAATAAGTCGCTGGCTGTCGAGAGAAATGACATAATTACCCTTCCAGCGATTCCCGTGGAGGAGCATCTGGACTTTATTTGGATCCGGATTAGGATCCTGCTCAGGGTCCGTAGGAATGTGAGACTCGTGGCGTTATTCAAAATATTCTTCATATTTGTTTCATTTTTACAATTTTTATATAATTGCGCTCACATATCGGTCGATTTCTACTTAATAAAGAATGTAAAAAAATACTTTTAGAAACAAAAATTCGTTTGAAGAAATAAAATCAATAAAAAAAATCATGTGAAAACTATATAAAAGATAAAGCTCTTGATAATTTTTCGTTAAGGCCCGTCCACTTTTTTCATTATTCGTACATTCGCCAAAAAGTAACGGCGGGAAACCTATGAAGTCTTTTTTTTTTTTTTTAATCCAAATGTGAATGCAGTCTTGAGACATTGAGTTTCAAGGAATATGTGTACCTTTGATAATTTCACGCATTGTGGGCTGTTCTTCGCGTTTAAAGGAAAATTTTAATTTGAAGATAGTACCTTTTAATTTTGAGAATATGCAGATATGTGTCTATGAATATTAAAAATAAATTCATGGTTTTTTTTTTCTCGTGCAAGTTTGAGAAAATGGGCAGAGCGACACTTTTGTGACATTAGCGTATCACAACTTACCGATCTTTTTTATTCTTAACACCAGTGCCTTGTTAGCCTGAGTCGACCTTATAACTTATTTAAAATATTTTTTTATTTTAAATTATTATACTTAATTATATTTATAATTTATATTTATATTTTTTTATATATTTTATTACAATCAAGGCGAGCTCGAGCCTAAGCCCGAGCTGCAGGCTGTGTCCAGGTTGCAGGCATGGGCAGCAGCCTGGCCTAGCCCGATGCTTAGCCCTACCTAGTGTTTTCTTCAATGCAATAGATCAATGTTGATCGAGTCATTATATATATATATGATTTCTTGACTTTGCGAAAATATTGAAATACATACTTTAAGAATTGGCAATAAAAAAAGGCACACCTAACTGTTTGTATTATTGAAAAGACAAACTAATTAAAAAAAAAAATTTCTAGCTGCTGTTTTAACAATTAATTTTACAGAATTAATCTATTAAACATTTCCATTAACCATGAGAAAAGTTAGGTATGCCTAATTTCCGTTTTTATCGTTGCCATATCATTAGGTGTCTTTTTACGAAACTACCCAACATTATACAGGTGGAAATGCATGCTTTACAAATAAAGGTTTGCTAATATAAGCAGAAAAAGTTTCTCGAAAATGGAAACCGGTGCTAAAAAGAAAAAGGAAAATTAAAGAAAAAGATAAAAGCAGCTTGGCCAAATCAGACCGTCATTTCTCAAAGTGGAAATATGATATATATATTCAAATGCATCTTGTATGTCTTCATGGGCATTTGTAGGAAATACTGCCAGTTGCATGAGCCTCCACCAATTTGACAATAATTGATGCATGATAAGACAAGAGAAGCCAAGTCGTCTATCACCAATTGTGACCCTATAGAGTTGGACGGTGAAAGAGACTGTATATATAACATATGAAAGTTGTTAAATATCAGCACACTTGTGTAAAAGAAAAAGATAGATCTATTAAAATCAAATATTAAAGCATTTATTTTACAATCTAAACCTCATAGATATGATCTTAAAAGTAATTAAATCAGTGTCTATAAATGCACTAGGAGGTTCACATGTCTTTTTAAATAGTTTCTAACACAAATTTAAGATGCCTAATTTTTGTCACATATATGTATATATATTACACATAATTTCCAGTTTTTAATCCTTTTTCACATAGGTGGTTGAGAGAAAAAAAAAATGTCAACTAATACTGGATAACAAATATCAAAAGCTGAGTTTGTTCTTTACTTCCTATGTCCTTTAATGACTTAGAGTATGAAATGGGTGAATTTCAGATGCAACTTGATCAAGTAAACGATGAAGGCGTCCCTGTCGAAGTGTCTAATAAAGTTATAAACACCAAACTTTTAAGAGCGCATTTGGCGATACCATACCTAACCATGTCTTGTTTGAGATCACTAAGCTTTTGCTCAAATCTACTTCTTTCCCTTATCCCTTGAAAATAAAGAAAAAAAAAATATGAGAAGTAGCAGTTAATGTAAACTTGAAAATGTGAATCTCATATTAAAATTCCAAATATATTTCGAGATTCTCCTCCTATAAACAATGGGGAGTTAGGATTTTTTTGGCTAAAGAGCACTGGATTCACATGGTCGGTTCTCGTGTCGGTAGGGGAGAACATGAGCCCAATCGAGCACGAGTTCAGTCAGCTCGAGCCTGGCTCGACTAATGAAGTATCGATCTCGACTCGACAGTTACGTGTTGAGTTCGCGCTTGACTCGATTACTCGTTTGAATAGAATTGATATTCATCATCACATGTTAAGCTCGATCTTGACTCGATTAAGGCTTGACAAACTCGTTTGAATAGAATTGATATTCATCATTACGTGTTAAGCTCGAGCTCGACTCGATTAAGGCTCGACCAACTCGTTTGAATATAATTGATATTCATCGTTATGGGTCTTGTAAGCTCATTTGAATATATCGACTTGATTAAGGCTCGAGCTCGACTCGACAGTTACGTGTTGACTTGGACTCAACTCAATTATTTGAATGAGTCGACTCATGAACTCGAGGCCGACTCGTTAAGCAAATGACTCGGCTCGAACTCGTTCATGAACCGAGCTTTAACGAGTCGAACTCGAGCGTTGTTCACCCTTACATGTCGGCATTGCATGTGGCTAGACCCAAGTCCAGCCTCATTTTCAATGAAATCTATAAGGTCTGGGGTGGGCAGTGGCCCACACCAGCTCCCACGTAGCCCCGCTACTGCCTGCGGAAACATTTTATATATGCCACTTGTTAAGGGCATGTTCGATTTTAATATTTCAATGATACGATGCAATATGTTGTTTTTTTTAATAAAACAAGAGATTCAGTGTAAAATCCTTAGGTCATCAAACTAAGATCCACACTCAAAATCCCTAATTGGTAGAATCTAGTGTCTGAATTTTGCCCTTAGGGATTTTGGTGCATCAGCTCGGGCTAGTGACTGGTAGACAGTTGGTTAAATGACATGGGTACCAACTGACCTGAACTAGCGGCCGCAGCTCGGTATAATAATATTACTCTCACTCACCTGAAAAGCTTTTGATTTAAGATTGAGGAGGAAAGCATGTTTTTTGATGAGTAATTAAAATCTTCCTAATGAAAAACTAAACAAAAGTACATCTCATGCAAAAATTTCAAATCCACCAAGCCCTAAGGCAAGTTTTTCTAACCTAATTCCTTTTCTATGCAAGAGAATGAAACAAGTCACCAAATTCTCACAATTAATTGTACATGATCACAAGCAATGATGCAGGGTAAATTTTATAATATAAAAATGGCACTATTAGATGGCAATATAATAACATACTGAATAAATACTCTAAATCGAGGGTCAGAGCTAAAAATTTTTCATGAGCGAAGCTAAATTAAAGTTTCTAAATTTTGACAGGAATCAAAACACCATTAAATTTTTTTTTTTATAGAGAACAATTGAAAATTTCTAAATTTACATGTATTTTTTTATATGAGGGGCCAAGGCTCCTGCTGGCCACCCCCTTGGCTCGGCCCCTGTTTTGTTTACCCTAAGACTAAGATCCAAAGTGATTTGAGATCATCCGGTGGACTTCAACACTTTGGATTCTAGATTCATGTTAAGTAAAAAAAACCTCATATCAAGAGTTTTGACGAGAAGTGAGTATAACATAAGGGTGCGTTTGATAGCGTCAGATTTGAGATCCTAGGCAGATGCAAAAATCCTTTTCCAAGGCAGATGCACAAATCCTTTTTGTGTGATGTCTCACAAAGGTAAACAAATGCTGAATTTCACTGAAGTGTAATGCAAGAATTTGAGTTCCTTACTATGCAACCAAAACCCAGTATTTGAGGAAATGTTTGACATTTTTGTGGCTGTAATTAAGCATGTAGGGTCACTCAATCCAATAATTGCTCCTAACACAATCAATTCATGAATTTATATATATATATATATATATATATATATATATATATATATATATATATATATATATATATATATATATATATATATATATATATATATATATACACACACACACTTTCTCTATATACACACACACTTTCTTTATCTCTCTCTTAGTCAACTTTTTTGTCACGTAAAAATTAATACATCTTAGTGATTAATTTTGGCAACTGTTATTAAGAAATGGATCTAGTAAATAAATGTGTGAATCAAATTGTTGCTGTCAAACTTACTTAAAACAACCTGAAAGGTTGAAACTAAGGCGCATTTACTCAGTCTCTTGCATATGGCTCCCTTGAATGTTAACCGCATATTTAAAGGCTCGGATGGCAAGAAGAACTCAATGGGCTCCTATGGCACGTTTACCAAAGAAAATATTTTCAATGTAGGCCCAACATTTCAGTTGTAATTACGGGAAAAGGCTTTTAGCTTTTAAAAATTTCCGAATGTGACATAAGACCGACATAATGATATTTAACTGTTTTATGAATATGATAAAAAAAAATAAAGCAGATTCATAAAACAACTTAGAAAAATTTTTATAAACCTATTTACAATTATTTTATTTACCAAACAGACCCTTACTAATTGGTAGTCTAAAATAATAAAAGAAAACAAAAACCAACCAACGGTTTTTCAAAATGAGAGGTCCATGATGCCGAGCCAACGGCCTATTTTTGTTCATATTTACGGATTTACCACTCTGATTCCCAAATTATATCAAAATGTAGGCACCAAATTGAAATTTTCTGAAAAGGAAACTTCTCGCGGAACCAGCTGGCGGCGACCGCGTTCGGGAAAGCCGCGACGTGAAGGGTGTATTGGTAATTTGACTTTTGGCTCCGGTGACCTGTCCCGTTCTTTTCGGTCGGATCGAATCCAAAAATTCAGCTGTAAAGGAAACTCATATTTAAATTAAAGAAAAATAGTTAAGAGAAAGAATTTTGTTTATAAATGCGTGGAGATAAAAATTATGGTGGAAAAGAAAATCATATTTAAGTTCAAGAAAAATAATTAAGAAAGAGAAAAAGGTTCATATTTAGTTCTATATTTAGTTCATAAATGCATCAAGATAAAATTTGATTTTATATAAAAGCCTAATTTTGTTCATAAATTCTCAAATAAAACCATGCGGTAAATTTCTGCCAAGATAAACCGAAATATTAACTAAAAAGGATAAGAATATAACTTAGTTTATCTGAAAGGATAATCTTACTAATTTTCACGGAATTATAAGTAAATAGTGGGACGAAAAACAAATTTTCTTTCGGGGAGAACCGGGTGACCTCATCACTTCCTCCCACCATCTATATAAATAGCGATTGCCGAATAAGGGGCGAGGGGGGTTCTGTTTCTCTCGTCCTCTTTCTCCGCGTCGCCTCTCGAGATCTAACACGTCGGAGCTCCGCCACCCGGAGGGTAAGATTCAGAACAACCCTAACTTCCCGCCTGTCTGCAAGATTTCCGGTTCTTGGATCTGAAGGTTCGGAGGTTTTCCGTCAAGTCGTTCTTGTAATCATGTGTCTCTTGAGTTCTTTACGCGCCAGGTCGCCGTCTTTTGGGCGGGAGCTGGCAATTTCGCGATTTCAGCTGTGTCGTATGTGTGCGGAGTCGTTTGTTGAGGTTTCTTGTGTGGAGATCCGTCTACTTATTCCGGCTTTTCGATAGACTTGAGCTTGACTTGTTCGTGTGTTCGGGATCCGAGACTCTTTGACTACTAACGAGTGTAACTTGCTTGGATGTGTGTTTTTAGCTGTTTTCTTGTTTTTACTTGCGATTTGGTGCAGTCCATGCTTGTAGATCGTGTAAGCTCGCGATCTCTGGGGGTTGTCAGTTCATTCTTGGTCCCATTGATTCTGGCTGTGAATTTATGAGGTGCAGTGAAGTTGATTTTGCTGGATTTAGTTATCTAGAAGGTTCGTCGCGTGTTTGACCGCAATGAAACGTCTTGTGGTTGCGGTCATGAGGATTGAAAATGTCATTTTTAGCCAGATCTGAATCGCTTCCGCAAGTGTAGTTTGAGCTGGACGAGAGTAGTTTCTGATGTTCAATTCAGTTCAGCTTAGATGCAAAATACTGCTAGATGCATTTTAGTTGATGATAGAGTCAGTCCTTAAAATCCTCTATAGAAGTTTCGTGGATCTGGCTAGTAATTACTATGGATAGTATACGCTGTTACAGCTAATTTTTTGACTGATTTCTGCAGCACAAGTGCAGATCTGGTCATCTGAGTCTTCCTCCCCAAAGTTGTTAATTCTCTGAAATTTTCTTCGATAACCTAACTCTGGTTAACTCTACCTTGGGGTTCAAAGCCGATTATCACGGCTTAAGATTATTCCAGCTGTCTCACACAACCTCATTTCCTTATTGTTGTGGACATTATTCACGCTGTGGTTCATTCCTTGTCTTGTGAATATTTTTGGCTTTTTTTGCTTCTGCAATACCAATTCTTGTGACTAATAATTGGATTTGAAGGCTTATACTTTCCTTCCAAATTTGTTCAGCATTTCATATAAGTGGATTCTGGAAATTTCTTCTTGTGTTTAGTTCTTTTGAGGTGTCTAATTTTAGAAGCTTCTGATAAGCTATTAAATAGATTCTTGGAGCTGATAAGAGTAAGTTTTGTTGGTTAGGTTAGTTTTGTTGGTTAGGTTTTTCAAGAAAGAGAAAAAAAATGGCCGCAGTTTATTTGTTCAAGAAAATCCCCATATCATCTGTTTGTCTTGTTTTAAAAATTGCTGGTGTTTGCTTGTTCAAGTAAATCGCTATTGTTTGTCTTGTTTCATATGTAGAATGATTGCGAGTCCTTCTTTGTACATGGGCCTTGATAATAATTTTGTTATTTGCACATACTTGCTCGAGTATTGTTGTTGAGTACCATTAATGTTCAGGCAACCTTGTGCAGTTGTTCAAGTCTAACTGTGTGGAGCTATTATCTGGTTTTCTTCAGTGGGTTTCAAACTTTTTGCTTCCATAATATTGTGGGTGGCTTCTGTGGTTTCTGCTCTTGCTGGTGTAAAATTTATATTCAGTGATTTTTGAAATGGTTTTTCCATAGAAAATAGCTTCTTATGTCTTTTCTCTGCTCTTTCTGGTATAAAATTTGTAAAGTGCTATTTTGTGCTTTTCTCAGCAGGCTTGGCAAGGTAGCTTTGGGAAATTTTATGAGTCTCTAAACTTTGTTGATGCAAAAATGGCTGGGAAGAACCCCCGAACAGACAGAAAGTCGACATCCTATTGTTCGACAGTGACACTGGTTGTCTTTGTGGCTCTATGTCTAGTTGGTGTTTGGATGATGACATCCTCGTCTATTATTCCAGTCCCAACTACTAGTGTGTCAACTGAAACAAAATCAGAGCTAAAAGAACACACTCCAGATACCTCACAAGCTTTTGAAGATACTCCAGGGGATCTTCCTTCAGACGCAATTCAAGGAGACAATGGCAACCCATCTCAAGAAGAGAAGGCCCCAGAAGTAGAAGAAAAAGTTCAAGAGGATCCGGTGCAGGAGACTCAAGAAAAGGAGAGCAAGAAAGAGATACAAGAGTCTGATGAGAGCACAGATAAAGGAGATGACCGGGAGAAGATTCAGGACCAAGAGGTTGAAAGTGGTGACCAACAACTACCTCAGACAGAGGAGAAACTTGAAGAAAAATCTAATGAGCCAGTCACAGAGGAGGAAAAAGTTGAATTAAAGGACAAAGTAGATGGTGCTGGTGGGCAAGATAGTCCTGATGAAACTCCTAAGGACGAAAAGCAAGAATCTCCATCTGAGGACAAGGTTAAAGAAAAGAGTCCAGGCGAGGTTCTCCCAGATGCTGCACAATCTGAAATCTTGAACGAGACAAACATACAAACTGGGATGTGGAAGACACAGGCTACAGAGTCAAAGAATGAGAATGATGCACAAGGAGGGTCCGATGGATACAAATGGAAACTTTGTAATGTAACTGCTGGTCCTGATTACATTCCTTGTCTTGACAATGAGCAAGCAATTAAGCGTCTTCCATCAACAAAACACTATGAACATAGGGAGAGGCATTGTCCTGATCCAGCCCCCACTTGCCTTGTTCCTCTCCCTGAAGGATACAGAAGGCCAATTGAGTGGCCTAAAAGCAGGGACAAGGTATGCTCGTTCAAGGATTAGCTGCGGTTTTTGTTATAGAATCAGTTCCATGCTTTATTATCAAGTCTTTTCCTGTTCACCACCAAGAAAAGCGGACAGTACCTGTGACTACTAAGTTATTAACCAACCCACTGAAGATTGAAGTGATACAAAAGTTGAGTTTTATTTGCTTGTTGCAGATATGGTATTCTAATGTTCCACACACCAAGCTTGCTCAAGTAAAAGGCCATCAAAATTGGGTAAAAGTTAGCGGAGAGCATCTCATCTTCCCTGGTGGTGGAACTCAATTCAAGAATGGTGCCCAGCATTATATTGATTTTATACAGGAGGTAATCTATTTCGGCCATTAGTCCTGGCCAATTATGCCCTTTCGCCATTTGTTGTCCACAATGATATAATTTTCTTTTTTCGAATTTTGCCTTTTTTTTTTTTTTATATCAGGGTAGGAACTATCTTAATCGTCCCCCTCATTGATGACTTTCTGAAGCTACAATTGCTGCATTTTTAGTTAAATGAAAAAAATGTACTGCATTTGTTAGTGCATATCATATGTTTGTTTCGTTTTATCGATGTGCTTACTAGAGACATACTTTCTGGTGGTTAACTTTTCTTTTTTAATTTTTTTATTTTTCTGTACTTGTTTTTTCCTTTATCCCAGCTAGTCGACCTGCAGAACTCTTGGTGTTTTTACCTTTTCCCCTTTGTAGTAGGGATGCCAGATAAGTAGAGCATGCTGATGATATGGTTTTACTTGCAGATTAAGCCTGATATTGCATGGGGAAAAAGGACTCGTGTTATATTGGATGTTGGATGTGGAGTTGCCAGTTTTGGGGGCTATCTTTATGACAATGATGTGCTTGCAATGTCATTTGCTCCCAAGGATGAGCATGAAGCTCAGGTGCAGTTTGCTCTTGAGCGGGGAATTCCAGCAATATCAGCGGTTATGGGCACCCAGAGGTTGCCATTCCCAAGCAGGGTATTTGATGTTGTCCACTGTGCACGTTGTAGGGTTCCTTGGCACATTGAAGGTGGTTCCCTTCCGTCTATTTAAAGTTTTCTTTCTGTTGTCTCTCCTTGTTCTATTCTTTTCTAGAAAGATTTTCATAATATCATTTTTATGAGATTCTAAAAAAATATTACCTGCCTTCCCTTCGATTATAAAAGAACAAGGACCTGATTATGTGTGCCTTACAGGTGGAATGCTTCTGCTTGAGTTGAATCGGGTGTTACGTCCGGGTGGTTATTTTGTATGGTCTGCTACCCCAGTTTACCAAAACAAGAAGAATGAAGAAGATGCTGAGATATGGAAGGGTATGCTTGTTCATGCTTCTCTCTGTGCATATCTTTACAGAATACTTTCTTGGTTCTCAAACACTGCATGCTGATCAACTGATTAGGGGCTTTGCTTATCTGTGACTGCATAAAATCACCTTGTGAAATCTGGGGCATGTAGTTCGCTGATGATTTTATTGTAGTTCAGGAATACAGGGTTTGATTATCTGGAACTATTAGGAGATCCTCTGTTATTGATAATAGGAAAAATGTCTCTTGATGTTTTGCATACCTGATAAATCTGTTCTGCACTACTTGATAGCCATGAAGAAGCTAACAAAGGACATGTGCTGGGATCTTAAGAAAGTTGAGTATGACAAAGTGAACCAAGTTGGTGCTGCAATTTTTAAGAAGCCTACTTCTAATGATTGCTATGAGAACAGACCTGTGAGTGAACCTCCAATGTGCAAGGAATCAGATGAGCCAAATGCAGCATGGTATTGTCATTGACAGTTCTCTGCTTTTATTTATTACTTGAATTGAAGGTTTAGCTTTTGATGTTAATTTGTAATTTGGCATACATAGGTATGTTCCACTGCAAGCATGCATGCACAAGGTGCCAGTGGCCTCAACAGAGCGAGGGTCAAAGTGGCCTGAAGAATGGCCACTTAGATTGGAGAATCCACCTTATTGGCTGTCTAGTCAAACTGGGGTTTATGGCAAGGCTGCACCTGAGGATTTCACTTCTGATTATGAACACTGGAAACGGGTTGTGACCAAATCGTACTTGAAGGGTCTGGGAATCAACTGGTCAAGAATCAGGAATGCCATGGACATGAGAGCTGTGTATGGAGGGTAAGTGAATGCTCTCTCTCTCTCTCTCTGCCCTGTGTACACCCGAGACATCTAATGTTCAAGTAATGTTAGAAAATAATCTTGGTCTCATTATTGGTATGGTTGCATTTCTACTTTAAATAGCAACTGCACTCCATTCAATTAGATACACATAAAATAAAATGCTTTCACTGCTCCCTCAAGAAGGAAAAAGAAAAGGAAAAACAGATTAACCCTGTAAACAGCTCTATAAAATGGCAAACCTAGCAGTTATTGTTTGCCAGTTGCCATTGGTAACTTTTTTGCCTCTTTTCTGAAATGTTATGCTATAACCATGAAAATGTTCTGAGTTTGATGTTTGTTCTGTTTGGGGAGGGAATGGCCATCCCTCAAATTAAAAAAAAAAACATGTAGTTTTTCAAAATTTTCATTTAGCCCATAAAGAAACTAAGAACTTAGATTTCAGCCCCTGTTAAAATTTTGAAACTATGGCTTGGCCCCTCTAATGAAAAATTCTTAGTGCCGCCCGTGCCTGATGGGCTTCATAGTTAATATGCCTACATTAGATCCTGATATATTAAGAATGATGGTCAAATGACATGTTTAGCAGCATCTGGATTCTTGAGTATTAATTAGTTTACATGAATTTCACCCTACACTGAAGCGTGTTGCGTACTGGATCTCAGAGATTGTCGTTCAGAAGTTGTGTCACTGTGTTTAAATTTTGACAGAGAGATTATGTTGCCAAATCTTGATGAGAACTTTTCCCCCTTTGGCCTTTATACATTGTGATCATCAGTAATTATAAGTCACAAGATGTAGTATAAATGGTGTGCATGTGCGTCTGGTCATTTGATTTTAGGTTCCCCGACCTCTTTAAGTTGTAGAATTTTGATTTTCTAACCACAATTTGGAATTTTTCTTGCAGCTTTGCTGCTGCCCTGAAAGATGTAAACGTGTGGGTTATGAATGTGGTGCCAGTTAACTCAGCAGACACACTTCCTATCATTTATGAGCGCGGTCTTTTTGGCATATATCATGACTGGTGTGAATCTTTCAACACCTATCCCAGAAGCTACGACCTCCTTCATGCAGATCATCTCTTCTCTAAATTGAAGAAGTAAGTGACTGGATCCGTCTTTCCTTTCACACATTTCAATATACACACTCCCATTCACTGAGAATCTTGTGGAGTTTGATTTATTTAATGTGTTCTGTATTTTAATTAGTGTGCTTCTTCAATAATCTTGAACACTTAGAAGAGGTAAATACTAAATAGTCAATTAGGCGAAACAACTTTTGGGGTGTTCATGGAGATCTAAGGTCTTAGGATCTTATAGTCTAAGATTTTAAATCCTTGATTTCTAGCGAGGATCTAAAATTCTATGCTTGAACGATCCAAGGATTACACCATGGATTTGTAAATTGTGCATCTTGAAATCCATGTATCTCAAGTCAGACCCCTCTCCCCTCCCTTTGAAATGCATGGATTTTTGAGACATAATGGTGATCTTAAGGCATGGTTCACAAATCTGTAGTTTGTAAGAAACTTAGAACTCTGGATATGAGGTGGGCCTCTTGTTAAATTAGACCCCCCATTCTAAGATCCGGGGTTATCAGACCCCCCAGTACACCTCTCAAGGTTGAGTCTCCATCAGTTTTTCCAAAATGGTGTTATTGTGGCACCTTAGTTTTCATTTTGCCTTTTGAACAATCAATCTTGATTTTCTCATCTTTATGGTTGCCATATCAATATTCTTGTTTTTGTCAAAACTTATCCGGTGCTCTCCTGTATTTGTTCTGATTAAGTTCTCTTTATAATCATTGATATTACTTCTCGCTATCCTCCTGTTAGTGGTCTTCATTGTTTGTTAGTGTACTTACAGTGATATTTTTGCCTTTTTTATCAATGATTATTTCTTTAGGAAAATGCATTTAAACTGTCTTAAAGACTTCAACTACATTCTTTATTTCATTTCGAAATTCCCATTTTCTTTCTCGCATTAACTGTTCTCTTTCTTTTACAGTTACGAATTTTCTTTAGGTAGATTGACCATTTTATTTCGTATTTTTACTTCCTTTTTGGCATACAAAAAATTTGCGTATGAATTATTTTTCTTTCTTTGTGTCGATGTCTATGAACGTGGTAGTCCAAGGACACATGTTGTCCTTGGGCTAATGCATGTTGGTATGAGCTTAAAGATCCTCGATTGTGGAATGTACAATAGGTCCATTTCCTAGCATAGTTCCAAAGCCGTGACCTTGCGGGCTTTCTCATACAGATCTGAAATATTTAAACATGCCCATGTGATCTATCTAAATGAAGTACATAGAGACCTCTAATCTAGCTGTTCACAATTTGTTAATGCAGGTGCAGTGTCACTTCTGTCGTTGCTGAGGTTGACCGCATATTGAGGCCAGAGGGCACATTCATTGTTCGTGACAATGTTGAAATCATCAATCAGATTAAGGAGTTGACCAAATCGATGAAATGGGAGGTCCGCATGGCTTATACGCAGGATAAGGAGGGCCTTCTCTGCGTCAAGAAATCAATGTGGAGGCCAGAAGACCGGTCTTCAATGTAATCCTCTCTTTTCAGACTCCACCCGAAGGGAAATGAAGGGGTTGGTCCATTTTGTTCTTCACCATTTCTTGGTTCTTTTCACGAAGGTTTTGTCTCCTCCCCTACGAAATGTAATATTGTGTTCTGCATTTAATTTTGTGTTTTTCATATTTTCTATATGGTAATGTTTTGTTGGTTAGCAGGAGGGAAATTTTAGGGTTTCTGACTGTAAGAGTTAGCCAGTCTCTAAATGTTGTCATTCCCTATCAGTTTGGGAGCTTAAAAACGATTCTTGCATATTAGTGGTTACGTCACTGATAGATATAAGAAGACAAATCTCTCTCTCTCTGTGTGTGTGTGTGTGTGTGCGCGCGTATGTGTGTGTGCGAGAGAGAGAGATTGAAGGCTGTGTTGCACTGGGGTGAATTCATTTGGTTTTTTGTTTATTACATTAAGTAATTTGAATCTTAATTTTGGACAACTAATTTAGACAATTAATTGATTAAAAAATACATGAGCAACAACGACGAGAACCTCGCTGCTTTATGCTGGCTGCTGCTGATAGCCGTGACTGCTTTCTTTTAATTCTCCATTTTTCCTGTCATTTTGGTTTCCTTTCTTGATGGGGTGAGTTTTTGAGTGGTTTGTTGAGTAAGTGTAGTATCTCAATGTAATTATGTAGAGGTACTGCAAAGTGGAAGCTACATCTGAGTAGAGTCAGTGGCAGGTAAAAAATGGCGTTGGCCCGGAGATTGTCTTGGGTAGGCAAATGCCATGTTTACTGCTGTAGTGCAGTGTCGTTTTTTCAATCAGCACAGAGCCTCAGAGCTAATGGGGCAGCTGAGAAATGGAAAAGTTTTGTGTCAGGAACACGGTTCAAGTTCATGATAGTTAGGGTGGTTTCATGGAACACCAATGCAGTAGTATTCCTGTACATGCGTCCTTATGAGGGATCACATAATTCAAAGTAATGGTGTTTTCAATATTCATTGAATCACTTATTCAGAAAGCAACAACTGGGGAACTACTGAAGGGAGCGATGGAGATTTTCATTTTTAATATGTTCAAGTAGTTTTCCAGGAGAACAGTTACGGTTGGAGCTGCTGAATGGTTTGGTTATTAAGTTGACGGTGATTGACTTCCAGCAGTGCAGGAAAGCAATGGCGATTTGCAAGTGTTTCTAATTGGAGATGGAAGCCACCCGAATGGGGTTTCGACGTGCAGCTGTGAATATGATTTTGGTTTTGGACTTATCTTTTCATGGGTGGTACTGATTTGGTTCCAAATCTGGTTTTCCATTAACACCAGTCTTGGCTGAAGTCCGATTCGAATTCAAGTCGTGCCCAACTGATTCGACCCATTGGCTGATACACTGTTGAATAAGTAACACAGACATAGCCAGCGGCGAAGCTACTTCTTTTTTTTTTTTTTGGACAGAGCACCTTTCACAGATTACCTTTCACAGATTTTCATATATGAAGGAACACTCATATACATAACAGACAAAATATTCAAAAATATTAATTAAAAATAAAAAAAAACCTTGATACCCATATGTGACTCTGCCTTTGAGCATAGCTGAAAAGCTGCAGTATCCTTGTCGACATGCTGATACGCCAACATGAGTATGGTGACATGGGAGTGTTGATTTTTGCAGGTTTTTTTTTTTGTGGAATTTTTTTTGGAGGTTTTATGTAAACTTTTTTGCATATTTTTTTGGAATTTTACACACACACACAACATTGCCATGTCTCCATGTCCGTAATTTTTAAAATTTCCGTACCTGTACCCATATCCCTTGTGCAAGACATAACATAGAACAGCATCTACAATTACTGCAAAAAGAATACAAAGATCATTAGGTTAAAGTGTTTTTTCCCATAATAATGATGTATTATTGCGTTAGTCGATTTTGCACTTAGTTTTTAAAAAGATATTTTTACTGAGGTTTTGTTAATGGTAAAGGGGAAATCACTTCAGAGGCATTTGGATGGCCCTCAAAAATCAATTTTTTGAGGTAAAGAATGGTTTTACTTACAAAATGCTATTTCAGGCGTATTTAAATTATATGAAAAATAATTTTTGACAAAATTTGGGGAGTGATAACCTGACATCCCCCAGATTATTAAAAAAAGAAAAGAAAGTGTTCTAGTCCTATTGCTCAAGCACACAAATCAGTTTTCTAAAACTGACAAAAAAAAACTAGTTTTTTAGAAATCTTATTTTCATAAAACCAAGTTTTTTGAGTTGTCATCCAAACGCTACCTTGTGGGGGAGGAAGCACTTTCCTGCACGAAAAGAAAAAGGGCCATTTCATGAGAAAAATTGACATACCTGCACCTATGAACCCTAAGGATGTGAACGGATCCGACTAGAATCTGGTGGTCCTTTTGCCTTATTTGATTTCTCAAAATTTCACATTTTTAGATTCAAATTCATGTTCAAATACAAATGAAAAAGATGTTTGTATCATATTTGAAATC
The DNA here is from genome assembly GCA_011799765.1 of Nymphaea thermarum. Classification (NCBI taxonomy): domain Eukaryota; kingdom Viridiplantae; phylum Streptophyta; class Magnoliopsida; order Nymphaeales; family Nymphaeaceae; genus Nymphaea; species Nymphaea thermarum. The sequence continues at coordinate 115,527 of JAANDH010000627.1, read as the reverse complement.
GCTTCTAATTTTCAATCCCAATCTGATCCAAATCCTAACTTTTAAGTTTACATTCGAATCCGTATCTGACTTTGAATATGCAACCAAATTAAAACCACATACATTATGATATGTTAATCAACTGACTTTGAACCTGTATGCACATTGGATATGAGATATTTATCTAAAATTAAATCAAGTCCAACTCTAAACCTAATTATATATTTGCTCAAAACTGAATCCAAATCTGAATGTGAATCAACGCGATTTCTTCAATCAAAATCTGATCCCTTTTCTTAATGGGATTTAACTTTTTTTTCATATCAGATTTTCTTGAACCAGTTCGGCCTGATATCCGACCCGAGTTCTAACAGAAGAGAAGACATCACATCCCTAGTGATACCCACATAAAACGTGTTTCTTTCAGCATCATAGGAAAGCTGCTGATTTTGGTATGCGAACGAGGCTGTTTGAGTGAAAGAGATGCAACCCACTCACTAAGATGGCGGCCCAAATTTTGGGAGCCACAAGCAGGAGGAGTCGCAAAAATATGGGCATATTTTTTTTTTTAAATGAAAAAGTAATATTGGCGGAATTTTCTTGGCCCACATATGAGATTTTGCTGCTTAAATCTGATTGTGATAGCCAAACATCTATAGATCATTAGTTTTTCAGTTGTTATAAAAATTGTTTCATGCATTAGAAAAGTACTAGACCTTATATATATAGACACACACACACACACACATGAAAACAAGTAGGTACTAGACCTTATATATGTATGACAGGACAATTATTTGGTCCATCAATTTATTGAAAATCAATAAAGGTTAAGTTGAATAAAATAGAAGCCAAGTTGTTTTTTTTTTAAGAAGCAAAAATACCCCTCAAAAGGCAAGAGATTTAGATTAAAAAATCTTTCTTTCTTCCTTTAAAGGATGTTGGGTCTTCTCAAAATACAGTTTGGTTTCATTTTTCTACACCAACTCATTCCTTAAAATCAAAAAGATTGGACACATATATGTATATATATAACAATGTATACATATACATACCTTACTCTTCAAAATGAAATTTTATCAAGGAACCGCATGACTCATGAATCATGATGATTCATGGCTGAGTTCTTTTACGTAGGAAGATGAAAAACTTGTTTCAAATCTCCCCTACTACCATTGATCAATTAAATAAACCATGAAACAAAATAACTTTAAATAGAAAGAGATAAATGAATGCTCAAGCTAATTCATCATTAGTTTCACCATGCAAAGTCAGATTACATTCATGAGAATGCATTCATCCTTAATAGGTTTTTTTTTTTTATCATACATATATTGCAGCAAGATCACTCTCTCACCATGGGTTTCTCTCATGGTGGGGTGTTTAAAATGGTTTTAAGCTATTGTTTTGAAAGGGCCTTGGAGCCTTTTTCAAAATTTGATACATGAGTTCATCTTTAAAGAAAACCGACGTATGCATGCATTATGTATTAAGATGTACATTTAATCGTAGGTTTCCCCAAGCTGGACATCATTCCTAGTCATGAAACAAATGAAATATACCCTCCCAAGAATTGCTAGAATTAAAATAAACTAACAAAAAACTAAAGTATATAAGAAATGACTTAAAATCACCTACCTTGCGGTCGATTTTGATGCTTGTCCTTCTTCTTCACTTGTTTTTTAAATCGAGCAATCTTAAGCAAGAATCCAACCATGGATTCAAGCTTAGCAAAGCTAGAATAAGAAATAACATACTTGATGAAATTTGGAGTGGTTAAGAGAGCTTCTCACCACGAAAATCCTAAGTAAGGGTCAACTTAAGCACCCTAACTTGGCAAAATCAATGGGGAGAATAGAAGAAAATGAGGAAGAAAAAGGAAGAAAGGGGGAATAGGGCTTGGACGAATCTCTCCTCTCTTCCTTGGCTTCTCCCTCCTAGCTCCTTGACTGCAGCAACTTGATAGAATGCTCCAAAATTCGTCCCCTCCCTTGGTGGCCAAAGGGAGGGAGAAGCCAATTTTGGGCTCTGTAATCTCAATTTGACCATAGAAGGGCAAAATTGTTCAGATTGGTCAATTTCGACCAATTCACGAAAATCAAAGCTCATTTGCGAGTAATTTGACCTTGTTTGGGGTAATTTGATAAATTTGAGCTAAGAAACCTCTTAACTCAGTTGAATTGTACTTTGACTGGGTTTAGTCAAAGTGGATTTGGTTCAGTCAAAGTCTCTTTTTGTCCATTGATTGGATCATGAGACAGACCCACTTTTTGACCAAGTTGAGCTCATGTTGACTGAGCCTGGCTAAGATTTGGGTGTACTAGGTCAAACCTACTTGAATTAAGTGGGTTTGACCAGCCTAATTATTGCTTTTTGGAAATCGACTCATCTTTAAAGAGGACCTGGTTAAAGAAGAGAGAGAGACATAGATGTCTCTCTTTTCGTAGGTTTTTCATTCATTTTTCCTTGAAAATGACTTTTCTTCAATTAATTTGAGTGAAAATATTTATTATTTTTTTTAAAATGGATGGGGGCGTGGCTTAGGGGGCTCTTGACCACACAGGCTATGTGGGGCCCACACATGGGTCCCACGTAGCATTCTAGACTCAATTCTTGGATCTAAGTCAAAATTTGAATTTTGCAATTGTATTTGGATTTCAAATGACATTTGTAATTGGATTTGGATGTCAAATGACCTTTGTAATTGGATTTGGACTCGTAATTCTGCATTGGGATTTGTGTCATGGGTTAAATTCATGATTTGAATCCAAATTGTTCTTTAGATTCGAAATTGGCTTTGAAATTGCAAATTTTCACAATTCATTTGTGAAATTTTCACATTGCTTCAATTTTGACGTGAAAAAATTTGGGGTGTTAACTTTGAACCCCGAAACTTTTACTAAAGTTACTCTCCTTCACAATGGTAAAGCTAGATTTTTTCTGACTCGAGTCAATTGCATGAAAGAGTGTTCAACAGGGTCTGAGAGCATCAAAATAATTGAAACCAGCTCCGTATTGAAAAATAAGTGGGTCCATGTGGGCAGTTAATTTGCCTATACCTAGCTTAAGTCCGCACTGCTGGATCAGGCTTGCACCGGCCTGTCCTGATCCATATTCGAATGGGTGGAGGAAGGTGTGGGCAATTGCCCACATGAAGCTATAAAAAAACTTATTTTCATATTGATACCTCAGAGAAAATTTTCTAGTTTACATAGTTGATGCATCATAAAAGGTTACATTATTCGGGGCCAATGATGCAGGCAATTTAGGACTGCTCATGACGTATGTCACATTGGTAGTTAATTTTCTTTCCTTTTCACTAGTCAAAAGAGGGACATGAGCAACCAATCGGTCGATAGACAGAAAAGGCAATGCCCAATAATATCGTAGGGAAAGGTACAGCGTCTGATGTAGTTTTTTTGAGCAGAAAGGAAAAAATGGACGTTGATATGAGCACAGCAATCATCTTGATCCTTTAGCTACCCATGAAATTGACTTCTGCTTTTTTGGCAAGTGTGATTGGTACACCTGAACCCAAATTGGGATATGCCTAGAAGAGCTCCATTTTGGTTAGATGGTAGCCAATCTAGAGAGAGAGAGAGCGAGAGAGAGAGAGAGGTACTGCGTCTGATGTAGTTGTTTTTTGAACAGAAAGGAAAAGATGGATGTCGATGGTACAAAAAGTGAAACTAAAGGAAAATGATGGATGTTGATATGAACATAGCAGGTATGATTTAATTAGCTTATAACACAGCAATTTTCCATCTTTTTCATCTAGATTCTTTAAGTCCCCATGAAATTGACTTCTGCTTTTTTGGGCGAGTATGATTGATACACCTGAACCCAAATTGGGATATGCCTGAAGAGCTCCATTTTTGTTAGGTGGTAGCCAATCTAGAGAGAGAGAGAGAGAGAGAGAGATTTGCATGCATGTGACTGGGTCCCCTTCCATTCCAATCTATGTGGGCAGTACATTTGTGACCAGAATATATAGTAGTGGCTGTTACTGTACTTCTCCCATTGCTTTAGATGCTGCACTAGAGCGGCAAACCACAAAAGCGACCTTTTATGGCAACGAAAGTGATGCAACTTGAGGGTAGGAATGTTAATGGGTAGTCTGTAGTTGGGATCTAGGGCTGAACGTTCTGCAGCCAAGACAAGTTTTCCCTTGATTCTTTTCTCATTAATTAAGTTGATTTAACCGAATCTATTGAATATTAAACAAGATCGTAAACATATGTTACATCCAGTCAAGTCAAAATTATTCAAGTCGAGTCAAAACCTTTTTATTACCTCGAGCTCGACTTGTTTAGCAAAAAATGTCGGCTCAAACTCGAGACGAGCTTTAATGAGTAGAGCTCGAGTTGCTCTGCTTAGCATTGTTCAGACCTATTGGAGACCTCATAATTGCATCTCAACATTAGTTAGGCCTGCATTTAGTTTCTGTTTTTTTTAACCCCATTGGTTATACGGAAGAATGTTCTAGATTGGATTTGATTTTATGATTTGACTATTTTGCTTGTAATGAAACTATATAGACGGTCAGTCCATGTGCATAAACATGTATTCTCACATATCTTATTATTATGATTGTTTGAAATACAAATAAGTTTGGCTACGTGGTTCATAGTTGATTTAACTACTTAAATTGTAGTCTTATATCTTAAGTAATTCATAAATTTAGGCCATTAGACTGTCCAATTCTGCACCTAACATTGTGATGCCTATAAAGAAGTCTTGGAACTTCAAGTTGGCATGGTAGAACGATAATCAATACCACGGGGGTTGATATTATGAGTCAATTTTATGTGCAAGCCGATGTTGTGAAGGCGTTTGGCGAAAAGTACAGAGTATACACAATACAAGTTTCAAGAACACCATATTCTTGTTCACGAAAGTTAATATAATGCCATTATGGATGCTCTTGGTTGTGAATTTAAAATTTAAATGCTAGATACATAATCACACTACATTTTTTGAAAGCAAGAGCATATTCTTTTAAAAAATGTATTCAAAAAATGCATTAATCTTTTTCTTACCAAACTCCCTTTAAATGTACGGCTGATCAACAATATCAAGAGAAGACAATCAAAAAGGTGCTCTCAATGTTGATCTTAGAAAAATTTAGGTTTGCTTTCCCTTTGAACTCTCTTGAGCAAGAAAAAAAATAATTTGGTTTAATTTGGGAAATTTATGCCCTTCAAGCATAAGGATCCGAACACGAATTCAAGTAACACAATCAACTTGGATACTTGGAACATAACCAGAATAATATCTGACTCGAGTTGGCAGCTAAAGCACTAGACACTTTATTAATGTCTACGTACCTTTGTTGTCATACCCGTACCTAAAATGGGCACTTAGACACACTTGGATACTTTTTAGCTCGAAGGTGATGTGAACTACATAATTATACTTGATTTAATTTGTTTCTAACTCAGTTTCCATTCCATTTTTAGAGTTATTTTTTATATAATCTTCTTTCTTGTTTATTTAAATGTGGTTTTCATTTGATTTTTTTGCTATTTTACACACACACACATATATGTTCGTATGCACACTTTTTAAAGTTACCATTCTCGTATCTGTATCTATGCAATGTGAATCTTACCCACACACCTATGTGACTTAGTTGACAGTTTTAATTTACAAAATAATATATGATTATCTGCAGAAATAAAGTATGTTCTAGCCTTAAATATGTTGAATGTATTCAATATTCTGTATCTTAACCTTGTGGTACTTCTATGATCAAACCATGTGCAAATTGGATGAAAATTTCGTACATCTGTCGGGAAAAAATCGTGAATAAGATCTCTTCACGTCAATTCGAATGGTAAGAACGTGGCAGGATCAAAAGATATTGGG